>JAWNNH010000682.1:0-528369 GCA_035043045.1 Hirtodrosophila alboralis | reverse complement strand
TAAATTGAATTTTTCCCATTTTCTGTTTTTCATTTTCGTTTTGATGGTCAATTTTATATCATATTTCTCTTTGGCCTTTTTCTCACTGATTGCTTGCTGCTTTTTTACTTATTTTTTATTTTCAATTTATTTACTTTAAATTTTCCATTATGATTGCATTGGCTTGCAACTTCAGTTCTGTTTAGTTTTCGTGTAGGATTCAAAATCAATTATTATTTTTATTATACATTTTTTAACTGTTACGGGTCATTGATATTTTACGTATTTTGTAGTGCAATTTAATGTAGTAACATTTTTATGAATATTTTAAATTATTTCCATAAAGAAAATAGAGAAAAATAATTTTATTATATAGTGATTACTGGATTACTAAAAACTTTGATGTTAATTAATTAATATTAATTAATTAACCCTTTTGTCCTTTTCATTTATACAATAATATGAAGTAAGGTTTAACAGTTTAGCTTAAAGTTAAATAATTTTTTTTGTATTATTTTTAGATTATACAATTTGATCAATCCATGCATGCTTAGAATTCAGAATAAGTTTATTTTTGTACTTAAAGTATAAACAAATTTACATATAAATATTTTTTGTTAAATAAATTCATAAGTAAATATTAACATAGTCCAATCAGCCGTTTAACAAATCGTATTCCTTAAAAATACGTATTGAACTAAATTTAAAATATCCGTTTGTAAGAACATAGCAGTTTCATGATATAATGGGAAATTTTCCTTCTGTTGATGATTTCAAAACAGTCGATGCTGTACATTTTTCCCTATTGGCATTATCGTCATACATGTTGCTTGCAACATGTTGCACATACAACAGAAAAATTAAATGACAGTTTTTGCCTTGCCCGCCTTATAATATTCTACCTCTGAAATAAATAAAAAAAAAAGTATTCCATCGTCTGAAAATATGCTAAGTAAATGAGCTGTCCTGGGCATTGTGCACATGCCAAAGGACCCTTCAGATAATCTCTGTCTAGGGTCTGCAGGGTGTCTCGAATCTGTTATCCTTGTATTTACAGTTGCGTTCTCAAATGTCTGGCAATGTTTTTGACTGTCTGCTTTAGCTGTTGAAGAATGACCAATTATTTGGGCAAAATACATTGTGGCTAGCGTATTTGGGCTTGTTTTGGCTTGTAAATCAATATTTAAATGCTAAAAATGTGTGGGGCTACAAAAGTTCACACAATAAATTAGCGAAATCAATTTGAAATTCTTGTCGAGTTTTCAAACTTTTACTTTGGGTCAAAAGCATTTAACACGCATTCATACACACACACACACACACACACATAGCTGGAGGGTAAGCATTCTGTGAGGTCATTTGGGAATTTTCTCAGTAAAACTTTGTCTAGGCAAAAGGCAAAAGTTTGAAGTAGTAGCTTAAATTTTATATTTTTGTCCATTTTATTATGAGCTTGCAGAAATTAAAATCATTCTTTGAATTTATTGAATTTTCAAGCAAAATATTTGTATTTTGCATGGCTGGATTTTGAATTTTAATGAAAGATTATGTTTACGTGTAAACTACCTGAAGGTATTTGCCTATGCATATATCAAAATAGGATTACTTGGGTGTCAAAATAATATTGTTTTGGCTGAATAATTGAAAGGTACGTTGGTTCAACAATGAATCTATTATTCATGTTGAATTTTGATGCATATCTAAAACTGGTGCCGACTCGAGTTGATATTTCTCCCTTGAGTAGCTGTCATAGTTTTTAACTTTCTTAAAACAATCAAAACTAGTTGAAACTTTTACTTCAGCTGCCCGTATATATTTTTGCTGCCAGTCAAAAATTTGTTTAAATTTCTAAGCAAACTTTATTGGAGAGCTTTCATAAAAGTTTTCACAGTATTTATTTTATCTTTGGCTTTCTACACGTGTTGCTCATACGCCACGTGTGTCATGAAAATTGACGAATAGACGATGTCAGTCACATATGTTGCATGCGGCAATAATTTATTCAGCATTTTTGTGCAGGAAAGGGTATTGAGTACTGTAAGTTACCAAAATTCAAGATCCTTTTTTTTTCCAGGCCAAAATTTGCAAGTAATAGTGTAGCACATTCCTTAAATCTAGATGTGTCACTCACCTAAAGCTCTGATAACAGATTTCAAAATGCATATAAATTAAATTGAAATTGTAGATATTTGCTAAATCTAATTGCTTAATACACCATGACTGACACTAAGCTGCCTGTGGATTTCTGGTTTTGATGATATTGGTGTTTGTCAGTTGCCACATGTTGCCATCTTACCGCATCTTATCGCATCAGAACACTTAAAATACTTGTGATTGCTATTGAATTACTTACATACGCATCTAGTATATATAAGCTTACATATTCAAACTTCCGTTCTCATGTGTCTACATACATTTTAGTTTTAAGTGCTAAGTAAGCTTAACTTGTAATTTTATGTGTGTTAAAGTGCTAAAATGTAATATGAAATTATACCTAATTTTATTAAAGTATTTGAATTTAATCATAGTTGGTAACTTTAAGAAATTGTAAATTTAAGATTTTCTTCAAATTTGTTTTGCAAAAATACAAAATTTTAAAAACAAGAAAAAAAAACAAGGCACGTCGAAGTTATACACCCTTTCAATAGTCTAAAAAAATTCAATATTCGATCGATCATTCTGATGGCAGCCATATGATAAAGTGGTTAGATTTTAATTTAATTTGATCAGTTTGTATAGAAAAATTTTCTTTATCGATATGGTGAGTTTATTCTAGAACAAATATTTAATCCAATTTTTTTTCTATGACAGCCATATGCTATATGATGTTAATAGTCTCGATTTTGATTAAACTTGGTCAGATTGCAGAAGTCATAATATAACATTTTACTGTTGAATTTGGTTTTTATTTCTTGAAGAGACATCTTCTATTGATTACACATTTTGAGGCAAAACGTTGTAATACCCTTTTAGCAAAGGTATAAAAATTGAAATACACAGTTTTTTTTTGGGTTTCTTGTGTGGGTAATTACAACAACAAATTTAATAAATATATATATATAAAATTACATGCCTCTTTGATTGTATTATATATAATTTTTTATTCATACAGCAATTAATCCGCAGAGAGTGCAAGCTCCTGCATTGAGAGTATTTATTTCACGTCCTTGGTCTAATTAGTACTCGGTTGAGTATTTGCAATACTTCAGCCAGCAGTAAATAAAATACTTATATATAAAACACGTTTTCAATTAGCACCGCGACTGTCATCAGTTAAGCAAATAGTTAATAATGAGTTGATAAATGGCAGACACTAACAAGCAACACGGAAACCCATACTTATGTACTACATATATACAAACAGCACGCACCTGGAAAACATCTTATTTGTGTGCGTGACTTTAAATGCAAGCAGGTAATTCCACCTCTGAGTGTGGGTGGAAATTATTTTATAGCTGTGAGTGTTTATACGCTAACATAAACACAAGTGAAAACTCAAATAATTTATTTTCTTGCTCTTGGTGTTGAGCTCATTTGTCAGCTAACAATTTGGACTTGCAAACATGTTTATTTCTTCATTGGCAAGAATATGAATTTGATGCTTAAAGATTCTATCTGACTGTTGCAATTTTTGTAGGTTTTGTTGGATAATTGAGGTGCAGTTTTATACCCAAAAATTTAAAAGCAATGCAGTAGTTAAAATAACCCTGGCAGACAATGTAGGATATACTAAAAAAAAAACCAATAAAATAATATTAATTGCCAAAAAAAGAAAAAAAATAAAATTTAGATTTATTAAATGTCAAGCGATCTTTCATATGTTAATGTAATAACAACAAGCATATTCCAATATAACCCCCAGTATAATTAATATTCACACCACAGTTGAATAAGGACAAAACCAAAATAAAATGTTTACAAAATGGTTGACAGTCTTAAGGATAAGTTTATTTCATGCCACTTAATAATATCTCTCTCTTACTTTTTCACGTCTTAAGGGACAATTTGTCTTTAATGCATTTTAAATTTATGTATGTATGTGTGGAAGATGGGGGCATGTTTGTGTGTCAGTGGGGCCTAGTGTGTGTGTGTCTGGGTGTGTAAAAAGAAAATTAAATTACAGTCGCTTTTTACTTTGTAGGTCTGGCAGACGAATGAGACGATATCTTTACTCTTATGAATATTTTATGATGACTGCATATTCTTTGCAGTTTATTCTCGACAAGATTAACAGTTAAATTTTTATTCGCACAACATTGTAAAAGAATTTTAAATAGGTTGTCGACCTATGAAAGCGTTTACGTGTGCTCCTGGCGCTGTTTTTATATGACCTCATTTGGAAACTATGTACATACTACGTAAATGTACATCAATTTTTACTATTCTGTTTTATATTTATTTCTGGTAAATATTTTACGACAATAAAAAAATAAGCAATTGGTTTATGATATTAAGTATTTTAAGTGCGTATATAGCTTACTTGGCAGACTTTGCACCACTCCATTTATGTCTAAAACAATAATTTATTGTTCACACCCTGTATCTATTAAAAATCAATTAAGGAGGTATAATTAAATAAATTGGGTAAGGTGAGAATTTTTTAAAATCCCTTCCCAGCGGATACCTAAACTTCCTTGAATTTAGCGATAAAGTGAACGGTATTCCATTGTTAAATTCGTAATATATAGATACATATAAGAGCCTAGACAACAGAATACATAACTCTTGACCAAGTAGACATTCCATAAGGAAATATAAAAAGTTATGTGATTTGGAAACCGGGCATGAGCTTATTAGAGTTAGAAATTACACCATCTACTTAAAAGTGTATGTTCATTGTATTTTAAGATACCCTAGACAAATAAACAGTACCAAACCAACCAGACTAAGAAGCAACACATTGCTAAAGTTGTGGAGTACTTAGTAGAGGTGGGATAAATAAAAGTCAAGAAATAAGAAATCAGCTTAAGGATACTCCAAAAGTCGTAAAGCCGACTTGACTTAACTGCTGTCACCTGCTGAATTTCTTTAATTCAGAAATTTTAATGTGCCATGTGGCAAGACAATGTTTCATACTTTTATGGGGCAAGCGCATTAAATACATTTTTTTTTACTACATAGTTGCTTAAAATTCAAAAGACACCCGCAGCTGGTGTTGGTCTTATTAAAAAATTTGTATAATTTTGCAACTGCCTGTAAATTTGTCATCAAAAACTAATGCACAAATACCAAGAACTGAGCCCCCAAGAAATCATTTTAATTAATGTTTAAAAGCTGCTGTCGCATCCTTTTATGGCTTTTGTCATGTGAAAAATGCTACTTTAGTTGTCAGAGAGATTCATTTTAAGGTCTCATTAGAAGGTGTGAAAGTTTTTCGAGAAAGCTAAAAACTTAATGGAGGTCTTAAGTCATTTTAATGAGCTTTTTGCAAAAAGAGAAAATGACATCTTATAAAAATTTGTAATTAGGCGAAGGACAAGTTTTTTTTTTTGATAAATAAAACCAATCTGACAGTTTTGGATAGAGTCGCTTAGTAAATAGAATTATGGAATTATAAGTTTTGATTAATTGGCTTGATTATCATTGACCACTTTTAGTTAGGAAAAAAAATGGAAATTGGTTGCGTCAATGAACTCCAAAAGATATGTTAAAAAATATAAAATGCTATTGAACTTTTTTTTTTTTTTCATTTTAACGGAAGTTTTAATTTTATTTGTTCGACTAATAAAAACTTGCTCTTTTGCAGAAGTTAATATTTATCTTAAAGCTACTTCGTATGGAGTTTCTTTTAATTAATTTATAATATTATATGCTTTATTTTCTGCAGCAATTAATGGCACTTGTTAATTCAAAAATGAATATATTATGCAATGTGCACGTACAGCAAAAACCAATAAATTTCCATGTAAGAGACAGCAATGAGAGAAATAAGATATTTAAATTAAATTAATTCAACTGCCTGAAAAGAACTGCCGTATAGCTTGGATTCTCTTTTTGGGCTGCTTTTTTATCAGGCTCTTAAATTGTCCTCACGTAAATATAAAATGAATTTAAAATGGACAACGTATATAGATTACTGCAAAAAAAGAAAAAATATTGCGAAAAAGGCACTTTTTTATTATAGAAGTTTGCTTTCTAAGTGTATTTTAATTTAAAATTTATTTAGGTTTAATTTAAACGATTTAATATATTAACCAAAATAATAACTCAATTATTTATACCAAGTTTTAACATTCTACATTAAACACTACTCTTATTTTAAAATCAAACTACTATGTATATTTTAAAACAGCTTTAGAGTATTTGGTCTTTGATACCCTCATGTTGCTTATATATATGAAACAATGAGTAAGAATAACAATCGTGTGTAAATCTTTTTGAATGAAATATATGCTCATATTAACGATATATTAACAAACTCATTTTTTTGTTTTAAATGCACTTATTTATCAATTTTCCGTTTGCCAAAACAAATATGATTACATATAACCAGAGAAAGAACGACAAAGTATACGTTATGATACAATGATATTCTTTTTAATGGAAAATTTCCAATTTAAATGGCAATTGAAATACAGAAAATGCTGAAAAAGTGTAGGAAATTTATTAACCTTTTTTTTTATTATATGTTTAACGCTGTTGGCCGATTACTTTTTGATCGCTGGTTGACATTTTTAAACCACACATGTCGCAAACGTAAAGCATTTATAAAGACAAACAATAATAAAAAATATGTTTTTATAGTATATCAAATATTGAATTAACATTTTTTCTGTATTTGCCGATTTTTTCTTGGTCTTCTCTGCTTTAATTGTATGTCGAGCAAATACATTTTTTCTAAGTCTTAGCAATTTGCAGACTTGACTTGTTATTTTATCTTTGCTATTGTTTTTTTTTTTTTAATAAAATAAAAACGAGATTTAGTTGAATACATTTCGATCTCATTAATTTAATAAAAAACCAAACAATTTACTTAATTTACTTTAATTTTACAAGACCTTATGGGCAATCTATGTGCCTGTTTTTGTTAACAATTAAATGAAGCGTTAAAAAGGAAGCCTCAAAAATGCTTTCGGGGTATTGAGGCATTGCCCATCAAAAGAATTGAAAAACTTTTCATTCCTAATTAATTTCATATCACAACAAGCGATAAGAATAAAACGTTGCCAAGCTTTAGATATTTGCTTGGATGGTCAGCAACATTTTTTTTTTCCTACTTTAGAAATAATACAATTGATTTGGGGTTTTTATTGTGGCTTCCGTGTTATTATTATTTTCTTTTTTTTTTGTTTCTTAGGCCCACGTTTACAGAATGTAAGGAACTGGCCACTTTTCGAATTACTTTTAGTATTTCTTTGTGTAAAAACCTTTTGTAAATATATAAAGCACAGTTTTACAATGAATTTTTAGCGGTCCATTTAATAAGGATTCATTGTGTTCGAATTTTTTTTTTTTTTTAACAATTTAAGGCCTTTGATTACTTTTAATGCAAAACTAAAAAATGTATTGATTACTTTGCAAATTGTTTGATATTTGAAAATTTTTTTTGGAATATTGCCCTGCACAAGTTATGCAAACAGAAGACAGAAAATCATAGAAAATATAAGCAAAAATATAATTTCTTGTAAACTAATTGAAATTGAATTTTTAATTTTATTGGAACAACAAAATATATTTTTGTTTGCCGTTGTTGTTAGCAATTCATTTAAAATCTAGCCTCGATTACAAAAGCCAACTCAAAGGATTGAATGCAAAAATACAGATTTTTATTCGATAAATTCGTTCAATGGCAAAACACTCATTTAGCATTTAGATGCAGGCTGATAAATTACTTTATGGACTATCAAGTGGTTGGGTATTGAATTTTGCAAAGTATTTTATGCAGGCAACATCAGGATATTTGTGTGCATTTTATGAGGCGTACATCCTGTGCCTCATTGATGCAATAAAACGAAACAAAGGATATAACAAAGACAGGTTTGATTTTTTTGCCAGTAAAATCAATTACCCTCAATGTTCAGCTATCAATTCAAATCAATTAAGCTGAAAGTTAATATGAGCTATGGAGTGTGGGTAAAATCAGAGAATTGTTGCATTTCCGTTACCTCTTCCATTGTCTCACACATTCGATGCTTATATCCCTGCTGTCGTGTCCTGGCTTAAAATTGTAATTCCTGTCAGTCCGCCAACAAGTTGACCACTAATGAAAGCCGTTGTTGCTTATACCAACAAATATCCATAGTCGACAACAATGACTCGGCTAACTGCACTTGGTGTTGGCCACAAAATTGCATTTGCTTCTGAGCCAATATATACAGAATACATACACAAAACAAGTGACAAATGACAGGACAACCGGAACTGGAAGTATCAGACCGTATTGCTGTTCAGTTTTAATTAAAATCATGTCGAATTATTGTTTGGCATCCAGCAGTGAGTATTTCACTACCAAAGTAACCCTTAACATCGAATGTTCTATTTATTGTACTTAAGGGAATGAGTTTTATTTGGATTAGAATCAGCTAACAAATTGAAAATCCTGTATAAGTAAGTAAATGCTGAGTTGCCATTAGTTTGTGGTTTAAGTTTCGCTGCTTGATGAAAAACATATTTTAAAATAATTACACGACTTTAGTTTGGCAACTTGACAAACCATTGAATTAAATTGCAAATACAAAATTTGCTATTTTTTTGTGTTAAGATTAAAATGCCACAAAAGTACGTCAATGTTATATAATACTTCAGCCATATTTAAAGATGATAATGCAGTATTTTCCTCACTGCTATAAGAATCACTTTATTTGAATTTCTTTAGCAAATAAATGTGTTACAAATTTTTTAAATACGCAGAGTTCACTGAACTTTCCATCAATTTATATACTACTTCGCCCACAATGCTAATTTCATAATTATGTATTATTATTATTCATGACAATTTTCTTTCTTTTATTGTTTTCACAGTCCTTGCAAAAGCGACGCCGGAAAAACAAACAAAAACTTTTACAGACTTGAAGACTTTTTAATATCTTTTCGTGAAGCATTTAAAGGAACCATAAAAATATTTTTATTGTCCTTGTTTCTATAGAGTCTCCCCATCTACAGTCATGAGTATTTCTTCACTGTTTTTGTTCATTGTGGCCTTTGTGCAGATTGCTTTAAATTTTGTGGCAAAAATTAAGGAAGTGTTAATTAAATTAAAGCAAAAGTGTTTCAGGTTCGTAAAAGCAAATCAGATCTGCAGTTGATTGATAAAAGATATTATTGTTGATAAATGTTTTAATATATATAAATTATTTATATATAATATTATATATATTTACTCGCATTTGCTCTTTCCAGCCAATCTAATTTAAATGACGGGTTTAGTTTTAATTAGAATTTCCTTACGTTGGCAGGGTTGTAATTGTATATATATACTATACACTAATATGTTGCCTAATTGGGCCTGTAAACGAATTCATTAGCATTCACTTTGACCTTGTCAATAACATTCATGGGATCAATTTGTATGAGGTTAATCGCCTTAACTCTGAAAGCTATTGCTTTTGCCACACAAGCTCAAGTAACGGAACCACAATGTCCAAAAATCCCTATAGATGTTTGCATACAAGTAATCCACTATAATTGCAGCTTTATTGCAGGCGGTTACCCTCAGTTGTTATTCTGATTGAAAATTAAATATTTCCTTGAATCTTAGTTTGAAACCCAAAATTGGGTGGTAATTAGGATATCAAAACCACAACCAAATAAGTTTTGCAGTCAAACCACAAAATTTTGTGTGCCTTGAAAGTTATTAAGAATTAATTATATCAATCAACAGTCAAAAATTGATTTTGAAATTTGATATAACTTGAACTATTCAAGAGTTTTGAAATGGAAATTTTACCAATTTTTCATACACATTTCAGTGTAAAGAAAATCAACTTTTGACATTTCACAAATAACTTTCCCTCTATATATTTAGGTACTTACATATTTATATTCTTTTTTTATTCATTGTGTGCCAGGTTTTTGACAGCTTGTTATTGCCTTTTCACACTATTGTTGAGCAAATGTCACAGTGTTCACAATAAAAACCTCAAACTTTGACAAAGGAGACGCAGACTGTAAGTTTCATTCAATTTTGCCACGTGTCTAGAATGAAAAGAAGTTTATGGACTAGTATGAGTTTATATTGAAGTTTTTAAAGCAATTCTTTAGACGTTTCTCTTAGAGACCGCAGTTAAAAAAAATTGGTGTAATAAAAATAACTATTTAGATTTTTGTGTAATTTTTCCCGTGATAATTCTGCTTAATTTTGTCGCTAATTGGCTCAATAATTAAATAAACTTTATAATTTAATATTTACAAGATAATAAATAAATCATTAATTGCACAAATATGAAGTATCAATAAATCTCAATGAATAGCATATATTTATGTGAATTTGTTAACTTTCTTTTTCTTTCGAATTTTCCGGCCAATTCTCATACCTTAATATGTTGCAACTAACGTTTGAAGAAATTTATATATTTTTGAGTAATTTGTGTCCTGCAGTAAAAAGATAAATTTTCTTGCTTCAGTAAATTTATCCAAAATATGCTAAAAAGTATCTGATGTGTAAATAAGACTCCTTTTTATTAATTTCAGTTTGATTATGGCAATATTTATATTTTCCAATATTCGGGTAAAAAATAAATAATAAATTTTACTTAAATAAATGTAAGAAACTTTAGTTATTTATTCTACACATTTATTAATAAAATATCGAATGAGTGTCAGTAAATAGAAGCTATTGAAAAGGAAAAAAAAATGTATCTAACACAACCACCAAGCATGGCATCAAAAAAACACTCAACTACCGAATTTGTGTATTTTTCCCGGAGGCAGGCAACATCCGTCTATCTGTGTCCTTCCGGTTTGACTCTGGTCAGGCAAGTAAACAAACATTTCCGCTTTCGAGAAATTGCCTTAACTTTTTTTTTGTCGAGTTGATGGTCAGGTTTGTTGTGTGTTTTCCAACAGTGACTATCAAAGATATAAAAACAATTTCTGATATTGTAGTTATAACTCAAGAGCATTGAGATTGAGATAAATAGTATATTCAATAGTATATTCAATGTTCGAGCCCTCCCTTGAGCTAAAAGTATTTTTATACTTTAATTATATTTAAATTTGGAGGGTATTTCACATTTTTTTTTGAATTTTTAAAGCTACTACTTTAACATAATAAATTTGAATACACAATGTAAAACATTATAAAATTGTTGTTTAATGAAATTTGCAATTTAAAGCAATAAAAGGACACGCCATGACATTAATGCAATTAAAAAACATTTGCAACCATTAAAATGTCATTTTGTATATTTTATTGCATTATTCTGTGGTGCCATTAAAGTCATTAAAATTTGGCACTGTCCATGGTTTTCGAAGGTGAATATCATGTGGCCATAATAAGGACTCCTACCCTCCATATTATGTTTACCTCGAGGTATGCTTTCAGTTTATCCTACAACATATCTGTTTGCAGTTACTATCTCTGTCTCAAATGCTTATGTAATTAATATTTCCCTCTGGCAACGGAGTGAAGTGAGTTGAGTTGTGTATTAATCAAATGCCAATTAAAATCTAAATATCAAACTAAATATGAGCAGTCGCGGCTTCAACTGTAAATATTATTGACAACAAGTCTGGTTAAATGACAGTAAACGATTTTCCGAACTAAAGCAGCAAATCCTCTGCTCTAGTAGGTATTCTGCCATAGTACATAATGATAGACAGGCATCGTTAGGGTTAGACATTTGATGTAATTGCCTCGTCCTTGTCTCGTGCGTTATGCACTCTGCAATTCAAATATAATATATTTATTATACCCTTACAAAGGGGCATTATAATTTTCTCACAAAATGTGTAATGCATAGAAGGAGAAGTCTGCGACTCTATATTCTATATATATTCTTTATATATTCTTTATCAGGACGACAAGATGAATCGATATAGCCATGTCCATCTGTTAGTCTGTATTTTTGTCCGATTGTCCCTCTGTTTCTATGCTTTTTTTTGGCTTTATCTTTGAGCTATCTTGATGAAACTTGGCACAGATAAAGTTTGATATTGTATGTAGTTTGTATGTCTAAACCAGACCGATCTGACCACTATATCATATAGCTGCCATACGAACAATCATAGATACTTAATTTTCATGAATTACGATTTGTACAATCTGAACAAGTTTTATAAAAAAATCGGACCACTATATCTTATAGCTCCCATAGGAAAACAATCGTTCGAAAGTGCTTGTTTGAAAATCTTTTTTGGTTTTTAAGATATCAGTTGTAAAATTACGATCTGTATAATCTGACCATGTGAAATTAGTTCTTCTATCTAAAACTTTACGGATTTTTCAGATATCAGAACCAAACTCACCTTATAAAAATTAGTTTTGTACTATCTGATAAAATTTAAATAAGATCTAACTAGAATATAATATGGCTACCATAGGAACAATTGGTCAAGTATTTAGAACTTCCTTTAGAAGACAATTGCAAGGGTGTATAGCTTCGGTGTGCCGTTTTTTTTTCTGTTTTATGGTACAAGCGTTTTAAAACAGGTTCTTAAATTCCTCTATGTCCGATTATTTGCATGCATATTAATTTCATGTTAAATGCCATCGTTATATCAGACAAGTCCTGCAGGTAATGCAGGAACGTAAATTACTTCAATTTTGGCTCATTACCCGATGTTTATTGGCTGCCGGGTGCACTTGGCAGTTTCATCATCAGTTTTGGGCTTCTGAGTAGATAAACACGGCCATTGGCAGCTAATCAGTCAAAATTTAATTAACTGTTTTGTTCGCCAAGAGTTGAGGCATCATTTTGTTGCCCAGTTCCCAGAGGCAAGTCCCTTGGTGAATGTGATTACCTGATTGATGGGAGATAAGTTGTTAAGAGTTGATTTCATAAATGAATGAAGAATATTTGTGTTTGATCGAAAAGACATTTACTTTTATGAAACTTAAAACATTAATTTAGAAAGCTTCCTATATGTGTTGCTAGTTTGGTTATTTAAATATATTTGCAGTCACAATACCATGTTATTTTAATTATAACAATAAACAGAAAATACCTGAGGCAGTAAGTAGCTAAATATTTGTATTGTTGAATTTGCACAGGACTTGCAAGATAATTCAATATTTAAAAACACAGCATTGTAAAGAACATTCATAAAGGCAATAGTTTACATTAGTTTAATATTAGATTAATTTAACAAGCACCTAAATAAGTAGAAGGCTAGTAACAGTTTTCGTACAATATATTTTATCAGTAATCACATAGGTTGAATAAAATTGACAACAATGTTATATCTCACATATATTTTGGAGTTATTTAAAATCCATGATAGTGAAAAAAACCCACTATCTGAAATTTTGAGTTTCATATTTTTATTTATTTTACTTTGTTTTTAGTGGCAAATCGTAACTATTTATTTTTTTGTATTTCAGGATCATTCAGTAAGCGCCTTAAACGCTTTATTCGCACTCGTGGCAAGTATCAGAAAAATTCAACAGATAAAGTTGTTAGTGGCAACTGAGATCACCTCGTTATTAATTGACAAATATTTACCCAAAAGCTGTCCATCGAACATTTCTGTCGGTCTTAGCTTAATCCATCAGTGAATGTCCTGCGATGTCGGCTGGCGTAGCGTAAACAAACAAGGACATGTCCGATTATCTACTATCCCTGTAGAATTAAGCTGAAGTTTCAAAAGGACCAACAAGCTTGTTTATGTTAAGAATGTCACGTAAGGACTGCTGTCCTAATAAAAAAGCAAAGGAAAACAACTTTGACAGGACTGGCCGGTTGAAGGGCTTACCTTCATCGTGAAGCGTATGCTTTGCTTTACAGTTGAGATTATAATGCTTATCAGATTGTGTGTAATCTTAATTTAAATCTTAAAGTAAGGCAGAGCGCTATTTCATAAATATTTACTAAAGGAATTTTCTATTGGGGTTTCTAATTTGGCTTTTAGCAACTTTTTTCATTTCATAATATTGTAAAATATAAAATTCATTTAATTTTGTTGCGGCTTGGTGGTATTTCTCGCAAGCCCAAATAGATACTTACTATTCTAAGCAATGTGTCTAAGTATTTGCGGATCATTTTAATACAATATTCAAAAGTATTAAATTCAACATTTAAGTTTGACAAAGAACTTTTCAGATATTGTTTAGTTCGAATAATTTGTTGACTTGGGCCTTTTGTTGTGCCTGTAAATAATAATTATTTATTACATATAATCAGAAAATCTTGCAGCCAGAGGTATTTTACAAGTTTGGCATTAATTATATTTAGCAAACTTGCAACTTACCGTGAATCCTTTTTAAACCTTTTTCTTGGGGTAAAAGTACGTGTTTGCGAACTTTGGGTATTAGGACAATGTTGATATTTTTAGGTTTACAGCTGAAAACTTACATAACTCTTCTTTAAACACGAATCGCTTTAAGTCAAACAAAATCTTAACCCTTAATATAATAAATTGCGTAGCGGAAAGCGTTTCTCGACCAGGAAATTAAATATTATATATATAAAAACACTGACAAACTAAACTAAACCATAAACCTGCTTAGATTTTTGCGTAGTTTAAGCTAAAAGGACTTTGCTACTATTCGCTGTCGGTAAGGATAATCGCATTTGGCCATTCTGGGCACGTAAACACAACTGCTGCAAGGAAGTTGTGACACTTTACTGTCTGACAAAATAGGTTTTTAGAACATTTATATATAGTTTAAGTTACCTTTCGTACAATAATTTTCAAGATTTAATACTAGCTTTTGTATACAATTGAAAAGTCTACTAAAATTTAATTTTTATATAAAATTTTTAAGTACCCCTTAATTTCAAATGAATTTTAAAGCGTCAAATACTAAAATCATTCAATTTAAATTGAAATTAATGTTGCTTAGAAGCTTCGATAATTTGTAATTACTCAAGATTTATTGTCAGTTTACTTTCACTACTGATATTTCTGATAAATATGCAGCTCAACTATGATTTTATGTATTATTTACCTGTTACACGTTGCGTATACGTATTTGTATATATGTTTGCAGACCAGCATTCGACGGCACATAATGAAGGTTCACGTTCAATAATTGTCAATTAGGTGTGCTAAAAGCTTTGTTTGGCTGTGTATTAAGGGAACATAAATGTGTTTTTCCTATACTGTTCGTCTGACAGCTCTCTTATTAAACATAACCAAACAAGTACTTGGCAATATTTTCAAGGCATTAATAATTTTAAACTGATGCCACAATGTAAACAGCAATTTCAAGCACTCCATACATATACCACAATATAAATATAGCTTACTTTGGAGCGTCTTTCACTTTCACCATACATAAAGTAATTGAATTGTGATGAAAGTAGGCAAACTTCATATGATACGGAAATAAAGCAAAATTCTTTATGGAAAGTTTTATTCTCAGTTCTAATAAAAATAATCAGCTGATTGCCAACTGTCCATCTAAGGGTAGGACAAACATAAAAGCTTCAAAATAAACACAAGCTTGTGCTCCTTATTGTGTCATATTGTGTTGTTTAGAGTGTGTCATATGGTCAGCCTGGTTAACATTTGCTTTGGAAAAATGCAATATACGAGTAGTTCTCAATGGGTATAGCGTAGTGAAATGATTTTACTGTGTAGAGTTCATACACCAGATAAGAGAAATTTGATATAAAAAAATTAAATAATATAGCTCGGGGAGCCTAAGCTGTTGCCGAGCACAGCACTTGTTCTTAAACATTGGAAAATCTGTTAAGCTGCTACAAATAATAAACTTGTCAAAAATTATTATAACTTTTCAACTATACTGGAAGGAATTTAAATTAAGAATTTAAGCTTGATCTATGTACTGTCTGCAGCAGAAATAAGCATTTGTGCAACATTTCACCAAAATAGCTCAAAAGCTGAAAGACAAGTTAGCATAGAAGCAGGAAGACGGACATACAAACAGACAGACAGACGGACATGGATATATCGACTGAGCCTGTCGTCCTGATCAGGAATATATATACTTCATGGGGTCGGAGACATCTTCTTCTATGCATTACACATTTAGTGACAAAGTAATATATTTTTTTGCAAAACAATATTATTATTGTGACTAGATTTTAATCAGAAGTGCAGCTGTAGTTTGTGTTTCCATTTTTCGATTTTCCATTGTCAATTGCTTATTTTGTGCATTTAAATTTCTCTGCAAATTAGTTATCTCAATTTGTGCAGGTCACAAATTTTAATGTATTAATTGATATCAAATACTGGTTCTACAATAAGTGGGAAATTATTGCATATTGTATATAAACTTTGTGATTTTTATATGATGGTGTCATAGTTCTATGCGCAGTTAACTAATGCAACGTATTTCATTTTCATAATCATCATCATTTAATTAATATTACCATAAAAAATTGTTTTACCAAACGAATAAATGATTTAAAAATATATAAAAATTATTTAAAGAAAACACAGATAAAAATTAAAAACTCTGGAAAAGAATTCATAAGGAAAATAAAAAAAAAGCAGTGAATATAAATAAAACTAGAAGTGATTAAACAATTAATCCACAGAGCCACCATAAATGAAGGAAAAGAGGAAAATCAGCTAATTAAAAATATTTGACAAAATATAAATTGGGTCATCAAGGCACGACTTATTTATATTAATTGGTTTCTGGGATTGTGTGTGCAGTTTCATTAGTATTGTAGTTGATATTACAGAAAATTATTACTATCAGCACAAATAATAAAAAATTTTAAAAGTCAATTAATTATTTATACAAATAGCAAGTAGAATCTCTTAGTGGTAATTACCATCATTAATGGTATTAATAATAATGATTATAATTAATTAAAGCAGAAGTGGCTCTTCAGTGTTCAACATACTTCAATTGAATTTTTAAGCAGTATTTGGTTTTTAAATATCCCTTTCAACTTAACTACTTAAGAGAGGTCACAATATAGTTTTAAAATTTTTTTTTTTTATGTTGTTTTTCTCACTCCTTTAGACAGCTTTAGGGGCAAATTTTTTAACCACAGCTTTTAAAAGATTCGAGAACTCGTAGTTGGGACCGCATAAATATTTGTTATCAACACGCAAGGGGCAACCACACATTTGTGGGTTGCCTGCGGATTAAAAGGTGACATTTTATGTGTTTTTCTAAGTAGAAATTTTATTGTAGCTCATTTTTAAGTCAAATTATTGTTGACTAGAAACTCATATTACATTTTTAATATTTTTATTTCTCCCCTATATTGGTAAATTTGAATACACTTAATAGCATTCTATCAGATATGCATATTTTATAACCAAACATTTATTTATATTTATATTGCTTTTAAATCGTAAATGTTCAAATGCCTGTTTGTTTTTTTTTTTTTTTTTTTTTTTTATTATTTCTAGGAACGTTCATAAATAAATCAAAAATATACTACGAGACTCTTTTCCGGCTTGCAAATAAAATTTAATAAATAATTTACTCAATAAAATTTAACTATTTTTTCGATTAGTTTATTCCTTAGTTAAAATCAGATCTCGTTGTGCTTTGTGTGCCAATTTTTCGTTTTCTTTTTTTCTTTGACAAATCACAAAGGATTAAATTAAATACTCAGTTAATCAAGCGTTAAGATTGTTGCACAATCTGTGATTAAACAAAGAATTTCTCTTCAATTCGATTGCCAATTAAATATGCAAGTTTTCAATGATTCCTTGATTCTAAAAAGAGCAGCAAAAATTGAAAAAAGAACATAACGAGTTAAAATTGATTAAGGCAATCTTGAATTTAATTTAATTCAAATCGAAGTAGTTTGTAAATGTAAATTTACATAAAAACTTTAATGTAGCTCGTAATTTAAGAACGTTATATATAATAAACCACAGTTTATTTTAAATGTTTCTTCAATAAGCATTCTGCATATTTTACGCAAGTGTAATAAAGGGATCAATAAATTGTATAAAATACTTCACAAAAAAAACAAAATAGTGCAATTGCAATCGATTTATATTGGTCTGAGTGTAACAAGTGCAGCACATAAATCAACAGCTGGCTATAAGATTCGCCAACCACAAAGTAAATAAAATATATATTGTAAGTGTTAGTTTGAATTAGTTGTCTGCCTGGTAAAATAAGATATATTTGGGATATCATTTGTTGTTTGTCTCAACAAATTTAATGCAATTTATTTTCAAAACAAAAACTTTAAATTGCTCAACTACCAGACACACTATAAATTTCAGAGTGATGGGGTTGAACCGCGGGATAAAAGCACTTAGGACAGTTTATAATTTGGAAACCTGAAATTTTTTTATTTATTTTCGGAATTAATTTTTCTCTACTGTTGCTGCCTGAAATTTAATACGAACATTTTTGTCTAAAAATAATTTTTATCAGAATTTAAATCTACGAAATTGCATTTGTATAACAATAATAGACTTAAATAAAAAGCTGATACACGATTAAAATCTCTTTCCAATGACAAGTGAAGAGCTATATTATTATAAAATTATATAATGTATTACATAAAATCTGTGTGGTGTTGAAGATGCCTCCATTTGGTTTTTACTCAACTTATGAAAATGTTACCCATTTTTTTGGACAAACGGCAGGTTAAAGTCAAAAAATTCTTAAAGGAAAAACTGCATGAAAGTTTTTCATATAAGTTTTTGGCCTTGTTGTTCTCACGATGTTGTTTTGCTTGAATAAACTTTTCAGTTGGTGGACAGTCTTGAGTTTGTGGTAGTAAGAAAACTTATATTGAAAGCAAAATGCAAGAAACATATGTGAAAATTGGAAAACTATTTTGTTATGCAAAAGACAACTTGGCATGCATATGTGCTTGAAATAAATCTATTTTAAATGTGGAAAATATTATAAAATTATAATAAAAACAAATATTGTCGAAAATTCTAATTCTTTTTAGGTTTTTTAGAATTACATTTTTAACTTAAGAAATTTTATTGATAAAAATAATAAAAGTGGTTAGATCTAAGATAAAACCAAAAATCCTTTTTTTTTTTTTGGCCAAATTAATTCAATTATTATAAAACATTTTTTTTTAATAAAGTCGTGTAAGCAGGCAAAGTGCTATCAAAGGTATCTCTAAGTCTTTAAAAATTATTACAGGAATTACATAAGGCTACATAAATATCTGCCGATTGTAACATAATCCATGTCTTTACCTTTAGTGCTTTAAGTTGCACACTCTGTAAATATATATACTTAAAAGGTCCTTGAAAATTTTTTTTAGTTTTTTCAGTTTTGATGCGCATTCACCAAAAGTTTGCTGTCTTTGCAGAGATTGTTGTATTTATTAGACTTGTCTTTGTATTTATTATTGACTTGCCTTTTTTCTTACAAGATCTTAAATATATTAATAACTGAGATAATTTACTTAATCAAAGATTAATTCATAAATGTATCATTAATTTTAAAAATTTTAAGTTTGCTCCTCTGTGAACAGAACTAAGCGAAAAGTGAAATGTTATCTCAGTGTTTTATCCACTTGATTGAAAAGGATACTCGTGCGTAAAATACATATATACAACTATACACGTATGCTCAAAAAAAAAAAAAAAAAAAAAGGAAAAACAACCCATATAAATTAACCGGAAAAAAACAGTAAAAAAAAAATGTCTGAATTTTTTGCTATTTTTTTATACTGATCCGGCACGTGGTTGATGTTTACTTGATAATTTATTTTTATCACGCTCTATGGCGCCTAATAGCTGTAGATGGGTTTTACATAGACCTTTTATAAACAAAAGTGTTGAATATATGAACCTGATCCTAACTAGTATTTTAAAGTGTGAGCATATAATGTTTATTTACTTGAAGTTCAATAGGTACATTAAGTACTGTAGTTTATAGTAATTCAACTAGGAACATTCGTGTGAAATACTTAAACAATAATTGCTTAAAAGTGAGCCAATTTTTGTTAGTGTATATTTCTGTTTATGTTTATGACTTTATGTTTCAATTAAAAGACTTTCTTAAAGTTAACAAATGCACCTTGACCATATTTAATTCTTGCTATCCTTGTGGAGCTTAACATGTGGTCAAACGCTGTCTAAACTGTGAAAAGCTTCGTTACATTTTAATAGGAAAAACTTAATAGTCACCACATACTGGCTACATGCCAAAAACAAAGATAGAAGAAGATATGTGCCCCTTGTACGTTGCGTGTTCAGCCATAAAATGTGGCAGCCATGTCCAATTCACACCATGAGCCCATTAATATTTTACAATGTTGCAGGACACTCGTTGGTCAACAGATGTGTGTTTGACTTGGCTTAGAATGCCACTGTGTGTCTGCCCTTGTCCTAGTCTCTGTATTTAAGGATATATGCACAAATTTCGTAAGTTGAACAAGATCTCGATTAGGAGCCATCCTGTTCTTAGGCCTAAAATAATCTAATATTTTTGTTTTGTTCATAACACTAGTTTACAGCCAAAAAGGAGCTGGGCTCTCATAGACTTCTCTTGATGTATTTTTGAGCGCTGATTTTAAAAATGCAAACCATTTTTTTTTTCAAAGAATGGTTTTCGAGAAAACCGCGAATAGCTAGTTTTTTGGCAGTCTTTCGACTTATTTGTTCATATGTACATCAGATCTTATTTGATCTTAAATAATGTTACACAATTCAATAGATAATTGTATCCCCTTTCTAACAGTATGCCGCTTGTGCGGATTGAATGCGAATTGAAGCCACTATAAATCCTCAAAGTTGAAAAATGTGAACTTTTTTTTGCATTTTTGAAAAATTGCTGAATTTCAATTGGTCTTTTTAAAATTTAAAAAATTCGTTTAAATACTTTTTAAGATTTATTATGTTAGATAATTCTTTTACAATTATTTTGAGTATACATTTGTCCAAATCGGTCAGTAAATGTGATAGTTATTCAGCAATTAGTAAAAACACCCAAGAAAAAATTCACCTTGTTCATCACTTTTAGCTTTCTCAATTAATCTTTATTCGAAATGTCAAGACACTGTTTACGAGCAGGCAATACACACTTGTTCATTGATAGCAATATAAATATATTATGCTGCTCCTAGCACCGCAATTCTTTTTTTTTCTTATTTACATTTAAATTTTGTAAAATGGTAGCATAATATCTATTTCGTGTTGAAAGCTGTATATACAGAAATGTATATGCCGTGTAGGTTATTTGCCTTTTCTGTATTGCCACAGTCACTCCTTACCGTAAGGACACACTAACAGAATCCCAAGCTAATGAGCATATATATTTGTTTAAAATTAAACCATTTTGCCTCAGCCTCAGGTGGCATGATTCCTAATGAGAACAATTGAAATAACATATGTATATATTATGTGCAAATTAGTTAAGTTTAAATGCCGAAACAATTTTGTATGTCTTGTTACATCAGAGATACTTAACGTATATACATATAATAAGGCCATTTTTACTATGCAATTGTGTTAACTTTCTTTGCCTGCACTTGGATATATACTCGTACACAGGTAAATATCTTGCAATTTTGGCTAATATGGAATATTTAACAAAATTATAACTAAGCTATATCAATTTTTTTCTTTAATTATAAACTTTCCCTGACTTTAGATTATGCTCAAAAGTAGGCAAATTTAATATAAATACTTTGCAAGTTGAGAACTGCGTAAACGTATATGTATGTTTAAATTAATTAAATTGCAATGTCACATTATATGGCATTATACACGTTATAACAGTGCACATTCCTAATTTTGTACTCTATTCGAATATATAAAATGAGTATATTTGTGCTATACAATATTTATATGAAGGCCTGGAATTTATTTTTTTTTTGTCGCCAACCTAGGATACTTTAAGTGGAGGATTTTGCTGCTGCCACCTTCCGAGTGAAACGATCTTATTTTGTTTTTGTATTGGCGAAATGCTTTGCTTTTATAGACAATATTTCAACATTTTTTCTAAGAATGGGTAGTTGTATTTGTGAGTAGAATATGAGTCAATTTTTCTGATATGGTTACAACAGGCAGATTCACAGATTATCAAGAAAAGGTTTGGCTTCAGGAAAATCAACATTATATATCTTATCTTATATATATAAAATTGATCAACCTGGCTGACTGACTGACTGATTGGGGACTCACCGCCAAGCCAAACAGTAGAAACTAGAAACCTGAAATTTGAGGTAATAGTTTCCTCCTATATCGTAGGTTGGCACCCTGGAAAAATGTGATTACAAATATATTGGAAAGTCGGCGGAAAATGCATTTATAAAATAAATATGAAAATCTCATCTGGAGCATTTCAGGTGGCGTAGTAGGCTACAATAATAGTGACAATATAGAATATAATTAGTTTTTTTTCCAATTTAATTTTTTTTCGGGAACGGGAGCGAGAAGTTGCAACGGGATGATCTAGTATATAAAGATTATAAAGTTTAATATACAAAATACATGTACAGGATGCATATAGTAGGCCTGTAGGCTTACTGCACATTTATTTTAAATTTCTTGTAGAATTCAAACTACACGTGCACCCACACATTCAAATATACATACGTATATACACACTCATATACTATTGTGTTTCCCTTGCTATTTGAACTTGCGGACCCAGTGGCATTTAAATTTTCCAACAAACAGTTAAGCAAGAAAAAAAGCGACGACTGCCAGTGAAAAGTGTGAAAAAATGCAATAAAGTATGTGGAAATAGGAACAGTAGAAAATGTGCGATATTGATAAAATATACTTCGTTAGGAACAGAAAATAGGAAAAGCAAGTTAAAAAGAAGATTCTATTTATTGCAAGGTATTCATCTATGGAATATTTTTAGATCTAATTGCCGGAACTTGGGCGTTTAATTAGCTCATTCAGATCGTTGTAAACGTGCAACAAAAATAAAAAATATTTTCTCTTATGACAAAAGAAATTTAACTGCTTTTTATTTTCTAGAAATATTGTCGACTATTATTTATTATTTATTATTTTCTTTTTTCTAGACGTATCTACGCGCACAGTATACCTGCTATTCGATCACTTTTAACAGAAGCATTCAGATTGGTAACCTTTATCAACAAGCAACAGTATCTGCAATTGTCTAAAATATATTATCTACAATAAAAATCAAATAATTCATGTGGTGTCACTTTAATTTGATAAACTTTGAAACATTGTTAAATTTTTCCGACCGCGGAAGCTCAATTCAGTGTAAAAGCTGACAATTCACGTGGGCTCATCTGATAAATAGAAATCTTCATTAGCTGAAATAAAATTTCAAGATTCTCAGACTTACTTTTTTAAATCTTCCTTTGGTTCTTTCGAGTTGGTAACACTTACTTCGCTATATTTCAGAGTTACATTACTTTCAGTTGCGTTCAAATTATTTTTTGAAGTAAGTTCAGTTACAGATTGATCATTGAAGCTGGGATTGGTGCGTATAGATTGTGATTCGCAACTCGAAATTGAGATCTCACTTTGATTTGATATTATTTCATCACCATCTAAATTCAAGTCAAAGGCTTTGTTCAAGTCATCATGTAGAGTCCGCGAATAAAAGTAATTGTTACATTGTAATATATGACCAGACTTGATGGAAGAACCGAGAATGCACTGTAATTCTTTTATTTCCTGAGGAGCTCCCTTTTTGTTTTTAGAACTACTGAAAGCAGACATCAGGTGATCAAAGGAAACTGGTGCCATAGAATCATATATGAACTTGATAATTTTTTCTTCTTTATTTTTTTTTTCCATTTCGAAAAATAAAATAATATTAAAATAAAAAAAAAATATACAAACACGAGAGTTGTTTACTTGTACAAGTATTAAAATAAAATGAGAAATATATATTTTGTGAACTGGTAGCACAAGTTGAAGCTGAAAGTTATAGCTTGGTTCACTAAGATCTCTGAAATTTTCAATTTTATGTAATAATGTTTTTATTATTTACTTTAATTATCATTATTAAAATATAGTCTGTTTAAGCTGATCAGTCGCATTTTTGCCTTTTTTTTTTCGATTTTTTAAATCAATTTGCAGCGGTCATGTCTTTGACTATCCAGTAATGTATATTAGAAATGTATATATATTTTCAGAATTAATATTCTCACAGTTTTGCCACATGACAACAAAACTAACATCATATCACTCTCTATGGGTTGCATTAAGAACTCGGTTTGAATATATGTAACTAATCTCCCGAATTTATTTTACAAAGAGATCAGTCTAACAGAAGGAAGGAGTTTTTCTTAACCATTCAAAATTCCAGAAAGCAGAACGAAACATCATAAATCAAAAGAATATTTTGCAACAGTCACAGGTGCAACATCCTTACAACTGGGAAGAAAAGAAAAAAGTTGTGTTGCCTGTTTGATTTCCACAAAATATTTCGAGCAAGTCCTGCAAGGTATATATTTTGGCAAGCACCCACAAGTTAGACAAGTTCAAATAAATAGTTGTGCTTACTCAAAATATAAACAAAAGTCAGCAACCCGTCTCTAGCTTTTTCGTTATTGATATTCACATTTATAATATTTAGTTACCTTATCATAAAAGAGACTTAAAGAAAGTCCTTTCTCGTACAATTTAATTAGAAGTAATTAGTAATAAAGTTACATATTTGCTTATAACTTTATTCTGCTTTGATGTGAGTACAGTAAATAAAATAAATTCGAAATATGTAAACAAGGCGAACTGCGCTATTTGGTTACGCAAATTTTTGTTTGTATGTAAAACAAATGTGTATTGCTAACAAGAAAACATTTTATATAATTAATTTATTATAATGTAGCTTTTTTTTTATTTGATTGGCAAAATAACGAAATTCGAGTTTTGGAAAAACAGATTGCACAAAAACTAGCCTTTTCTATATTAAGCAGGTTTTAATTTAGTCCTTCCACAAATTTAGTATCTTCTACAAATTTTGTATGACAAGTTTAATCAGGTTTTTAAAAGGTAAACTTCCCTAATATTAACTATTATCACTTAACTGCAGCTGCGTAGTCGAAAATCTAGCCTTTTTCGTTTATCTCAAACAACATATTTATTAATATTTTTTTTTATTCTCGAATAACATATTTATTTATACTTTTTAATCAGCGACCAATTTTACATTTAATTTGACTTAAAATGATGCAGGATAGAAGCAATTTTTAAAAATTATTGCTTAGCGTAATTATAAATCTGTTAAAAAATATGTTATTGGATTTCTTAAAAATATTAACTACAAAAGTATGATTTAAAGCAAAATGCTTTTACATAAGGCTTTTAAATTTTCAATTGCTATTTAGCAATTTGTGTGAAAGTTTAACACATTTCAGACACATATTTAAAGCTTTCAACGAATAATACACAGTTAATTATTACAGCAGATGTTGACCAAAGTAACTAGCAGAATCCAGCAAACTATCCAACTAGTTTGCTCATCTCAGTTCCTGTTTGTGCATAATTCGTTTGTCTAACTTGGTCCTGGTAGTTTGTAGTATCTGGCTTGGGCTTTCTACAGCTGCAACCCCAAAAGGACCTCAACCGCCAACTGATAAACTTTCAAATTTGCATTCTAATGAATGCCGTGGATCCCTTGGCTTGCCAACTTTTTAACTTATGCTTGTGTGCCCCAAAAGTTCCACTTTTTGGTATCTAACGATATATTTTAGGTACACCCACGATGCCAAAAGCTGTACAAATGGTGCATATAAATAATATTTTTTAATTGCTTTCATAACGTTTTTTAGTGAGAATTTGTCAGGTTAGTTGTGGGATGATCTTCTGTTAAAAAGAGTTACATTTGAAGGCCTAATAATTTTTTTTGTGATTTAATTTTTTTTATTAATTTTATATAGTAGTTAAATTTATAAAAGGGTTATATATTATATTATATATTAAATTCTATGCTTACTTTTGGGCTTTATCTTTGAGTTATCTTGATAAAACTCGGCACAGATGAAGCTTAATATTGTATATAGTTTGTATGTCAAAATCAGACCGACCGGACCACTATATAATATAGCAGCCATAGGAACAATCGGTGGCACTTAAGTTTCCTGAAAAATGTTTGTAAGAAAAACTTCTTTGTTTTTTAAAATATCAAACCCAAACTTGGCACTTGTATATTTACGATTTGCACAATCAGACTAAGTTTAAATAAAATCGGATCACTATTTAATAAAGCTGCCCTAGGAACAATTGTGTCAAAAGTAAGTTATTCTATGTAAAAGTATTCAATATTTTCTACGAAGACCATTGCAAGGGTATATATCTTCGGCGTGTCGAAGTTAGCCGTTTCTTTCTTGTTTTTTTTATATATATTTCAGAAAAGCAGCATTCATATTAATTTCGCTAAAGTCTGTTATATTCTCAACCTCATACCAAAATTGAAGTACTACGAACAGATGTTTGCTTGGTAATTTGATTTATTTTCAATATTTTGGCTGTAACTGCGTGTCGAAAATATATTGTTAGCTATTTTGTTGAGATTATGGTATAACTATCGTTATTTCATTCGCATGTTGTGCATTTATATTCATGTAATTTAATTACTAGTTGGCGTGTTTAAGTGCATTTTAAGTTTAAAGTGCAGTGAAGCAATCTCATTGCATGTGCATAGTTTTGTACTGTCGATTTATTAAATTTTATTTTTTGCTAGTTTTCTACCTTGCCAGGTGTAACAGGTGTAAATTTCACATTTGTTCATCTTACATTTTTGTACTTTGTTTATAAAGGTGTTGCTAACAGCAAATAAAATGTACGCAAAGAATGTTTGCTTATTCGCTAAAACTGGTACAGAGTGAAAAATTACGTTTCATAATATTTTATTTTATTTTTTATTTTATTGTTTTATTTATTTTTTATTTTATTTTAAGACACGTTACGTTATACCAAAATAAGAAATCACAATGGATTGGGAGTGTATTTTTATATAAACTTTTATGTTGTTTCTGTACATAAATTAATAAATCTTTGATATACACAAACAACACCAAATTAATAAAATTTCTTGTATTTTTAAATCAAGTAAGTGCAAATTATAATTTCGATAAAAAATTCAATGTTCTCACATTAAACACAAATAAAATTATCTCTAAAAGCTAATTTTTTAAAATAAGAGAAAAATCATATATTAAATGTTTTTATCGTTCTTAATTTAATATAAAATGTTTTAAAAGAATATTGCTTAATCAGTTAATTAAATTTGATAAACATTCCAGAAATCTAGGAAACAGGGAAATTACAGTCTAATTTCAACACTTGCAGAATGATTTTTTTGAAGTGTACAAATATTTTATATGTATTTCATTTGGCTGTAGTTCCTTTGCATATTATTCTAAAGTGTCTCTAACATACGCTGCGTATGAGTTATTTATTTATTGCCTAAGCCATTTGAGTTATATTTTAAATTCGTATATGTCAAGTTAAGCTTATGCACATTAAATCTATGCATTTGAAAGATTGTTGTTTTGTTTGTTTATTACATGCTAACATATGTACATATATAGAGCCCTCCATTGTAGATTTAACAATGAATTAAGTATTTATTGCCACGAACTACGCTTTGGCTTGCACATAAGTCAAGGACTTTTGTTAGAGACGCCCTTAACCTGCTAACCAGTTACAACTATTGGACGTTGAGTGCTTTGCACTTGTTTACTCAGTCAACTGTTTATTTATTCACTCTAGGCCCACAGTGTTCCAGTTCTCTACACATTCATGTAAATACGTTTGTTTAAATTTCATTCAATGCATTCGTGCATTCATGCGTTTTATGACCCACTGCCGGGCAACTCTTAATTTTTAACCACAATCAAGGCGGGTCCTGCCCCAAACAGCCGACTAAATGGCCTTTGCCTCTTGATAACCTTGCCACAACTATGTTGAGCTTTTACAGTAGACGTTGTTTCAGTATATGTTCCTAAAGTTCGTTTTATTCATGTCTTGGCAATACCATAAAAATTGTTAGCTTTGCTTTAAGTTCATCTTGCCATAGAAGTTGAATTATATTTTTAACAATTGAGTTTATGGACTTATATATCTTTTCCTGTTAGAGTCGCTTATTCAATAACATTGAAAATTATTTAATTTGGTTTCTTAATCGAATGAGAACTTCATTAAATTAAATATCATTGAAGTTACCGCAATTTGTTGCTGATAACTAAGAAACAGAATATTGATTAAAGAAATACCGCAATTAATAGTTGTTGATTTAATATAAGTGGCTCCTTATAAATTAAATTTCCTAATTAAATGGTATTTAATTATTTATTGAGATTCTGTTTTCTGTCTTTGGTTTGCTGGAGTACAGTTCACATCAATCCTTGTCAAGTGCATATTTATTGCTGCACATTTTATTATTAAAATGAAACCCACAACAACAACAACACTCATTTATAAAGAATCAACTCAAAAGACAATGAATATAAGCTTTTCGCATTTTGTGCATTCACCAGCAATTGTTATTGATATTTCGAGTGCAAACAAATGAATTGAAGTGCAGTAGTCTCTACATGGCCGCGCGATTGCAATTGAAAAACAGATTCTGCGCTTCGTTAGCAAATTGATGGGCCTTAAGTCTATTGTTATTGCAATGGCCATTATTACGGCTTGTTATATATTTTTAATATTTTTTTTATTTCAAAGTGAAAACTTACAGAAACAGTACAGCAAAACCGAACCCTTCCCAGCCAATTCAATCAAAAATGCATTTTATCTGTTGACCCTATTGAATTGAAATGCAATATTTGTGTTTTCTGTTTATCATCATTGCAGCAGACAATTGTTATGTTTAAATTACATCGTTACATATTGCTGACATGGTAGAAAACCTTTGGGCCTTATTAAAGGGCGGAATGCTTACAAATCAATGTGCATAATAAATTATAATTTATGGAATATCTTGAATAAAGTTCTCAGTAAAAAAAAAAACTTGGGTTAGTAAAGCAAACAAATTAGAAAACTCTATATTAATAGACAACGAATGCATTTAAGTTTATTCAAAAAATAGATTGTTTAAATGTTTTAACCCGCCTCTGGCATGTATGTCTAAAAAATAGACTTATTTGATTGTCAACCCAAAACAACTTGGCCAAAGATGTCGTGATTTACCCACATCACACATTTTCACTTTTTGCATAAAATTATATTATCTATTTGAATGTCTGGCTTGTTTTCTAAGCCTTTGCCATAGTCAATTGCAGTGCTGTATTTTTGTGCTTTTGCCCAGAGCAAATATCAATCTAGTAAACCAACTAACACACACAGTGCACTGCAGGATCCAGGATCTAGGATCCACAACATAAGCTTGTGTTTGGCCCAAAGTGCATTTGTTTGCTCTGCCGTCGATTTGGCAGCTGACATGCTCTTGTTTATTTATTTCTTCTCTGTGCACCAGGGACAAGCCTTTCCCAACTCGACCTAAGCTGTAGCTGTAGCAACCAAAAATATTCATTAAAATGCAGTTGAACTTTGGCAGCTTTCAGGCGAATTCAATTACTTTATGCCACATGAGAGATACGATGCTACGTTTTATGTGCGATGTGCCAAAAATGAATGATGACTTTGTGGTAACACTCACAATATTTGTAGCATTAAGGTTCTTCTTAATGACTTCACAACTGGTATAGGAAACTTCTTTGGCACTGAAAGCTCAACTTGAGAAGGGAAATTGACTTTTGCCATTGTTGGTTTTCAGATAATTCAGTTCGCTGAATATACGTGATGCCTCACCATATTCTTTAACAAACTTAGTTGGAGTGCAAGTAAATTATCTTTACTTTTCGGCGATCTTTCATCTTCATTTCAGCATTTCTATCTTTAAATTCTCAGATGCACAGCTTGTTTGAGAGTGAGGGTATAACAAAGCTTTTAGTGCGCTTAAATAACACACGTTGAAGCTGAAACTTCATTAAGTAAAATTGGGGGCTGGACAACAGCGGGTTCTATGTAGACTATGTCAAGTTAAACGTATAACGCATACGTAACGTGTGACACTTCAGCTAAAATTCCATCAAATCATAATTGAACTGCATAGTGTGCATCAATAAAGGAATTCACGGTTTATATTAACTGACAGATATGTAATAAAGAACACTCAAAGTATATAAGCCAGCTCTTGAAATTGGAATTTTGCAGTAAGACTAAGACTAATCGTCATAAAATTATAAAATTTTAATACTACAAGTTGAACCAACAATATATGAAATCGAAGAAATATGCTTTAAAACTTTAAGGAAAAAGTGTTTTAAAATTAAATCCAAGCAATATTTTTCCAGACATGATTTCCTCTCGGAAGTTGTTTACGTGCTTGGCATCGTCAAACGCAATAGAAAATCCTTTAAACCATCTGCAAGGGACTTAACCGAAAACTTCTCAAATAGAAAACATAGCAAAATACCAATGCATCCTGTTTACTTCACAACCATGTATCGTTATTTTTTGGTCGAGTAACGCTTTTTGCATCAAAAAATGTTGAAGTTAATTTTCCTTTACAATTACGGCAGTGCATATTGCCGGAATTCACATCATAACGGATGTTTACTCAGATGTCAAACAATAAATGTCTTAAAAAAAATATATATGTATATTTTTTTAAACTTATTGTAAATATTTTTTTATCTTTACTCAAATACTAACTGTTCGATTTGAATTCAGCCGTGTGTGAAAATATAGAATCATATAAATTGCCTACAGATAATGAACTGAACATCCATTGATGGTAAATCAAATCAAGTTATTATGATTACATTGTCTTTGTTGTCTAGACACAATAAAGGTCTTGGGGCTATGAATTCGTATGATTTCATGGTAAATATAAATGCAAATGCGCAAACGCAAATTAAGCAAATAAATTAGCTATAAGCAAAACAAGACAACACAGACATTTGTTTTGTTTGTCACCTTACTCAAGAATTTTCTCACTCAAAGATCTCTGAATTTCGGAGTGACAACTATGAATGTCTATAGATAATTAGACTTTTGGTTTAATAGTCTTATTTCATATCTTAGTAAGCTGCTGCTGTGGAAATAAAAGCACAATACGTATCCTAGAGGCATAATTTATAATAATATTTATGTGAATGTGTTTCTTTCAAATTGCAAACAATGATAATAGTTTTTAAGCGCTTACAATTTTGTTAATTTTCCAAATAAACAACGTGATTATAAATAATATATTGGCTATGCTTAGGATGATTTATAGTATCAGTAAAAGCAATAAAATGCGTCTGATTAATTACTCACAATCAATAATTTTAATCACTTTTAGGCAAATTAGTTAGATAACACAGACATTATTGTGTTCTAAAAAATTATTGGTTTTTTGCTTAAAAAACTAGTTTTAGTTTCTATTTAAAAACAATTTAAAAACAATTTAAAAATGTGAGTTTTTAAAATACGAAGGGATTAATAAATATTTCAAAAATACAAAGCATCTTTAGCTTAAGACTTAAATTAAAATAACAAAAAATCTGCTAAAAAAATCAAACTCAATTGTAGGGCAAAGCAAATGCTAGATGTCGAATTTGATCTCTGTCTGCCAGGTTGGACACTCTACGTGACTTCCTTAAGATAAACAATTTGCTTGTCCTGGTCCTGCTGCCAGTACGAGGGCACTAGAGCATATCCTTGTCGTGTTTACGCCTCAGCTGACAGACACGACAGGACGTCCGTTGATGGTTTAGACAAAGGCTGACTGAAATGCTTTAAGGACAATAAGACTGTTGACTGCTGTCGGCTAAATGTTTGTGAAATTATACTACAATACTAGGCTGATAAACTTTGCCTGTGAACTGTTTCTTTGCTGTTTGGTATGTGAGACATGCCAACGCTCTGCATTAAACGTTTAACGTCCCAATTCAATGTCTGAAGAAAACATGGACTATCTGTTTGCCACCGACAAAGTTCTTCAATGCTCTTTGTGGCACTTCCGCACCAGCCACTTCCGGTGCATACTTAGTTTTGAAATTCAAGATCCACTTAGCATATCCTTCGCCATGGCACTGCCAAACTAACGGCATTACTTTTGAACTGAAAATATACATATTACACTTAGAGGAACAATTTTGGCAAGGATAGAGCTCATTCTGCTCTGCTGCCGAACACTTTAACCTTATATGTAATGTCATAATGAAAATAACTGAAACAGTTGCACAATTAAATGCAAATACACTGCAGATTGGAGCACGCTAATATCAAGTATTCGACTGTGAGATACTCTTATTAATTTCAACTATTATTAATTTGTCCCTAACAGATTTGCGAAATTTATATTCTAATTTAATGCCTACAAAATTAATTTACTTGTAATTAAGAAGTTTTTTTTTTCTATTTTGCACTTGGCAGTGCAAAATGTATGATATTCTCTACTATCTAATAATTTAAAAATAAAATATATTATGCTCACTTACTTGTAGATCATCGTAGAGTGAAGGCAGTTTGATACTACTTGTGATGAGTATTCTTTGAAAGTAGTGAATCCTTTATTGGAACACTTAGCTACAATAAAAAACTCTACATATTTAGGAATGAAGAATATTGAGCGTCTGCTAAATATTGAACATGAAAAGTTTGAACAAATGAAAATGCAGGTCGAAAGGAATTTGCAGAAGAATTAAATAATAATTCGATTAAATCTATTATTTGAGAAAATCAAATCAAAATATTAATTATTTAAACACATACAATTTATACAATTTAAAATATGTAGTTAAGTAAATATATTTTTCAATAAATTTTGTGAGATAAAACACTTTTTGAGCTGAAAATTCAATTCGTTTAGACTGTTGCCATTTTTACGCTGTGTACCAACTGGCCAAACTTTTTTCAGATTTTAGCAACACAGAATTCCCAAGCTTATACAGCTGCATATGAATTGTATACATTTATGAAAATATCGTTTAATGTGTAAAAATATCAGCAATTTGTATGCTTGCAAACATTTCGAACTTTGGAGGATATAACAGAGGCAGCTGAGATAAATTTGATATGCATGCAATAGTCTGACTTTGGAGAAATTTAAAAGCCATCAAACGCAGAGTAAAGATACAAAGTGCGCAATTTAAAATGCAGGCAACGTGAGGTCGAGCATATCTTATGACCGCCAGCCACTCAAAGTTTGGAAAGCGCGCAAAAAGGCCACAAAAAGGTCGCATAAAGACAAATTGCATAAAGGATAAGGCAAGGACGAGCAAATTGCAGCAAAGGACCAAAGCGACGCCTGTCTGTATGTGTGTGTATGCGTTTGCATGCCAATGCATTGCCATGAAAAAGAAACACAACGAGCTCAAGGATTTAGCGGCACAACTCAGCAATTCTGGCACTCTCAGGATATCCAGGCTTGCTCTCAATTGGGGCAGTGTGGCATCCATTTTGGAATCCGCATCGTAATTGACATTTGATTAACGCACAGTTCAGCTCTGCTCTGCTCTCTTCTCTCGTCTCTCGCCTTTTCAGTTGACAACGGAGCAAGGAGGAACGTTAATCACATCAATAACAGAGAGAAGGACATTCACACAGACAATGAGTGAGATAAATTGAAAGCGTAACTCGAGGTAAAGCGTTTTGGGGTGGAACTCTCACAATAGCCACATGGTATTCACCTTCGACATCCGTGGACATTGTCAAATTTTAATGAGTTTAATGGACCCACAGAATAATGCAATAAAGTATACAAAATTGTATTTTAATGGCGGTAAATGGTTTTGAATTACATCAGCGCTTATTGAAAATTATATACGTACTAAAGTAGAAAATCTATATAAAATTTAACAATCAAAACAAATTTGTATACTATTTGTTCTATTAAAATTATATAGACCAAATATATATAATATAAGTAGCTTAAATTTGTTCGATAATTATAAATCACTAATAGTTGCACTTGGTGGGCAGGCTAAATTATTATTATTGTACACAATTTGTAGTTTTGCTTATTTGCCTAACTAGGTTTAAGTAAGTTTTATTAAGGAAAATGTATATTGGGACGACCTTAAAATATTTATTGACCTGCACAGCAAAATACTACATAAAGAACGGATTATGTCAACACAATCAGCATAATAACTAAGGGTCCCCGGCAACAAGGCTGCTACTAAAGTGGATTAAATGCAAACACGTTTGAAATTGTATTTGGGTCATTTAGGTTTCGGGTCTTGGGGTTATAAGCCTAACCTCTTACCATAAGCCTGACCCCTTCAAGCGGTTAGTCTCCTGTGATTTTATCCCTAAGATGCCAATACCAAAGTCAAATCCAATGTTGCCTATACTATCAAAAAGCAAAAAGTTAAGCCTCACCTTTAATTCTTGTCCTTTGTTTGCTTCAACCCAGAATGTGTGAGAAAACTATTTTAAAATGAGTTGATTCCCCTCTACTGTGGCTAAATTAGTTGATTTCCTTCTACTGTGAATATATTCGATTTTTAAGGTAGGGCATATAAAATTTAAAGCACATTATTTAGCTTAAAATAAATGAATTCCATTACAACATTTTCTTAAATTTAACATTAAATTTGTTTGTCAGCACAAAAAGAATATAATATCTTCTACACACGTGACCAACTATAACAGTCTATAGGAACAGCACAAAAACCAATTATTTCTTAGCTATAATTTAAGTCTTGCCTTTTATCAGCTGGCTTTCTCTATTTCCCGTTCCAAAATAAAATTTTCTTATTATATTTGATGGCTTCAAGCATTTCACATTAATTTAATTAACAAGCTCTTTGTTTTAGCCACAAATTGGGAAGCAAAACGCACAAAGGAAACAATGCCAAAGCCATGAAGAACAAAAGAGGCGAAAAAATACAAATGAGTAAATGCCTAAAGAACGCTTCACAATGAGAACTGAATACAATAAAATTCTTTTAATGGCGGTTTTAAACGCTTGCTATGACAATTTAAAGGTCTCGAAAAAGACAGAAGTTTTCCTTTGCATTTCCGGCACCGGAAGAGAAATTAATGAAAGAAAGTTGTCATAAATTATAATAACTATGAAATTGGCGTTGGCATGAAAAAGTTACAATTTTCTTGGAGTTTCTTAAATTTGTAACCATACATTTGCAGGCAAATGGAAAAATTCTTTTTACCCACTCAATTACGTGCCCCATTTAGTAATTGAGGGCATTGTCATCATCTTTATAAGAAACGGTTAGGAAACCTTTGGCATTCATCATTTTGAGCAATTTTCTGACATTTTTGCTGCCTTTTTCTTACATCCGGCTGGTTTTTTGACAGTCCCAAAATAAATTCCGAAACTTTTTGCTGCTCTTACTCACATATAATTCAACAATTTGTAAAAAAGAGTCTGTCCTTATATTAAATCTCATTCCTTCGTCAAGGCGTGAAATGCATATCAAAGCAGTTGATGCGAAATACTTAAATATGTAGATCCTATCTGATATGCACAGCTTGAAAAAGAAAATAATTTTCGGGCTCTTTAAGTGTAAAAGTTTGAGTAAATTGTTGCTGTAATTTACATAAAGTAATACAAAATTTGTTATTAATTGTTTGGCTTGAACTTTCCGAATTTATTTAGCATACGGTAAACAAATTCCACAAAATTTAACAGATATCAGTTTTTCAGAGGGCACAAAAATATTTTTAATGCATTTTTGGGATTTATAAGCTTTGCTCAAGCTTGATTATATTTTTAATTAAATGAAAACCGAAATTAATCCAGGGAAAAACCTATTTTGCTAGCATTAAAATTGTGAATATTTTAAATATAAAAATTTCTAAAACACTAAATAAAAATTTAAATTATTGTGAGCAGTAAAGCCTGGTGTTTGCAATGATTGATACGATAAGAGTAAGACGATTGAATTTCCTCTCAAAGAGCTTAGTCCTGTGATGAATATCTGCATAATTTCAGTTATTACAGATTTGCAAAGTAATCAACACATCATAAAATTTGCCATCACAGCCCGCTCATAAAGTGTCCCTAAATTTGGCATGAAATTTATAAGGAAACCATCACGAAATGATGACCAAAATCTTTCTTACAGCTGAGTAAATAATAAAAGTCTTGGCCCTGGCTAAGCTCACAGCTTACAGAATTCATCACAATGAAATCAGCTAAAATGAACTGCTAAAAGGCTAAGTGAAAATGTGCTTTGTAAACACTAAGCAATTGCACAAAAAGGCTCTAACACAAAGGCCAACTAAAATTGCTACGGCTAATAACATTATTGAATGGAAAAGTGGCCCCTTTATCCACATTCCTTATTCCATTCTAGAAACCAATTTACTTGGGCGTGGAGCAAACAAATAGAGAAGCTGGGTTAACATTCACATCAATTGCATTATTGTAGCTCAGAGGGAAAAAGAAATAGGGAATTATTTATCCAACAAGTAAAACTTAACACTTAGCAGGGATTTAATTCTAATCGCATGCTGTAATATCGTTTTAATTAGAAATGAAAAGTTTTTCCATTTCCTTGAATTGGCAATGATAGAAATCATCGTTTGATTGCCAACATTTTTGTTTTTTTTAACACTTCATTTACTGATAAACGAATATAAACAAAAGTTACTTAGTCGGGATTAAATCCCAATCGAGAATTCTTTCTCTCCTGCGTTTTATTTGATTTCCCTTTTCAGTATTTAATTAAACATTGTAAATTTAATTTGTATATAAAATTGAGTAAGTGCTAAATAAACTAATTAAATTGGAAGATTATTATGACCATAAACTTAATACAATTAAGGGAAAGCATAACAAAACAAAATGGATTGACAAATATGAAACAATGCAGTGTAATCAACTGGTGAAAAAATATGTAATTTACTTAAATGTTATATTTTTTAACAACAAAATGTCAGCTTGAACGCATTACTCTTGCCTCATGTGCGGTCAATGAATGTCAGCCAACATTCAGAAATTTTACAGCCAACTCTGCATATAAATAACAATTAAGCAGTAAAACTCTAGTCGCTGCAACTCGACTACAAGTTATCCCGTAATTAATAAAATTAAGCAAAAAATAAATGTGCTTGTCATGCAAATATATTTATTTATTTATATATGTATACAAAAAAAAATTAAAAGACAAAACTTATATTCTCGTCTGATCCATGATATCTTATAGGTGATATCAGAAAAATTATTTATTTTTAGAATTGGTAAGAATTAATTTACATAATTTAAATTAAATAAATATCTTATTTTTTTCAACACAGGGTATGATGTAAACAACCTACAATTTATTTGATGTTCAAAAAGTGTATGTCAAGTCTTTTTTTTGCTGATTTTTCTTATTGTACACTTTAAGGACAGCAAAAGTTTAATTTAAAAGCATTGCATTATACACAAACTGATGCATAAGGATACACAACAAAATTTATCTTTTCCAGACGCAAACGTAGTCAGGTCAATTGCATTTTAAATCAATAATTGTCTTGTTAATGGAAAATTTGTTAATTAACTGCCGTCCATGTAAATGTGTAAATACTTATACAAATGGTGTCACATCCTGCATTCAATTTCTGTAAAAAGATAAGTAGAACTTTACCGTAGCATATAAATCAAATGTGTAAATTTACAATTTAAGTTATTTTAAATACAGATTTCATACATTTTTTTGTATATATACATATATAGATCATTATATTCGTATAAACTATATAGTATACCACATTTTACATTTTAAAATTATTGATAGTCTAAATTGTGTTAATATTTTGTAAGTCTTAAAACCTTTGCTCTAGTAAAGTTTAAATTGCCAGTATTTTATGGATTAAAATCCCGTCAGCTCTCGAGGGGAAATACAGCTTAGTTAAATACAGTTAGCTTAAATATTTATGCCGATTTAATATTTGAATATTTGAATACATTTGTTAGGTTTTGTAAATGTGTATATACCAAGGAATTTAAAAAAAAGGCAGGCTTGTATTCATCGATTTTTAATATCCTTTATTGCCCATGTATTAAAAACTTTACTTTGAGTATGCTTTATTCTTAAACACCTTAAAAATTTTATTAATTATGAGCTTGTGATAAATACTAAGCCACTTCAGCCCTATTAAGTTGATTCCGCCATCTGCTCACCTCGTATCCATTATAAATTCTTGGCTAAGTGTAAGCTTATTTTGCATATCACACGTCAGTGCATATGTACATAATATGCATATACAACTAACTATAATGCATCTGACTTGTAAAAGCAATGACAACATTAAAATTACAACTAGAGATACATAAACATCCCTGAGGTTTTGTTTACCAAGAGTAGGTGGACGGAAATGTTTTGAAGCTGAATGTATGACATTAACATGCTCTTAAATGTTGTCTAGAGTCAAGTGATAAGAAGTCCGGCAAGGCAAGAAAAAGTACGCCGAGGAACCGCCGGACACACACTTTACATAAAAGTGCAAGCTGAAATAATCGTAGGTCTTTTGTTGGCCAGCAATTTTTCCAATCCATTAAAAATGTAATTACGTTGATGAGCACCATTAAATAGGCAGGGGTATCAAAGCAAAAGCTAGTTTACAGCTGAAATAAAAGGTTAAGCAATTATGGAAGTAGTAGCTATTAAAGAAAAAATTTTTTTTTTAAATCTCACAAAATGTGCCTATCAAAAAAGTCTCGTAAAAGATGAATTAAAAAAATAAATACATATAAATACATACAAAGAGCGTATTGCCACAATTAACCACAAATTATATTTAATTTGAAATTAAATACGCGAAAGTGAACTATTTGTAGAAGGATATTAAATTTTCAAAACATACAATGAATTTAAATTAATTAAATTATAATTGTTTAGTTTAATTGCTGCTCCCCTAAGAAATATTTAAATTATAAAATGTAATATTTAATTATAAATAATGTAATATTTGTAAATATACATTTAATGATCACATCCGTTGTAGCAGCAAAACTATTTATTAAAATAATGTTAAATAAGCAATTAATGTGACTGACCAAAACTTATTCTCTGCATACTTATAAACTACGGCTGTTTCTTTTTAATTATATGTCCTAACTGTTGAAAACGATGTCATTTGGCTGCAATGTAAAAAGTAAATAAGTAGTTAAAAGTTAGTATGACAGGTGCGCAAAATGAGATTTTTTAATTGCATTGGCGAAACATGGCGAGTAATACAAAAAAGTGAGAAACTGAAGATGGAAAAAATAAAAATTAAATTAAACTTTTGTCAGTGTGAGATCATAAAAACTGTCCAATCAGCTTCGGAAGAGTTTTCATAACCAAATATAAATATTTCTCTCTTTTGTTAAAAAAATAAAAAAAAAAAACACTTGGCTGTTTATCTTGTTGTTAAAATCCTGCAAAAACCATACTAGCCACAACTTAAAAAATTTGGGTCGACAGTTTTTAATTTGCAAAAACGTTTTTCTTAACATAAATATTTTAAGCAGAGACTTAAAATGCTAATACATATTTATTAAAACTCTTTAACTGAAAAATTAAATATTCAAAAAATGTATAAATAGTTAGAGTATAGCAAATTGTCTGTATTTGCCTTATCTCTTTAAAAAATTTATTATCATTTTAGACAATTGTAGCACAAAAATTCCACAATTTTTTAATAAATTAAATACATATTTCATCAGACTGAATGCAGAATATATTTTTGGCTGATAAATGAATAAAAAAAAATAAATGTGACTTTTATTTAATTATATAAATTATTAAATATCTCAGAAAGAAAATACGTAAACATAAATAAATTATAAACAAATCAGAAAGAAGACGAATTAATTCTGTTTATATTGTGTATTCTACGTTTGTAGGAAATATTTTGATGGCTATAATGAAATGTCACTTCATTCTGAATGCGTTCATTTTTGTGGTGTAATAAACTAACCAAACTGACTGTTAAACTGAGCACGGTGAAACCATTCAAGCAAAATCTCCTTTTGTGCAGTCATAAAAATAAAGCAAAGACAAGTATTTGTTATAAAACCTCAGTCGAAATAAAAGGGTCAACTTTGAGATTTGATGCGAGTATTTCAGACAGTAATTTACTTAAGTCTATATTGTCTTTTAGATGAGAAAACTACAAGCACAACTTAATGAAATGCAATGTTGACATTTGAGTGTAAGCTTTTACATATACTTGTGTACAGACATCTTCGTGTCTGCGTAATTCAATAGGAAATTTAATTTGAAGACTTTTGGGTAAAAGTAGAAACTGACTAACATCAAACCAGTATTAAATTATTTTGAAATTTAAAATTGTAGTACACTCACTAAAAATAAAAAAATTCGTAAGCATAGTCTGTTTGATGTATAAGAATTTTAGATGATTAAAAAAAAATGAAAAAAAAGTAGCCAAATATTGAAGGTTTTAAGTAAATATCCCATATAAAATATAAAAGTTCTACTAAATTTAAACAGTCCAACGGAAACCCAACATTTTTAACCCTAAGCATTTGTCAATGCAAACCAAATTCATAGCTAGTAATCCGTATATAAAACAAGGAACAACAAAACTCTAGTAAGGGCATTTGTAAACTTTATCAATTTGTTGTTTGAGGATAAATATAGCTTAAGAACTAACTTTCAACTGGGTTTCTGTTCATGAGAAAGTTTGCGCCATCAAAGCAATAGCTCAGTGTAATATTAACTTGTCTAGCAGTTTTAGTTTTAAATGATAGACTTTGCAATAATCATGAAAAATATAATATAGACATATTTAATTATTATATAGTCGCATTCCATATTTGATAAATATCAGTCGCAGCAAAATATATACTTAATATAAACTACGAAAAGTTTGGGAGAAAATATATTGACAAAATTATGTATTATTCATAAGCTTTTAAAACTTTAGCTCGAAGTTTTGGTCAGTAATTCCCCAATGACCTCATAAAATGTATGCCTTATTTATGTGTGTGTTAAATTAATTTGACCCAGAGCCCAAGGAGAGACTCCACAAAAGTTTTTATAAGTATTGATTTCGATAATTCGATGTGGCAGAATTTATTGCGAAAACATTTTAACGCTTTAAATATAGATTCGCAAACCAAAACAATTCAAAAAAGTTCACCATAATATATATCAAATTAATTATTTTCTGTTGCTTGTAAGCTTAAATAACCAAACAAAAATCATGCGGGAAAACAGCTGTGTAAACATCAGATTCGTAAATCTTTAATACCGTAGACATATATCTTGTATTCTACCCTATACAGAGGTTAGTGCTTAAATTATTAGATATATGCAAAATAATTACATATATTTTTCCATGATACACTATAAGTATATGATATTTAAATAAAACTCTTTTGCAAGGGTATTAAAATCGCCACAGATTAATATTTTTAGTTTTTATCATCAATAATATCTGCTGGAAACAAAAGCTTGGGAGAATGTGAATTCAACTTGCAACAATTTATTAATGTTATTCTAAGGTCTGATGTGCAACATGTTGCGAGCGACATGCGCGATGTTAAGTTGCAAGCGACGCACAAATATTTAATCTTCCTTTGCGTACTTGTTGAAATCCTTAACAGATGAGAAATTTCCCATTATGTATTTGCGCTGTTAAGCCAATTTAGATCAGGAGCAGATACAACAAAAATTTTAGATACAACTTATTCCTAAGGTTTAGTTCAAAGCGAATGTTGGATAAGTGCGATTCGTGAAGCGGATGGTAATTAAATTTGCTCAGACATAAGAAATAATATTATTTATTACGTTAAAAATAATTAAGAAAGCTTTAGAAAAAATGTGTATAAAGTTAAAGCAACAATAATTGTTTAGGGATAAAAGTGTCATATATATAAACCCGTAAAATCTTATTTTTTTTTTTGCTAAATTTAATAAATTTAAAAGTTAAAGGTGACTCTACTAAAAAATTGATAAGAAATACAATGGAAATACAACCAGAAATGCCAAGCTGAACAAAAAACTCCTTAAGGTAGAAAAATTAAACAAATAAATTTTTATGCTTTAAACTACGAGATACTATACACATTTCATACACTACATTAACTAATAATGTCTATCCAACAGTCCCTGTTAATGTGCAAACCGTAAATTTCCAATATCTAAAACGTATACGCCACGTAGCCCTTGTTGAATATATTTATTTATATATATTTATTTATATAGGCATATATCTAACATTTTGATAAAAAGGATATTTGAAAGCAAGATGGATATAGAAAAATCGCGGAATTAACCATTAGTTCGATGAATTTATGTTCGGCGAACGTTATCCGTCGGGAAGCTATCATATGGGATTTTATCCAATTATTAGCAAAATTTACAGTTTATATGTGTGTGTGTGTGAGCATGTGGTTTCCATTTTAGGTTCTATCTATAAATTAGAATAGTCATTTATTCATAACTTGTACAAAATATGTTATTTATGTTATATATTTTTCAATTTTATAATTTCTCTGTGCAATGATACAAGCGTCAAGCATGCGTGAGAATCCAATGCAATTAAGAACAATACAAAACTTGTGCAAGCTCGAATGAAAAAAAAAACGTTGAAAGCAATATATTTTTGAGGCGTGTTAGTTTTAATGATGAAAAGAGTTGATTTAGATATATTAACATCACACAGCATTTTTTTTTAAATGAAAATAGACTCATTATGCAAATCTCTATCGATGCCATATAATTAGCCTATTTTTATAACAATAGATATAGAGATATTTATAACTATTTTACAGATAAAAACACCATTAGAATCTGGGTTGTGTAGTAGAACCCAATATCAATTTTAGTTCATATGAGCTCCACAGCTTGTTATAAGCTATAAATTTCAGATCCTCTGATTTAATCATATTTAAACCTTTTAAATGCTGTCATCCCATCTCCCTTATTGATGAAACTGGCAATTGACCTCAAAAGGCTAGTATCCCCAGCCTGACGGTGGGATTTACGTGTCTGTTTGCCTCTTTTGATGAACGCGTGTGCTTCTGTGTACAACGCGGCGTATGAGTCATGTGCTACGATTATTTGCAACGTTGACTTGATGACGCGTCAGTAAATCATAAAATGCTACAGTTTTTCAAAGCTTGAATTTTCATTCTTTCCAGTACACGTATCTTATGGACGTGATGATGGCAATGCGAGGCAGAATCTTGAATTTTGATATCAACGGTTTACCACCTGTTCAGGGCGTGTCCATGCATTAAACTATACCATTTCGCAGTACTGAAAAATACACATGACCGCAACACGAGCGCCATCCAGAACGTGACACATGGCGATGTATTTTTATGCCAGTAAGATATCAGCCATCGCCTGCGGCACGCGTTGCAAGCAAACTGTGTTGCAAAAGTCGCGCGGCCAGCGAGACCGCGATAAAGATAAATACCGGCACCGGAGTAGATGCCCTGAGAGCAGCTCAGATAGAGCGACCGGCCCTGAGGCTGACTGCTCTGACCTGCAGGATGAAATAGCACCTCAACCGGATGTAGGTGTTTTCGCGCCAGTTGCAAGCAATTCGACTGCAGAATCAGTGATACCCTCCGGTCTGGAAATGGGACTAGAACAAGAAAACGAGAATGCAGAATTACAGCATCGACACAGCGCAGAACAGTTAAAAGCACATGATGTGGAATTGAGGTTACCGCAGTTTGAGGTGTGCCTTAAATAAACTCAAAATATTTGGCCAAAGAGAAATATTCGTATGTAATATACAATTTATTTGATTTCACAGATTGCAACCACAAAACTAAAGGCAATTGAAGTTGGTGATGATATTGGGAAATATGATATAACCAAAAAACCACAAAAGCGCAACCAATGTGATATCACTTTTGAGGCAATTAAAACAATCCTTGACATATGAAAGATTTCCTTTTACTTACATTTCTATGAATATTCTTTTTTTTTTTTTACAGACTTCAGCTTTAAGTTCTGATGAAATTATATACATAAATGGTAGGATAGTTTCTGGGTCGCTGGACTCGCTCACAGAAATGCTCATACCTGAGCATGTCATTGACCTAGATAAGGTAAGCAAGGCCATAAAGAAAAACCACATTTAAACCTCAAATCACATAGCCTTAAATTAAATAAATTATATTCATGTGCACAAGCAAAATAAAAAAAGAGCAGGCAATACATTTGGCAATGATATGAGTATAGTATTGCGAATACACAAACTCGTTATAAATAAATATGAATAGTAGTATAAATTGAGTAGAGAAATGTATTTTAAAGGCTACAAAAGTGTCTATTTTGTGGCAATAAATTTAATAAACATATTTTTAGTATTGTTGAACAACAAATTTTTTAAATTGAACAATGTTAGCATGCGACAAGAATATTTTACATTAATTTAAACAAATTGCTGAATACTTTTGTTTCATAAAAAATTAACTTATGCCATAAAAATACATTAAATTAAATTAACACTTTTCTGCAATGTGTTGTAGGAGTTTTTATTCTGAATACTTTTGTTTCATAAAATATTAAATTATGCCATAAATATTTATATAATTAAATTAATGTGTTGTAGGAATTTTTATTCTCATTCTTACTATCATCACGTTTATTTCTGCGTCCCAATGAGCTGTTGGGAAAACTATTGGACTCAGTACCTGATAGTGAATGCTTGGATACATTAGTTGTACTCCTGGCCGAGTGGACACAGCAATTTCCATATGATTATCGTGATGAGCGCATGATGAATCATGTGAAACATATTGTTGCCAGGTAAGTGAATTATCAACTAAGTTCCTGATTCAATCAAACTGATTACCATTTGTAGATGTTCCAATTCACATTTAGAAGCTGTAGTCTCCCAAATACTAAGTGCCTTATTAAAACGTTTGACTGATTTAGAGAGACATGAGGCCGATTTGCGTTCCTGCCAGAACAACAACGACAAGGTTAAGCATATGGAACGTTCTTACTAATCGGTTTAACCTCATTCAGTTCACTTGTATCAGATTGTTACACCACTCGACTGCTCAACTGCCAGTCAATATGCAGAAATCCTGTGTCGGCTGGAAAAGAAGTTGGCCAAGCATATAGGACCGGAGGAGTTTCTGCAATGTAGCAGCATAGTGGACAAACAGGTAGGAGCCTCGCTTGATCGACAAACGAACTCAACTTTAATATAAGAATTCAATTCCCTTTAAAACTGAGTAACAAGAGTAATTTTCCTCGCTTATACTCACAGCAGAGCTGGGATCAACCTACCGCATCGGGCAAAGCGCCAGGTGCACAGGATTCAAAGAAGACCTGCAATCTGGAAACATATTTGGACTGGTCGGCACGTCTACGTCTCTTTGTCTGCAATGAGATACTACAGGTGAGTTTGTAACCACGTCTGTGTCCTATGTTCCCTGTCCAGTTCAGCCATGCATGGCCGCAAGGTAAATTTAGCGAATGAATTCTTTGTTTCTGTCGATTCACTTTAAGTTCCCAGACATATATAAATATATATAAGTTTTTTGGCTAAATTCGTAGTGCACCGGAATTGAAGATCGTAGTAGAAAAGTGGAGCTTTGGAGCGGTGTGGCACAATATTGTTTGCTGGTTGGCAACTATAATAGCGCTACAGCAATTTTGGAATCACTGGAATCACCGGCCATAGCTAGACTTAAAATTACGGTGAGGATTTTTATTTGTTTTATATCTTAACATTCACTTATACCCTATGCCAAATAAAATGAAGAATAATTTTAAATTATGGTATTGTATGGATTTCAGTGGAGTCAATTGCAATTGACATGCCAACAATTGAAGTGCATGCAACTACATGCTGAAGGACATGGACTTTTATGGGAGAAACAGGCAATTGTTCTAAATGAGCAGCTTCAGAAGAGTCTAAAAACTGATGAAGAGGCAGTAATATCGATAACGAAAAAGCCTACATCATCCACTTCACAACTCAACTTGGATGAAGAACTTTCGAAAATTGCCATTGAGCCTCAAGTTCCGTTGCCAGGTGTCAGTTTCAATGCCGAAAATTCTAATGATTGGGTTGTTATTCCAGTATTCATGGATATTGTTAAATTGGCACTGACCGAACGGAAAAACTGTTTGCAGCGGTGAGTTTTCCCATTATGTGTATTAACCTTCTTGATAATCATTATTGGTTTTAAAAATTTGTGAAATTCATTGTTAACCCAAAAAAATGTGTAGTTCTTAAGTCGAAAGTTACTTTTCTAGGATAAATGCCACCCAAGGAGTCCGAATTCGTTGACCAAAAATTCTACATCTTATAGTTTAGTCAGGGGAGACTGTTCGACTAGTCAAACATTGGCAGATTTCTAGGATACTATTCTGAGCACCAAATATAAGAGGTCTTGCTCAAAGTTTGATAATATAACATTTCTGATTAGAAAATAGGTCTAAGTATAAGACAATTTTTCAAGCTCCACCTGGATCCCAAAATAAAAAATTAAGCGATAAGTTAATATTTTTTCTTAAAGTCAATATAATGATCTAAATTATTGCATCTTCACTATTATCAAAACTATAAGTCAATTCAAGAAAGTTTTTTTTTTTGAGTTTGGCAAGATTTGCTGTTCTAGTATTCGTACAGTGGCCTTAAAAGGGTTCAGTTTTCCATTCTATCATTAGTTTTGTTGCAGATAGTTTTTAATATAAGTCTAATATATTGTTCTGCAGTTTACCAAAGGGACATATAGATATGAAAGCCTTCAATCGAATGGCGACAATTGTTGGAGCCTTTACAAAACATATGCATTCAATAGTCTCGACAGAGGCACCATCAAACCATGAATTTAAGATGTTCTATTCTCTTATGCAGCAAACTACAAAGCTTTGTGAATCCGGTAAGTAATATTTTTTATATAATAAGCAAGCAAATTGATTACTTTTATTATTTACATTCCGTGCCTATTAAAAAGGGTTTAATGGAGCCAACTGTTCATAGCATAAAAACGAGCAAGAAATTCGACTTGAATGCTGTTAAGCCTCGGCGTAAAAATCAACATCATGTCCTGCAGGATGTTATCCACAAGTTGTGCATATTTATTGCCATACCAGTTGCCAACAGTGTCTTGACACGCAGGCAGGCAACCGAGACAGCCAAGTTAAATAGATAAAACGAATGAAATTCTTGGCCAGTTGAAACTACAATCTCCCTTCAGCTATCACGCTTGTCTTTTACCAACTGTATTGTGGGTAAATTTATATTTCTTTGTTTGCTCTCTTTTCTAATCCCCACAGGGAGCTCGTCGGATAGACTAGATAAATAATAGAAACTGTCCTTGTTATCTAGTAACTATCATCATATTTTCACTTCTAAGCATGATACAAAACGAAAATCATTCTTTGGTATGTAGTCTAGACTTTGCCCTTTCGCATAATACACACATTTAAAAATTACCTTGTTAACCAATGCAAAAAACCGTTGTAATATATATACATATATAAATATACTTTAATTTATTTTTGTAGATTTAATGCTGGCTTCTTTTAAATGCGAGGAACCCAGCAATGCTGAGAAACTGATGTATAATTAAAATGAATTTAAATTAAATGAGGATCCCAATACCTAACAATCCGATAGCTTCCTTTGGCATGTCATGAAAGTGTCCAGTAAAATGCATTTAATATTAAGTTTTATATAGCATATGTAATTAGTTGCAAGTGCAAGTAATAAAGTGATAACATATTTGGCAGTTATATTTTCCTGAATTATATTTTGATACATTTAAGGCATTAATAAAACTTTAATGTAATGTTTTAGTTAAACATGCCCACAACTAGTTAAGCTTTTTACCTTAACAAATCGTATTATCTTGCAGCCTAATAAATAGAATTTGCTTCAGTTTCTTACATCTTTGAAAATTGTAGCCTAAAGCTATATGGATGGAGTAGCAAGAAAATTTTCTCTGCGTTCAAATTTTGGACCAAAACTGAAAGCCAAAAGCATTTTTGCAACAGAGCCAAAAATCGATGCAAAGTGCTGACGAGGATAACATAAAGACTGCCAAAATTCCAAGGACTTTCTTTGTAAGTGTGCGTATTTGTGTGTATGTGTGTGTGTGTGTGTGGATCTGAAGTCTGAAGTTACAATAAGTGCATGAAATGGGTTTGCAAGGTCGTGAATTATGTTTCAGTCAGCAGATAAGTATTTATGCATTCTAATACATTCCATGTAATAGGATTAAAGGATTTACGGCTGCCTGAATAAAATTGTGAATGTAAAATGCGGAGGATGCTTAAACACTTAATATAAAACATATAAAATGACATTGTTAAGCAGAGCTCTGAATTAAATGTCAGTTGGGAATTATGAAAGGATAAATTCAAATAAAAAAACTAAACAACCGCAATAAAATTTTATTTAAATTCCTAGCAAAAGATTTCTATAAAAGAAAATGTATTGTAGCGTCAATAAATTTGGAAAAATTGTTGGATTTCAACAATGATTGTTCGTTTGTTTTTATTTTTCATTATTTATTTTTATTTGTAGTATTAATACCTCAAGAATCCATTATATTTGATGAGGACTGCAGCTGCAAAGCAATTGCAAAAAAAAAAATGCCAAGGATAAGATAAATAATTGGTAAAAATAATTAAACTAATTGACAGCAATTTGTACGCAACATAGAAGAGAACTTAACACAAAACTTTTATAAGAGAAAATTGGCACTTGGAAAGTTTTCACTGCAGAGAAAAGAAAACCAGTAAAAACTTTGGATTGTAGGACAGTGTGAGAAAGGCATAATATAACATAGTGCATTCATCGATCTAATAATTGAATTGTGTTGCAAGAAAGGCCAATAATAACAAGCAAATAAGTACTAAATTGACAGACTGGGCCAGTTTAAGGCATTCTTTGTATAATTTGCCGAAAATTTGATAGTTACCTTAGCAGATATATATTCTAATTTAAATGTCTAAAATTTCTGTGCATTTATTTCAATTTATCGCAATCAATAATATTTTGAAATGTGTGTTCATAGTATGATATCTTTTGCTTAAATCTTAAGGGAGGAAGTAAAATAATGCGCTAGCCATTTCACGTAGAAAATGTATAAGCATTTTAATTAATCACCTGAAATTTCTAGACTAAGGCTCAAAATGTTAACCTTAATATGTCAAATTGAATAATGCTTATCCAGTTTATCTATAAAACTAAGATTTAAAGATAAAATAAATCATTTTATTGAAGCAGAAATTTTACTTTGCCGTCTATTCACGCGTTAACAAGTCAATTTGGACGTCAATTGTTGCTCATTACTCATACGCCACGTGCTACATAGGTATTTTTCACAGGCAGCATAAATCACACTGATTGTTGGATATGTTGAGCGTATTACACCTTTGTGTACAGTAACACAGGATATCACTTTATCAGGATCCCCATAAATGGATAATAATTTATCTTTTCTATAGCAAACAAATAAAATAAATTCTGTATGTAGAAAACCTCACAAGCATTTTTTTTTTGAATATATTTAAAATTTTATTATGTTCAATCCATTACTGCATCTGATTGTGCACAGAAACAAATTTTGGGCAAATCAATCTTTGATAGGACTTTCCGTAGAAGACATTCAATTTTAAATTTCCAATGAATGTGTCTTGCCATTTTCACATTATATGCATAAAAGTAAACGTATATAAATTGTTGATGTATATTTCCAAATTCAGAAGTACTATTGCCCCTTAATCGGAAAAGGTTCACAAGCTTTAAACAATATTGACTTTTATTTCGAAAACTTTATTTTGTTTTTATAACTGCATTAAATTTTATGGGACAGATATTCTAATGGTCTTATTATTTTATTACATTTCTAAGTATTTTTAATAAAATCTTTTGACTAGAAAACAAGCAAGCATTACAGTTCATTTTACCGATGTTAACAAGACATTGAGTTAAAAATGTTTTTGAAAACAATTTTTATGAGACCTTCAACGTGAAAGATATCAACTGAAATGGTATTTTCTAAGAAAGGAGAAAGTTTTAAAAGGAAACGATGCAAGCGTGTTGAGGACAGTAAAGTTAAAAAGGCGGAACTAACCACTACTAGCTAAAGCGGAAATGGAAGCTTCAAGCTATTAAAATATAGTTTAGAAATGGTAGTAAACTGGTAAAGGCAATGAAAGCGACAACAGTGCGTGAAAAAAATTCAAGTTTTTTGTTTTATTTTTTAATCGATATTTATATGAATGGTTTTTATTATATTATAAATTTAAATTCATTTAAAAATTATAGTACACTTATTCTAATGATTTATATCAACAATAATAAATTTAAAGAAATAAAATCTTAAATAAGTTCATACTGGATACAAAATCAATTTGTTTTTCGTTTTGAAAACCTGGCGAAATATCAGACAGTCGTTAATCATTTTTATGTGTCTGCAGAAAGTGGAAAATGTTTTTTTGATTGTGACCAAAGGCAACCAGAAACTAATGTGCGACGAAAACAAATAAATTTGTAGTCAAAGCCGGCAGGGAAACAGAAACCAGATAGATATTTCACTCTACTCTCAGTTTTTGTGATTTGTTATTGTAGTTTTGATTACATGATAAATGTTGTGAAAAAATCCATAAAAATTTTTATTCAAAAGAATAAAGCTGAAAAGCTGTATTGTCTCACATGAAATTTATTTTAAAAAAATCACATCACGTATACGTCTATTGAATGTGTAAAATGTGAAAATTAGTTGAGCGTTTTGAATGACAAATTATCAAATAAAATATAATACAGTGCATTAATATACATATGTAGAATAAATTAATTTAATAAAGTACACATTAAAGCGAAGCATCATCAATGTTTCGATAATGGAAAATTCGATAAAAGTGCATTAATATTGACATATTCATTTAAAATTTGATTTTTTACCGAAATTTCCTGCCAATATTTTTGCTTAATACTCAAATTTCAAAGAATATTTTGTGTAGGCAGGCTAAACAGAGATACTCCTAATTTTTAGCACATATGTTGAACATGGTACCGAAACTTGAACAACGAATCATTTAACTAGTTTACTGTACCCTGTTCCTGTCTGTGCATAATTAGTGTGTTCAACTTTGTCCTGTGAGCTATTTCAGCGGGCAGTGACTTTTACAGCGCAGTTCCAAATAGGATCTCGACCACCAACTGATAAAATTTCAAATTTGCATGCTAATGAATGGTGCGAATGTACGGCAACTCTTGTAAACTTTTTTAATTATTGACGGTGTTCGCTGAACAGTTCCTTTGGTGAATAAATAGCGATTTATTCAGTAACATTGCCGTTTGTAATGTGAGCGATACAAATTAAAAGCTCTGTCGTGCAGGTGACAATTGACAAGTAGTTATCAAATTATTTTTACGAAAAAAACCAAACGAAAATCTAAGCAACTTTATTTAATTTTAAGTTTTAATGATTAACAGAGCATTGTGGCAATATAAAATTGTTTAGTTAAATTGTAACTTACTATGTAAATACAGAATGACATTCTAAAATAAACATGTAGTACATTTATATCACATATATAAATATATTTTATTTTGCAAATTTTGGGATTTCCACTAAAGCTTTCATAAAACCAATAACCGAAATTGTTCATTAAATCAATTTATTGTTGTTATTGTATTTGAATACAACAATTAATTGCTATCACTTGCTTTTGCTTTGAATTTTTCATATATGTTTGTATTTGTAAATAAAACTAAACTGAGCAAAAAGTTATCCATCCGTAAAGCTCTTTAAATTTCAAAGCTCTTCAATGAAGCAAAACCGCTAAGCACCAACAAAATATGATCATCTGCATTTCCAGCTGTGTCAGCTTTTGGGTAAGTTGAGTCTCAATGCAAATCCTTTGACATGCCAAAAAAAAAGAAGATAATATTGCCAGCAGCAAATGAAAGTGTCAGCAGGACGCCAAAATGCGATGTGGGAAGTGGGCTTGACTTATTCTCAAAAACTTGGCTTATGTATATGGTTTATGCTTGACTAGGCTAGATTAGCGTAGCGTATTATGCTGAAGTGCTTCTGACAAACACTGCGTATGAGTTATTTATTGTTTGCTAAACAAATGTTCCTTTATTTTTTGGAATGCCTGCCTGCTAATATATGTAAACTAATAAAATTTATGACTATGCATTATTCTCGGTTAAAGAAATTAGAATTTCCTTCTACGTCTAACCATGACGCAAACAATTTGAAAAGGGTAAGCAACTCAGCTCAAATTTCAAGTTGATGATTATCGCTGCTCTTTTGCTGTTTGTCATGCAATTTATTAATATGACACGTTTAAATTTTTTTGTTTTATTAAAATATGTCAGAGACATTTTCCAATGCCTATTAAGATAGATTCAAAAAATATTGCTCCTTGTCAAATAATAGTCACCTCTTCATTTAACAACTACTATATGGTGATTTAGAATTTTAATTTATTAAAAGAAATTAAATATTTTTTTTATATAAGTGGTTAAATAAATATATAAAATTTTGCAACTGAATCTGTTTTTATACAGAAAATTTAAGTTTGATGTGTTTGCTTTGAAGAAGTCGCTTACTAAATGTAAATATTATATAGATTTTAACTTTAAGGGATAATTAAATCAGCTTGTTAATTAAATAATATTTGAAATAAATGGCTTACTTTGCTCATTTGCAAAGGCATTTAAAATAAATTTTAAATATTCTTTTCATGATGCTTCATATTAATTAATTTACATTTAAGTAAAAACATTTTGTAAGGACTTTTTTTTGACATCAATTATTCTTTGTCATGGTCCTGGGCCCTTTTTTATAGCTGAAAACAAATTGAAGCTCCTGCAAACCATTTTCTCATAGAATTTTTAGTTCAAGTTTAATGCAAAAAATGTCTATGACTAATTAAATCCTTTGTGATTTGGTAAATGGAAAAGCGAAGAAAAAAGAATGAAAAACATTGCAATCAAAAGGAGCTGAGGATAATCAATTGCAAATTGACGAGTTAAATGAAAAGATTGATTAATCATTGTTCTTTTGTGGCTGTGACTGAGCTTCATTTTAATTGAAAAATCCTTGAATGAATTTGGCTAAACAGCTGAAGCGAAAGTGATTAAACAATTGTTGTGGTGTGTTTTTTGAGAAATGAATATGCATACGAGTATAGCTTGAATATGTGAGGGAACGTTGGCCATATTGAAATGAAAGTATTACAATAATAATAACAGCTCACGAGAGTATAGATTGGCTTATATTGCTATATACGATTGGAAATTCATGAATTCCCTTTATTATATACAGCGTCATGATACAACAATTTAAAATATGCAATCTGCTCTGCCGTGACTCACATTTGCCTCATACGCATAATCAATTGCCGGAAACTGGGACGGATTTTGGATTTTTGCTGCTTGCGTGGCTTTTTCAGATTTCTGCATCATTAAGTAGCTAAGCCTGTCAGGATTATGCTAATAACTGGATGGCTAAAAAACATAGCTAACAAAAGCTTTGTAAAATACTCGGCAGAATGTGACATTGAGCATACGCCATGTTGGGTGTGTTCAGAATATATTTGTTGTATATAGATGGTGGTAAAGATTTCAATCGATTTGCTATTTGATTTTAAGGAATAAAATGCTTAACTTGGTGTTCTATTAAATTTAAAATTTATCTTATAGAACAAGAAACAATAAAGAGCCTTTAAATGCTTTCCAAATACAAATGTTGCTAATCAAAAATTGTATAATTATTTTATGCTTAAATTTTTCATGTTATCGCGAATTTAAAATATGAACAGACATTTAAATCTACAATTCAACAATCTGGTTTTGTTTGCAACGTCTTCTTCTACATTAAATTTATGTTTTCATAAACGAAAATTCAGTCGGCAATATTAAATGCTCCTGGACAATTGCCAAGTGCGCCCAAAAAAGCAAAAGCCACAAAAGCAGCCAACAATCCTCATAAAGCTGCCTAAGGAGGATATATATATAAAACAGATTACAAACATATATAAACTAGAATGCAAGTAGTAAAGATACATCTAAAGGACAATTTTGTGGCGAGCAGAAGGACAGGGAGCGGTAGAGGCAAAAATAATTTATTCGTTGTAAACAAATTCCGAGATTAACGCTAATTTGAAAGAGCTTATAAGCGACGCCCTTGACAAAAGGACCTACAACAATTATAAATTTATCTACCAGGACCTTACAAATTGGTCTAATTGAGTTAGTTTAGGTCTGTGTGCGCTATAAAACTAAAAACACTTGCTTTACATTGCCCTTTGCGAGTTTATAAGCTGTTTATTAAACTGCACCCATTTATATGTAATATGATATATTGTTTAAACGTCAAAAATATGGTTTAAAAATGCATAAAAATTGTTCTTGAAATCTGATTGACATTATTTAGATTTAAATTTTAAGTTGAAAAAATATATTTCAGTACATTTCACAATGTTAATTTCAGTATTTAATATTTTGAAGGCTTTTAACTTGTAACCATATTCAAAATGTGCTGTTATTTTGTGCCTTTGTACGTGCTTAAAATAAGTAATCGAATAGAGTGCCTATGAGAAGTATTGTCAAACATAAACCTTATTCCAATATTCATGGCAGCAAAAATGTCAAATATTTTGATATTCATCACTCACATTTTCTGCTCGCTTTGTATAGGTTGTTTTTCACAATTTTCAATTTATATATGTGAGCTTTGTATACGCACGAGTGTCCTTTTCAATCAAGTTGACAAACAACATTGATATCACTTCAGGGATTGCTTTTTAGTTTAACCGAGCATTTAATGGTATATGCAATTGGCGTATTAAATGTTATTAAATATTATATGTTTTTATATTATAAATTGATATTGTGACGCAAATATTAACTACTAATTACTTGGTGTATCCAATCTGAATCCCAACTGACTGAAATTAAAAATGATTAAATATGCTTTTACATATCTAATGAATCTTACCAAATGTTCAATAAATTTATTTATTACTTGTCTTACCAATCATTAAGCAGAGAGCTGTAACAAACTTACTTGTAGTTTCAACTCGTAGTTAATTTTCTTGAGTATTACTAAATAATTAATTATGTTAATGGAAGCTATGGAATTCTGTTTTCGGCTAACTAATTTTAAGCTAATAAGCACGAAATTGATTGAATTACTTATGAGACAGGTGACCATTAAATATGATAAGGTAAGTTTCTTTAAAGCTCGTCAAAATATTTCTGGCAATTTACGAATGAATAAACCTTAATTGCTTTTACACAGGGTTCGCAAATAAGAGTCATGAGTTCAAAAAAATCAACGCTGAAAAAAATTTTTTGGATAGATGGAAAATCTTAGATATACTAATTCAGGACTTAGGATCCTGGAAATAGGATAAACTTATATTTCTTATATTTATTAAAAAACTACATTTTAACTTGTATTCTTCAATAAAAAAAAAAATAAAATTGTGACATAATAATTTATTTATACAATAATAAAAATTATTATAATTGAATTACTATGTCACAATTTTAATTTCCGCATAAAAAAAGAGTTACTGTCAATTTTAATGAAAAAAGTCTATAAATAATTCTACACTCATAATGTTTTTTATTTGAAATTGTGATCCCTGATTTTAAAAATTTGTAATAATAAAGACAAGTGCCTTAGGACCTAAAACTTAAAAACACTAATTAGATAGTACAGTGCAAGCAGACACTGTAGCCGAAAATATTGAACATAATTTAAATAGAAAACCTAAAAGTATTGACAATCGGTTAAACCATTTTAATATTAATTAATAAAACTATTAAACAGCCTTATAAAATATTATAAATATTATAAAATTATAATTATAAAATTATAAATTAGTCGTTCGGAAGGAGAAGACATGTAGCTATTTTAATATTACCTAAAAAGGATCTTAGTTAAAGTCTTTTTTTAATAAATATTCATTGAAAAAAGACTTTAACTAAGATCAACTTAAATATTTTTCATATATAGAAATAACCTTCCTCGTTAATCTAAGAATTAACAATTTCAATATTGAAAGTTAATCAAGTAGATTTATTTTCATTTAAAAACTAATTGCCTTAATTAAGCTCATTATTGTGTGGGTTTTTTAATGGTGATAATTTACTTTATTATAATTATACATAAGTACCAACAACTTACTTAGTAATACATTATTTTTATCATGTTAATGCTAATAAAGCTTGACATTAAGATAACATACAAGTAAACACAAAAGAATTGTATATCTCTTGTTCTTTGCTCTAAGTTATAAATGTATTCTGTTAAAATACTCAACATGTTAGGACCTTGAACTACATCATGATAAAAGTAACTACAATAAAACTACAGAATGTCCACCCAAACACTGGCTAACAATGTGATTTTCGACAGCTTGTGTGCTCATAAACCTGGCATAAACATTTTTACGATTTTTGCTCTTTGACAATTGTTACAACTTTGAGTATTATCTGAATAAGAGTGCTGCAAATTGAGCTGAAATTATAGGACATTAGGACAAAATAGGTATGCCTACAAAACGAATTCACAAAATATATAATAGGAAACGAAAACTGAACAGCGATTATTTAAGTAAGCTCACATATAGAATTTAATAATAATCGCACATTTAGATATATGTTTATCTATTGTTTTTTGTGCATTGATAAATGAAATAAAACTTCAGCAATTATTTAGCTGCTACACAATTAAAGACTAAATTTATAGTTTCCCCTTGGCAACTTCAAATTAGCATCTGCAAAAAGTTATATGCGTTCAAGAACAAAATGGGTAATAAATTCACTAAACGCTGGAAAACTTTAGCGTTGACAATAGAAATGGAAAATTGAAAAGTTTACCTACAACGTTTACACAATAAGATAAACAATTAACCCATTCCAATTGCCACCCCCCCGTGAACAATAAGCCAATTATATTCAGCTGCCTTGACCCGGCCAATTGCGCACTGCCAGACAACAGTTTACCTTGACTTTGGTTAAAATTTGCTTCATAAAACGCTTGACTGCATTCCAAGTGAAATTCAAATGAATGCACAAGGGAGAACCAATGTGAATGAATGAACAGTTGAGTAGATAAAAAGTGCATAAAACACTCGATGATATTGTAGGTGGCCCAGTAATGCAATCACAATTGTTTTGGCCTTAGTAATTTGAATATTGTTCTCATTAAATAACTCGGTAATTTCTAATTGCGTTAAAGACATTTAATGTCTAACGAAATTTCACTAGACGTGCCAGCATGGTAAATTTAAATTCACTTGTATTATTGAATTCGTTTTAATTATAATGTATTAATAAAAGATAAACAGATTATATAAGATTTAAGTAGTGTGTTTTAACAAGAATAATTGCTATAGTTGAGTTTACCCGACTACGCGACACTTTGTACCCAGTCCGAAATGATATACATAAACATTCAAATAAAGCAGTTCAACGGCCATTGCTTCGGTATTTAATATCGGATCATTATGAAATTTTCACAGCATATTACGATGACCATTTGTTATTATGTGAAGCAATAACACTGTGCAAAAAAATATTAAATAATGGGAAATGACCGTATGTACTTTGTAGTCCTACTCGAGTATTGTATTACTGTGTACTTGAAATTTTCAGATAATCACCAAAATCTGGAGTTAAGGCCTAAACACGATTTCGAGGCACTTTTTAAACGTAATAACACATTTTTAGGATTGCTTAAGATAATTAGTTTTTTTTCAAAAAAATCATTACAATATTTTGCCTTTGATAAAAATAAAAAATGTGTTTCGTAGTAGTATTTTTTAAACTTAAAAAAATTTAAAAAATTAAATTTAAAAAAAAAATTTTAATTTAAATTTAAAAATTTAAATTTAAATTTTAAAATTTAAATTTTTTTTACTTATGATTTTCTTGTAATGCTGTGTACAACAATGCTTATTTGAACAGAATTGGCAAAAAATTATGAAAGTTGTGATCCACTACGTATAGGCGAAATTAAAATCTAACATGTTATGTTAATAACACCGTACAATTTTTAGTAGTGCTGAAATAATAATTTTTAAAATTTTTACTATATTAAAACAGACTTCTATTAAATATGTTAACATAATTTTGGCTGGTCACATATAGTATGATCCCAAACTATCAACGATATTTGAAAACTCTGTTCAAAATATTTAAAGCACTACGTATGAACAAAGTGAAAGACGAACAAATACACAACTAGATTCACTTAACTACTGATGTTGATCAAGAATATATATACGTTATATGGTCGGAGACCGTATATTAACGCCATTTTGCCATTTTGAATGGGTACAGGTTGTAAAAACGTAATTTTTAATAGCGAAATTCTCTATTTTAGACATTTTGAAGCCAGCACATATGACATCCATTACTTAAATAAATTACATATTACATTAAAAAATAAAACAAAAATACAAACGAATGAATACACTTGCACATCTCTTATGTGTAGGTGTGCTTTGACAGTTCGCTACCCAGTTTCAAGCTTACTTTACTATGAATTCAATGAATAAGTCTAGAGCGTGGCACAGACATTAGCCAGGGTCTGTGGCCTTGGGTCTGAGTGTGCAGCCAGCTATGAAAATGTGAGTAGAGAAGTTGCATATGCAACCCGGCAGGCCTCATTATTGCAACTAAATGTCACAGCATTCTGCTAATGCATTCAGTTCATTCACCCAAATGCGTTTACATCGCTTGCCAAGAGATAAATTACAAACTGCAACTGAGACACTTAGTTGTCTGTGTTAAAATTAAATATTTTAAACATCTCTGATGCACAATGTGTTAGAATTTCCTAAGACAATATTCATGGTAAAATCAAAATGGCTAGAAACAGCAAATAATAATTGAATGCATTTGAACAAAGCATTGTTTAACTAATCTATCTAATCAGCATCTAGCTAAATTAGAGAAAGACTATTATTACAGAATATAGCGCATTGTTTAAGCATTAAGAGCTCTCAAATTTCTACACTATAACATAAATAAGGAGACTTCCGATTAAGTATGTTGTAAGCATATTAAACTAATTAAAGCTTATTTTACTTTGTCTTTACTTTTTAAATATAAACTTAATTTGATGTCTTTTCTATGTTTGGTATCCAGGCAATGTTGCAAATTTTTCCATACTTAATTGTTAATCATTTGAATATCCTTGGCCTAAGGATATTAAGAAGAAAATCAGCGCTTAATCGTTCAATTTTTATGCTTGATTAACAGGATATTTAATTTAATCCTTTGAGAATTCTGAAAAGCGAATGCAGCAAGCGAAAAGTTTGCAAAAAATCGAACAAGGCAATCAGAACAAAAAGCTGAGTTTAATTAGCGGGATAATCAAATTGCAAACAGTCGAGTTAAATGAAATGATTAATTAATCAATGCTCATTCGTGCATCTGTGTCTGTAACTGAACTACATTTTAATTGGAATACCACCAAAGGAAGTTTGCAACGCAGCCGTGCTACACAGAAATACATTTCTCTTTCTGCTTAGATATGGAAAATCAATGGAAAATACCTTACTGTGATTGGAGTCAGATGTATTGAAATGAAAGCATAACAAAAACAGAATTTCCTCATACTCAAACATATGTACCATGTGTAGCGGAATTGCCAGCTTTGCTACTGAAACGATGTCTTTTGGGTTTTTAGTTTTATTTAGTGTTCTGTGCACGTTTTTGACATGAATAAATTGCTTCAAATAACTGGGATCAATATATAAACATTCATTCATCAAGTATTTCAGATAAAACTGAAATGCAGCGTCACCAATTTAAGCTCTGCATACTTTTGCTATTTCTGTATGTATAACCATCAAAGACTTGCGACTGACAGCGGATGTTGGATTTTCGACATTTTAAAAGATTTTTTACATTTATGCATCATTAGCTCTAAAATAAATTTGTGAGTTGTCTAATAAACATGGATAATATGGCAAATTTTTTACATAGGTTAAATAGTAAGAAATTTTGTTAGCAGCAGCAAAAGTAAGATCCATAATCAAATATTGAAAGCAATTTCTGCAAAACTATGGGTACTAACATTAATTTAAAAATTCTTAATATCCAATGTTTGTAAACAATCGGAAAATTTTTTTTTTAATCTCTGTTAGGGTATTTAATCTTCGCTTTTCCGTTGTTAGCCTTTCTGGCCTGCTTAAGTATTTTATTTCATTTTAGTTCACTTTAAACCATATCAATTCCAGATGCAATTTTCTTTTCTGTGAAGCAACAACATTATTTACAGAAAATCTTGTATTTAAAATGAAATCAATTAACATTGCATGCCAACAACGGGATGTTCTTAAAACAATTAACTTCAAACCGAAAAATGAGCTGATACTATTAATATTTGGAGTGCAATCAAATGAATTGCAGTTCAGTCTTCGCTTGGCAGCTTGATTGCAATTGAAAAGCCGGAACTGCGGTTCGTTAGCCGATTGAAGCGCCGTTAAGTCTTTTGTTGGCCATTATTATGGCTATTAATTATATTTTAATATTTTATGATGTGCTGCATGGACATCGTGTAAATTTTCAGAACAATGAAACCGCACTGCAAACCGATCTGTCCATATAAGCATCTGGCGTGTCCACATAAAAAATAATGCAAATTGTTTATCTACCCGACAACATTGAAAATTATATTGTTTGCTTTCAGCTTATCATTTGGCTGCAGATAATGTGTAGTAAAATTTAAATTATTTCATGTGATACTGCGTACATTACCATCTGATTTTTTTAATACATTCTTTAATTCAAAGAGAATTTGTCAAACATAATAAAAAAAAATATATTAAATAATATTTGCAATTAGCTTTAAGCACTGTACAGTTATTTAGTTTTGGGTTTATTAACAATGTTTGCATTTGAATGGTTATTACAGTCCAGCGAGTAAATAGATTTATTTCGAATATAAAATTTTTACTTTTAGAATAATTAAATTAGTTTCTGTTGACTTTTTAAAGCCAATGTCGAGTATGTATTATTTAAATACGTTTTTCTTCTCTGAGTTAACCATTAAGTGTACGAAACTGTAATTACCTAGATGGTTGCGCACAAAAACCTAACTAAGAATGCATTTTATATATATACTTTTTATTCTTTGATATACCAACATCCTTGTGCTTTATTTGCCTGTCTGTCTTTAGCAAGTGTTTTTGTCTTACCAACTAACTATTAGAATGAGAGCTGCAACATGCACATGAAGACTTTAGAAATGTGGCAGCCACTTTCCTGAGCTTGTGGTAACATTTTGTGCGCTCTACTTATGTCACAATGTGGTAAACACATGGCGAATACGCAATGAGACAAAGTTTACAACGAAAATTCATCATTAAAGCTCATTTATTTAAAGTTTCAATTTTTAAGTGTAATTCCTGGCACACTTATAAAATCAAATTTACTAAAATTTTATGAAAATTATTTTATATTAAATTATACTCGTAGCACTTGAATCTTTCGCCACTTAGCACACAAAAATAACAAAATGTTTTTACCGTACTGAATCGCCACTTTTGGCCCACCATTAACTATTCTACAACTTTAGCAGTTTTAATTAAAGTTGAATAATTTTTTGTACAATAACAAATGCATTCTCTAACACATAAACCGAGATGGTTTTAGTGTGAGCTCCACAATTTTAATATATTGCGCAGGAAACTCTTCATTTTATGACCCAATTTAAAAATTAAACAGCATTGTCAAATATTTGCACTAAATTCTTTTGTTTATGTTGTTGCAATTGTGGTGCACTTTGTTTTAATTAGTGGTTAAGCTGGTGTACTAGCTCTGTGGGTTTCACATATTTTTATTGTCATATACCACTGTTTGTTTTTTGCTTCTATTTTTTCCTTTGCATAATGCTTAATTAACTCCTTTTCTCTTCATTTTTTTATGCAATTGAGGATTTCATTTAAAGCCTTTATGCAAATCACTTCAATATATATTTTTATATCTTACCAAAGATCGTAACAATTTGTGAGTATTGTTATTATTTTTTTACGAATATTGAAAATGGTATTTTTTTAGTTGATTCGCTGTTTGTAGCAATAGACCATCAAAGCTCCTAAAAATCGATAACAAAATTACATAGAAAAAAACTTCTGTTTGTATGTTGGAATATGTGAAATTGCCATTTTCTGCAGTCGATAGAAAGTGTGCCACAATATGTGTTGATTTTTTGTGTGACCATTTGTTATTTGCATAGTTCATGTAATCACATGATGCACTTAAATTACAGAAATACATAAAATGAACGCTGAGAATTTTGTGGTTTCTAGAAAAGTAAAATACGGGCTTCATAAAGAATTTTTGTTGATATTTTAATATTTAAAACAGGCTGCAGGGTATTTCATGGAAATTGCTAGCCGCTCCTCCATGTGACCATGTTCTTACAATAAACATTCTGTCCAGAGATTATAACAATTTTCGCTGGCAATATGGTTTAATTAATGAACTGCTTATGTGTAGGACCCCCTATTTATATCAAAATAATGTTTATCGCAGTCTCTATAGAAAATTGTTTATATATTAAAATTTTAAAATAATCATATAATCAGAACCTTTTCAATTTATGCCAAAAATTCCATTATCCTGCCTTTATCATTGACAAATACAGTTCTTCCTTGCTGCTGCACTTTTGCCCTAATCAAATATTAGACAAACAGTTCACAGAACACTACACAACAATCTGGAGCATAAGCCCACAGAGTATTTGTTTGCACTGTCGATTTCTCTACTCTATGCGAATTTTGTCAACCTGCATAAGAGTAGAAAATAAATGAAAATGCATTTCAAATTTAGTAAAATTTGGCAGACACAAGAGTATATGCTAGAGTTAAATGAATAAACGAGTATTTTTCAGCAAAATAAATGATGATGATTTCAGAAATTTTTGATTTAATTTAAATATATAAAAGACAATCAAGGTATTGATCGGTTAGGAGTAGTTTTGTTGTTATTATTTGTTTAGATTATCACATTGCATTGTAGTTTTTAATTTTCCATTTTTAAAGCATTTTTTAATCGATTTCAAAGCAGTTCAATATTGATAGCCTAATTTAATTTTGAGTGTATTTTTTTTCTGCAAAATTTTAAAATAATTTGTTAAGCAATGAAATGACAATAATTATTTTTAATTGCTATAGTGCCTAATAAAACTAAACTAAAAGTCCAATTAATTAAAACAGTTTTGCTATTAAAAAAAAATCAGCTTTCTATTTGAATTTCAAATTAATAATATACTTTATGTCCATTTAATTTGCCTCATTTAGATTGCTCACACATTTGATGTCAAACATATTTTTGTGTCAAAGGGCTCTATACAACAAAAGCAAATGTGCTCTGAATCTTCGAACCCGAATTGCTTAAACTTAAGTTAGATCCTGTCATTTGTGCTGCCTAATTCGGCATGTAACCAAAGTCATTAGGCATTAACCTTTGCCTTTGTCAATGGCATTGCTTTTGCTTTTGGGATTGCCATCTAAGGTTTCAATTTATATGGGGTTAACCGCTTCAACTGTGGTGGCATTGAGCTCATAAGCCCGAGGGCCGGAACTGAAATAGGCCAAACAACCTCACACATGTTTGCCTTTAATCTACTTTTATTGCTGATTTGGGACCCTTAGTTATTTTCCTGTTTGTGTTGACACACTCTGAAGGCTGTCGTTCTGTATGTTTTTTTGTTGAGCTGGTCACTAAATATTTTATGAGCTCTCAAGTCGTTTATACCTTGACCAGGCTGTTATGCAACCTGTCCTATTACCAAAAAGGCAAAGAAATTGCTTTCAAAGGTGATTTTTAATTTAAATTCAAATTCATTTCACTGTTTCTAATTTAGAATAAAGTTTTTAAGGGTATAAGCTTAAATTTATCTGATTTTTTGAATTTTTTATCTTTGTCAATTAAAGAGATGATGCAAAAAAGATCAAAACTATGCGTTATATAACTGTCAATTAGGCTGCGGATTTTTAAAGGGATTTTATTAGTCACGGCTTGTTCTGTGAATTTTATTGCCTTAAACATTTTCGAGCTAAGGTCTCCCATTTTCACGGTTTTTTTAGTATTGCAATATACTGACGTGCCCAGAACTCCGGAAATTGTTCGTTTTTAGTCTATGCTGCAGTTTGGTCCTACTTTCTTTATTCCTTATGCAATTTGTCTTTTTGGACCTTTTTTCTGCCTTTTGCGTGCTTCGGTAAGGCTTGAGTCTATAAGTTTGAGTGGCTGGCAGCCTTAAGATATGTGCTCATCCTTACGTTTGCTGCATTTAAAGTTGCCTTTTTTTTATAGATTTTTTCACCCATTTATTCGAATGTTCATAAATTTACCAAAGTTAGAAAACGGTGTGCATATTAAATTCAACAGAACTGACTCTAAAATATATAACAATCTTTGCACAATTTGCACATTTTTACCATTTGCCGATGTTAATGTTCTTATGATTACATATTATGCCGTTGGATGAATTTGGCATGTTGTGTATCAAACAACAATTAGTTAACAAACTTGTAAGCCAAATGTTGTGTAAGCCTTAATTTGTATGTAAGGATTGTTATTAAATTTTACTGTTTGTCTATCCCTTTCCCATAATTTAAATACGTACTTAAATATTTTAGTATACTCGTATACCAGCTCTAATATTGCTGCATACTTGTTATTTTTGTTTATATTTTAAATTTATTTCCCATTGTTTAGTTGCATGGTTTCTAAAACATTTTTCAAAAAGTTTTTATTTATTTTCGACAAATCATTTGCATAATATATATTTTTGTTCTGACATAAACTTTTTAATTACATACTTTTAAATGTATATTACCAGTAACTTTTGTTGCAATTTTAGTTTTTATGTTCGGGTAATTATTGCTTTTTATGGGTGTGCCATGAAAATTGTTTATGGCCAACAACATGGCTTTTAGCGTATAAATTGTGTTTTAATTACATACGATTTAAGTATGTGCTCTATTGTGTAACTAGTAGTAAGTAGAGTTAGTTTGAAATACGAATGAATTGTGTTACAATTTAATTGAACTGCAATTTGATTTACGAGTGTGTTGCAAGCATATGTAACTCATTGTAAGCTTGTTGCCACATCAGGCTAAAGTAAGACGTTTGTGGACTTTAACGTTTGCTCACTTTAAAGCGGCTTAAATAGAAATTAATGGGTTTCTCACTCAAGTGTCGTACACCCTCAGACGGTGTTATAGTTGACACACAACAAAAAACACTCGAAGTGCCATCTAGCACTCAAGGCCCTCTAATGAAGTTTTTGGCACAGTGCGTGGTCATTAAAGTGCCCTAAAAGCTTTCTGGATGCCTAAGCAATCATTTGGCAGTGTATACCTGAGGGTATAAGCAGTCGAAGCAGGTGTAATAGAATGGTGACAGCTTCACTCTGAAGCAACTGGAAATTTGAATGATAAAAAGACCATCAAACATTAAGAAAATACAGTGCATTGTGATGCTTTAAAATCATCTACAAGAAAATTGGTTATTTCTGAGTTTTGTTTTTTTTGTCAAGTTGCTATCTTCTTGACAACGAAATTTCCAATACACATTTTACAATTCAAAATAAATTTATAGTCATTAAGAAGGGATAAAATACATATATCGATTAGAGAATTTACCAACCCTTCTTGTACATTTTGCACACCACACACGTCCTGCATTATATAATATAGCATGCATTTGTGTGCTTTTCCGCTTCCATGTGCCAAAAAGTAATTGAATTGCCCTTAAAGTTGCTGAAATTCTATTGAATAGTAATAAAATATTTGGCTGCTGCAACCAGGATACTAAAGATTATATTCAACGTGCTTAAACTGAAATAAATACAAGCTTGACAATTGTCATATGAAGAAGGCAATCAACAGCAAATTCATTGCATAAATTGAAACAATTTTGATTTCATGTTGTCATCCTAATTGAATTTAAATTGCTTCAGAGCATCTAAAACCACAAGTCAATTAGGGGTATCATTAAGAAAGCAAACTAATTCATAAATTTGCATACCAGTATGTTGCAATAATTTGCAGTTTGTCTGGTAATCTAATCAATATTGAAAATATTTTTGCTTGTTCTATTTGTTTCTAGTTATAATAGCACTTGGTTTGAATTAATTATAATAACGTTTGGAATAATTTATAATATTAAAATTAACATTGAGTTTATACTATGAAAATAAATTCCCTAGCTGTTTAAATGAAAGAATTTTTAAACTAGAAGTGTCTATATTTGCATATTGTAGTTTGAATCTTAAATAAAGCTGCAAAAGACTTCTGATGTTTTTATTGTTGAAAACTATATTTTATTGTCAAACTTTTGTGTTTGGTTTCTATTGGGAAAACTTGTCATGAATTTTAATCGAGCATACTATGAATGCTTCAATTCTCAGAAGATTTAAAATGCAATTATAGATGGCAGATGTTCTGTGAACATATTTCAGCCAGAATACGAAAATTGACTAGTCGATTTTGCTTAAACAAATTAGAGTTCACTGAAGTGTATGAGAATCTAAATGTATCAGCATCGGTATCAAAATTGAGCTCAGTTTTCAGTTTTTCTACTTTTTCAAATACAAAGTACTAAAAAATATTTTCCCAACATTCATTCATTGTTTTATTTGAGCAAATAAATTCTTATTTATTGTGCATAATTTCATTTGATAAAATTTGGTAATTTATTGCTTATATTATAAACATCACTATATAATTTATATCTATTTTTATATGTATGAACACAATCGTATTTTTAAAAATGTGCCAGTCAAACAGTCTCGTTCTATTTAAAGATAGTCGTATTTGTTATCCCAACCAGCAAAATATAGAACTTTAACTTACTTCTGAGAGCAATATTTACTTGCCTCGGGCACATATTTGCGGAAGTTCTGTACATACTGTGAAATTACTTTGGTAACCTCAGGAAATGGCCGCCAGTGGTCAAAAAGATATTTCAGACAGGTGAATGATTGCTACTAGCATTGACAGAGTTCATCTGTACTCTCTACTCTATACATGTGTCTTTTATATTTACTCACTAACTTGGCAGCCGAAAAGAAAATATATGTGGTCAGAGCTAAAAATCAATTGGGGAATAGGAAAAGGCTGCTGTCTTTTGCCCGCAGGTTGTGACCACATTTTTCTTGTTCTCTGCGAATGTCCTTTGCTTGTCTGGATACGTCCTGAAGGCTTTACTGGCAATAGCTTTAAAATTATATTGGAGCATAAATCATTTATCAAACGCCTCTAGCATTTGGCTATTGCTTTGATATGGTAGTTGAGCTACCAAATGATAGAAAAACCATTCTGCTGTTATTTCAAATGTTGGTTTTTACATTTCGGGCTTTTATCTGCAATTTTGCAAACAATTCTCATAAGAAAGGTAAAATAATGCCTCAGGCTATAAACTAACAAAAACATATGTGTATATTGAGTTGATTTTCTATTTTTACCAGTTAGAAATTAAAGTTATATTAACAGTTTTAATTTGGGTCAACATTTGCGGATGAAAGCAAAATAAACTTGTCAATGTTTCTTTCAATTTTTTATTGCTTTATGAAAAGGCTTTGTTCTACTGCAGTTAGTGAAAATCTTTAGTAAATTTACACAGTTAACATAGATTGTTAAATTTGTATTCTTTCTTTGATTTTGTTACTTACTTTACTATATTTTCTTTTATTAATACATAAGCATTTTATTAATTAGAAAAGTCTTTAATTTATATTCTGAAGGTTTATTCGGGCTGCATAGCTTTAGGAGCAACTTAGCTTTAATTTTGAATCATCATTAGATTCATCATTATGAGAGTTTTTACTGTGATTAGTAGCGCAGAGCTTTATAAATTATATTTAATATTGTTTACAAACTAATTTTTGTCTATGCAGCAAGGACACAAAAAGGATAACATGTCCAGCTAACTGACAGCTGTGTTGCTGAGGCTAATCTAAATGTTAAAATCTGTACGAAAATTTGTGCCTTATGTGGCTAAATTCTGTATAAATGTGTTAACAAAAAAATTCGACAGCTGAGCAAAATAGTCATCTGTGACAAAATGCTTACACAATTTGAATTAAAAAAAAGGGCTCGTCCCTTACAGACTAAATTAGTCATTATTTTGTGTAGCAGAAGAAAACATATATTCGTATATTACTACATATAAAAATATTTCAGTAGACGAGTTAGTTCCAAGTGCTTATAGGGCTAATATCTTTTAGCTTTTAATTAAATAAACATTTTTAACATATGAGGTTTTTTTTAAGGCTATTTTAAGGCATGACATACCTCAAAATCGCAATTGAGTTTGGTCAGCATCATCTTCAATTTCTTAAAAAAAAAACATGCTTCAATTGGCAAATCACAAAACAAAACGAGAATTTTTTGCTTTGCAAGCAACTGGATACCCTAAGGGCGGAAGTCCTTTGACATTAAGTTGACTCAACCCTCAGGCACCTTTTACTTATAACGCTTTTCATTTGAGAAGTTGCCGTCAAGGACACTTTAGCCCGTCAAAGATTATCAGCTCTGTTCTAAATTATTGTGATGGCCATGTTGTTGTCCTTGTCGTCACCCTCAAGTCAGACCGTCAAATTACGAGTTGTGCTTGAAAGACAAACAATGCAAGAACAGAGCCTGGGAGCGTTGCCAATTTCTAAAACAAAGGCCACGTTTATCAATTTGGTGTTTGCCTTTTCACTTGTGGGTTTTATCTCCACTTGCCGCGCACAGCAGTTTTGTTGGCTTAATGGTCAATTTTATTCCTGGCGCTTTGCTTTTCACTTATTTTCTTCATTTTGTCTTGCACTTAACTTTCCTTTTTTCCTTTTATTTTTTTGCAAAATGTTTTCCATTTGCGTTTGATGTTATCGGATTGCAACTTGTTTGCTCTCACTTTGCTTCAATTGTATAGCTTTATGTGTGGCATCTAAAAGCAATTGTACGTTTGCCAACTTACATATATTTCATATCCTTTCGATTTTAAAAATGTTATACTGTAATTTTTGTTGTTAGAAATGCCAATACTATAGCATTAAAAAGAGAAAAAAAAAAATAAATAAATGCATGAATGAACCTCTAATAAAAGGCAATAACATACTCGTATAAAGGAATAACAAAATTGAATATTTTTGATTAATGGCAGGTCATAAATTTAAAAAAAAAATTAAAACCATTTTTTTATACAACACCTTAGCCAGGACATAGAGAAAGTAGATAACAGAGCATTTTTTTTATCTTATCATTTGGTGGACTCTCAGCAATTCGCATGTCTCAATTTATTAAATATTTTATACCTGACTGTGTCAAAGTTTATAGTTATTAAAAGCAAATTTTTCCACATCATTGTCTGCTTTTACTTATATACTTATAGGTATATCTTAGTCCACAACGTTAAAATTTAGAATAAGCCAACCCAATATACTTTCATCCATACTTTATTTGTTTATTTAACCTCTATTGGCTTTCTTTCATTTAACAAGCTCTTCTCTATCAATTTTAGTTTGAAATGGATTGCATTTGATTGGATTGCAACTGCAGAGCCACAAAAAAAAAAAACTACTTTTGCACAACCACAGAGGAACACATACTACTTTTATTTTTAGTATTCAAAGAATCTCTTTGAATCTAAGTACATACATATAAACGTCAGGAGTGTTGCCTTATTTCATGTTTCCAAAGCTCAAAAGAATCCTTTGCGAGCCTGCAAATGAAATGCAAAGGAGTTATACTTATCAAACCTACTGCTTACTAGACTTGCTTACTTACAGACACGGTTTGCAACAGGATTCAAATAAAAAACATCTATGTTAAATAAAACAGGTTTCTGCACTACTTAACACTAAAAATTCTGTAAAATATCAAAAATCGTTGTATAAAATAAGTCGAATTCACAATTCACAAGCCAAAGGACTAATTAAATTTTTGACTATTCAAGCAATTTATGATCTGTCATATTCATCTTAGTTTGTTGATACCAAATGAATGCACTTAGGCAAATGCTGGTCTCAAAGCAATAAATTTTTATTACGACATATGCTATCCAAAGCAAATAGAAGCCAAAATCCAAATATTCGGCCAGATATTTTGTAAGAGAAAGTTTCTAATATGAGTAAGTGCAGTTGGTGCTGGTCTGGCAGTCTCAACAAACGAAAATACAACTGTTTCAAATATGAGAGCTTTGTCAGTAGATGAAATATTTTCAAATTTCCAGAATGAAACTGATTTTACTTATGTATGCATGTGACTGGAACTAAAGCGAAAATAACGACGATAAGTGCTCATAAAGTTCTTAATGGGAAATATAGTAGATGTATGTTTGGGAATATACTTAAAAGCTTGAAATCAATGATAAATTAACAACGTTAATGAGCGCATGTGAAAGTATGATAGATTTTTATTGTAAATTTAAAATATTATGTACGTTTTTTCTTGATATTGATATATTTTATTAATATATTTATTAAGAACGCCATTCTCTTCTATTAAGAAAGTTTTATTTATATTTGCTTTTATCGCAACTTGTATAACTTATAAAGCAACTAATATAAAGCTGGTCAGCAAAAATAATTGTGCAAATTTTTAATAAAATATTTTAATTTGTTTTTATAAGTTTTTTCAATTTATATAGAGAAAACTCAAATGACCATTTGAATGCTGAACACCAATAGAAAGTTTATTAAACAAACACATAAACACGATGGCCAACTCACAAAAATATGTTGAAAACATGTAAAACCCAATCTGGTTTTAGTTTACTCTGTGGCAACCGTATTGAAATTACTTCAATTATAAAAGCAGTTGCAAAATCTGCAATTTTCAGCTTTCAAAATGGTACTGAAATAAAATAAAGTGAAATCAGAGTAATTCGTCTCCAATGCTTACCCTCAGCGACTGACAGACCAACAACTCAGCGACTCGGTGACAGTTCACGTAATTGGGAATTACAAATTTTAAATTAAATTATGTTCACGTCTGTCAAACTGACAAATGTGTGGTTGCAGCACCACCAAGCGGCATAAAAGGACTTCAGTCGCTTTAAATTTAATTTCGTAAGAGAAGATTTAAGCGACTTAATAAATTACAAATTTAACTTAGTCTGCCTTAAAGTTAATTAATCGGAGTATTAACATCTTGATGAAATCAAGAATAAGAGCTCTAAGTATTAATAAGTATATGAACTGGTACCACCAATTGAATTAGAAAAAATACATTTTTTGAGCTAATTTACGAATGAAAATTAAGTTAAAATCCTCGATTTTTGCTTGTGTGTACTTTAAATACCTTCATTTAAATATTGACATGGCTTAAAAGTTAAGAAAGCATTTCTTAGCTACACTTTCCATACAATTTTCACTCTTACAATATTTTACATTTATACAATTTTACAGCAAGTACGAGATTTCAGTTTATCTTAAGTTTAACTAAAATATCCACTTAGCATTTTATTGGCTGCAATTGCCAGTTTGACCATTTGGTAAAATCTGTGGAGTATCGTCCTGTTCATGTTGTTCTGCATCTTTTTTATTCCTTATTCTCTTTTAGGTACTAAAACATAGTCCACATGCAAGGACTTTGAACTAGGGCACAATAAAAGTAAATGCAAGGAATATAAGTAAACGATGTCCTCGATGGGTCAGGATAACTGTGTGATATGCCACAGCTTGTGTGCTCATAAACGAGAAATAAACATTTTTATGCGGAAAAATTGTAGCGCATTAAATACGCTTAAAAAGGAGTTGCAAAATATATTTTCATCTACCAGAGTAAATCTTGTTTATTAAATTTTATTATTAGTATTAAATATTAAATATTTAGTATTTTAATTGTATAATAAGTCTATAAGTATATAAGTCTTTTTAAATATAAACTTAATAATTCTTAAATTTAACTCTATAATATTCAACGCCTTAAAACAATAAAGTAATAAAATAAATATTAGTCGTAAATAAATATCTGAATATTTTTATTGTTAATATGACATAAAGAATATCTTTATTTCCAGCTGCTCATCACAACAAAGCACAATAAGCAGGCAGCCTTAACTGTTCTTACAGGAAAATGATTTTGATATCATAACTGAGTCTGGAAAGTGACAGCCCAGACAGTTGATAGATAACAAAGACATTGTGAACCATTTTTCTTCGCTGGCAGACAAGTTTTTCATTGGGTATGTCATAATAGAGGCAAAAAGACGTTACCAATTACAGTTGACTTAATATGAGAATGAGAAGTGTTAGCTCTGGTGTCATCTGGCCAACAATTTTATTTGCTTTATCTATTTAACTAGACTGTTATCCTCCATTTCTCACACTGTAAGCAGCAAAGAAAACTTAACATCATGCATGCCAAATCGAACTTAATTTTGTCTTTTTTTTTAAACGTTGTTTCGTTGTGACGTTATTAATCAGACTCAATTTTTTTACTTTTTTGTAATTATTGTTTGTTAAGGTTAATTTAATTTAATAACAGTGAGTTATATTAAAAAAAAACTTTTACATGACATCTATTTAATTTAATTATCGAGCTTAGTTAGAATTTGTGAATTAGTTGCAACTCTGGAGCAATTGTTTAAATATTTCTGTATGGACCATATCAATTTAAATTAAACGTTTGATTTTGACAAAATTGTTTTAATCCTGTAACACAATTTGTATCATCTTTTTACTCAAATCAAAACTTATGGGCCTTATTTTTGGTTAAGCTGAATTGCTTGATTTATTGTCTCTGTGGAAAATGTTGTCAAGATATATACAAAACATTTAACAAGCAATTAAATTTGTCATTTATGTGTTAATTTATTCATCTGTAATATTTAAATTAATAATAGATTTATAGTGACTATAGTCAAGTTATTCTTAAAAGTATGTAAATTTAATTTGAATGCTTGCTTGAGCTAAGAATATTTATTTATTTCAATTGAAAATTCCAGACAATGCAAACACAAATATTATTTATTCTACAAAAGTTTTCCTACCGGTGCGTATTCATTTTGTTTTTCTGTGGCATTTGCAGAATGCTTTTTATTTTTAGAGATGTTCTAAGTTTTTTTATATCTGGGCAAAAGTTTTAAATTTCAATATGCATTGTTGTTTGACATGAGTGTGTGTATCTGGGTGCGTCGGATGTGTGCCTGCTTGTCTGACGTTAGAATTCTGACTATGAACCTGTGTCCATGGTTGTTTGGAAAAGGGACTTTCCGGAAGAAGCCTCAATGTCGCTTTGAAGTGACAGCAGACAGTTTAAGTAGTGCATAGTTCGTCCCTTTTGGCCATTTAAACAACACGTAGTTTCTGCTGATATAACAATGCTCATGTCTTTATTGTTGAGGTATAAATATTATGTTGAATATTTAAATAAAATGACATTTCATTCATGAGATTTGAATTTGCAAGCTGTATAAAAAATAAAATACTTTAAGTGATCGGTTTGCCTGATTTCACTTAAAGTAAATATCTGCAAACATATAAAATGTTTAAATATCACGTACTCAAATAGTATCTTAAAGATTACGTTCATTCCACAGCTGCAGAATATAAATGCCATTCTCGTGGTATTATGGAAGATACAATTGCTGTCACCAATTGGCTACTCACCGCAATTTGCAACCCACAACCCACTGCTCGTAGTCTTTGAATTGTTAAACATTTTGTGTTCATTGTTGAACAGTTCTGCAAGTCCAGGCAGCAGGACTTCCGGTTCCTTCTATAAAGTTTAAGTTTTGCCTGTGCCGTTGTGCAATACAATTTAATGTTTATCTTCTTCTTGGACTGAATTTTCTTCGTCTCTACCCGAAAATAACTTATTTAATAAAATGTTTCGATGGTGTATTAATGAATCTATAATCAGTGATATAATTATCAAGCCACATTTGAAAGATTGTTTGTAATAATCTAATGCTAGAAAAGTATATATTTAACTAAAAAATAGCGAGAATCTTTAGTTGGCATTGGTTGTTATTTTTTATGCTGTCTAGCCTCTAGTTTGACTAAACTTTCAAGTTAGAGGACAGCTTTGAGTTATGTGGTTCAAAGCATCCTGATTTATAAGTTTATGTGGTAGCTGAACTCAAAAAGTTACCTCAAGAAATAGAAAATAAATGTAAACAAGTTGTTTTGTTGAATTGGACTTGCAAATAAGTTTTTGGCAACAATAAATTCTACAAAATTAACTCCTGAAATGGTAAATATTTCTTCAATTGCAATCGCAGTTTCAAAGTTATTTAACAACTATTTGCATTAATTTAAAACTATTAAGAATAGATAATATAATAAGGTGTTCCGGTCATTGTTTTTATTTATTTGAAGAATTTGTGCCGCACAAAAGACAAATTTTTTAAAAATATTTTTGGTTTTGTTGTCGTCTTTTTAAACTCACCTACGCTTTATGCACTTATTGTAAATTCTGTCTATATGTAGTTTTCCCTACCTTCTTATTATTATCCTGTTTCTATACACTGCTTCGCCAATGTATTTTGTAGTTCTTTTAAAATGTTTTTTTTTGTTTTGTTCACATTCCGTGAAAAATATATCAAGTTGCAAAATCAGCTGACAGCTTGATGAAACATTTTACAACTTCTTGTGCTCTGAAAAAACAACATTCAGTTTACCTCGCTGAAGATGTTTTGGTTGTCATTGTCTTTGTTGTCTTATTATCTTATTTTCCAAGAAGAGAAGTTTATTTAACATGACTTTTTATTTAACCTGATAAAACTGAAGGATAATTGTATATATTTTATTTTTAATGCAGCATGTTGTAAATATTATTGTATTTAAACACATAAGCTATAAGTTGTCTTTTGATGACTTGTTAAAGCTTTTTAAAATGTTGCCAATTAACAAGCTTACTTTTAAAGGGATATTTAAATAATACATAATATTAAAGCCAAAAGTATTGTGCATTTTCATAGTTACTTAAATAAACTGAGAATATTCAATAGCCACCCTTAGATACGCCTTTTTTTTATTATTTTCTCTGAGATACGTTGCACTTAAAGTTTTCACCAAAATAAATAGTTACTGTTAAAAATCATGTTAAATAAAGTACAAAAATATTTCGATGCAAAGTTTGTTTTACAATATTGTATTACAATTCCTCTTCGACAACTTTTGCAGTTTGCAGCATATAAGAAGGAAGTGCGCGGACTCAATACCAGATGTTGAATTTACTGTTTTCTAAATATATTAAAAAAAAACAAATGAAAATCAAGTCTGGAAAATTTAACGAGTAACATTAGTTTGTTGCTATCTGTTAAAACATTGCCCCCAGAAATTATTTATTATTACACACTTAGGCAACGCATTATATAATACAAATATGCAGCTTATAATACAATTAAATTTGATACAGAAAAGAGTATAATGTGTTAATCGGCTTATCCATTAATTTAATAATGCTTTTTTATTTTATTTGATTTACTCGGGGATTATTTGGTGTTTTTCAGAAATTCAAACAAACTTGTATATCTTTAACAAATTAAAATGTCCATAAATATGTTTTTATACAAAATATTTATTTGCAAATGTATTTAAGTATGTCAGCAATATGCAGGCCATAAGCAAATATTTATAAATTTAATATTCAGTATATTTAAATTTTGCAGTTGAATTGAGTAAAGTAAAGAAACATTTATATTCTTTAATGCATTCCATGAAAATCACATAATCCGTTTCATTTGCATATATAGTAGTTCATACAATATTAACAAGGAAATCATTTGTTTTACCAATATGTGGTTAATTAACATCAAGCGATGCAATTCAGAAACCAAATGGATTTTATTTATGTGTAAGAACTAATGAGTGCACAATATTAATCAGACGACTCGCGGTCAATTCGTTTTGAACAGATTTTACCGATAAAAAATATAATGGATAAAAATTCCATTGAAAACAGATTTCATCAATATTTGCAAAGACAATAATATTTTCTATAAATTTAAAAAGACAAAAAGACGTTTTGCCTTCAAAGTGTTCTAAATTGCTATTATTACAAAGTTTATAATATAAATTTATTTGACGTTGGAAAGTGCTTTATTGAAATATTCCGGCAAACTTTTAAAGGGAAGATTTTTTAGAAAAATCATTGTTCCATTAAAAATTTAAATTTATTTTCATTTGAAATATTTATTTTGAACGACAAACAATAACCATAAAATTTATATTTAACTATATAGCCATAGATTGCCCTGAATTAGCCACAGATTAACTTAATTATATTAATTTGTAAGGCTCTGGTAGTCATCGCCTAAGCTGTTGTAAGTTCTTTGCCAAAGGAATCTCACACCAACTCTCTATTAAATTAGCTTTAATTTTGGGATTTGTTTACAAACAATTAATTATTTCACTTGCTCCTTGTGGTCTCTTAGCTCTTAACAAGATTATCCTTGAATCCATTGGTACTGTTTGCTGTCTAGTTGTTGTGTATACTTTTGTGTTATTTCGCTGCTCGCCGTGGGGTGCTTTTTGGCCTGTGCACTTGGCGGCCGATATAAGTGAGCCAACAAAAAATTTGGCAACAGAAGAGAAGCTTTAAATGTTGTCAATTGAGTTTCAAGTGACTTCTGTTTAAAATATCTTGTGAGTCTTAATGAAAGGTTAGTTTTAAATAATCGTATTAAGCAATATTGTCATTGATGTGAGTTTTATTCTGCTAAGCTGATAAATTTAATAAATATTTCAATAAGAATACATTTATTTGGTGTATTAATTTGAATTTATAATAGATTTAAATTCCACAGCTTATCACGCTGTGCCATTCACGGCCTTTGGCTCCTTGACCCAGACTAGAAACATGCGCTGTTTCCGCTGTCAAATTGCAACGGAGTATCCAGGTACAGTTTCTGTCTCTATACCGCATAGTGTTTGTCTCGTAATCTGACCTGTCCTCGTGGCATCTGCTTTGTCTTCTCCGGTTTTGATGTGGGTTTACTATCTCGTGAGCCTGTTGACGGCGTAACTCTTTCAAACGTGGGTTAGAGGTGTGACATAGGTAATGCCTGGCATCGTATTGGCATAAAAATATACGTATATGTGTCTCCGTTCGATGGGAACCAGTTGATAGTACTTAGATTGTTCCGTGCTATGACCGTTAATTGGTTAAAATGTTTTTTATAACAAATTTATTCAGTGTGGTTGCAGTTCTTTCTTTAATTACACATCATTGCAGTAGGAATTTTCATAAGCGGCTTTCCTTTAACTTTTCCAAGATAATTTGTTGTTTTCTTTTTTTACTGCTTTAATATTCTATCGCTATTGATAATTCATTAACGCTACATCAACCATGTGGTAAATCGTTGAGCATTACTCATACGCAACGTGGTGGCACACCACAAAGGCACACAATTTAGAGACTAATACGCGTAAATCACAATTGTTTGGCTGGGCTTATTGTCCCATTGAGAACACTTACGACTTATCAGGACACAATATTCTATATTGGCGCAGTAACAGTAACAGATAGGCCAGGACCCTAGAGGGCCAATAAGCGTTCAATTAAATGGTGTTTTATAAAATTTATTTGTTTATGCTACAGTATAGAATGTGGAATTGCTGGGTTGTGGAAATCTATATAAAAATTCTTAAAATTAAAATAAATAAAAAAAAAAATAAGATAAAATTTAATTTTATTTACATTTATTCACACAAAAACTAACAAAATATATTTACCGAGTAATTTACAGTACTTTTTCAATTAAAGTGATTCCACAGCTTAAGTTTCAAATGCTTCTAAGCCAATCGATTGTCATCTTGGTTTAAGCTATGCTCCAAAGCAAGCATAAACCCCATGAAATCAACAATAGCAGCTGCTGCAAACATTCTGAAATCTATTAGCATAAAACAGAACTTGTTATCAACAAGGACAACAGCTACAGCGTCAACAACAACAACAATCAACAACAACAATCAGCAAACAAATGACAACAATGTCAACAAATTGCGAGGTTGCTTTAAAAGAACAAAACAAAAACTTGCGATACATAAAAAAATAAACAAATTTTGTTTTCATGCTTATTTCCTTGTCGAGAGTATTGCAATTTTGACACACTATGTGGTACGTTTGAATAAAACAATAAACTTTAAATACATATTCTAGATCAGGACAATGTTTCTTTAAATTCAATAGTAAAAACAATTAAAACATGTTTTTATATTTTAAATAGCAATTAATAATATTTTTAGTTAACAATTATTTATTTTTAATATACATATATTCAAATAATTGAAAATTTAAATATATTTGTGCGAATTTTATTTTGATTTACACATCTTTCTTATATTTTTTCTGGACTTACATAAAAAATGTAACGCTTATTAAATCCACAATAAATTGAATCTAATTAATAGGTTTTTGTTATCGAAATAGCTAATTGGACTGACAAATAGAGTTACCCTGGGTCAGTGTCATTAATATTTTAAACTAATGATATTTCTTTTCTATACTTTCACTAAAATAAATATTATAATCCGGAATAAATAAATAAATCTAAAAAAAAACATAATTTTCTTACATTTATCTAACAGAACAGTATCGTGAAGTAATGATAATGGGAAATTTGCCAATGAAATGTCCAGATGCTATGTACTTTTGTAATTCACAACATCGTGGATGTGACTTGCAACATGTTGCACAGAAAACTTAAATACAACAGGTGGTAATTCCACGACAGACAGAAACTTTCTATTAGCAATGCTGCTAACAATAATTATTTTATTAACTTTTGAGTTAAGCTCACTTTTATTTGTAATATGATTTGTTATTGGCATTACATATAATATAGTTCAAATAATATAATATAAATAGATAGTATAAATAAAACTATAGTTTTTAAATAAAATAATATAATATAAGTCGTCAAAGTTTTATATTGTTTGTCGGGTCACTATTAAAATTTTCAGTCTGAAACAAACCTGAACAGAAACTTCAATACCTGCACATACTCGTCTAACAAATTTAAATAAATAGATTGATTAAGCTAGACAGTTGCTGACTTATTATATTTTATTTTTTACAAGTTATATAACGTAATAAGAAATGTTCGCTTAAAAATTTGACATGAAGGTGAAAAACTTAAATAAGGGCGAAGAATCTCAAAAGAATTAAAGTTAGTATGAAGCAATGCTGCTTTTTATATATTTTTCGTATTTAACACATCGTGTATATAAGTATGTTAAAGTATTTTAATAATGAATAAGTAAAAAATAAGTGTGAAAAAAATTACGTAATTTCCTTTGGGACTGCAAAATACATTAAAAAAAACCAAAAAGCAGGAAAATGTCTCAAAATTGGTTCTGTTTTATTTTTTGCTGCTGCTCTTGACGAATTTTATTGCTAGTATATATCTGTGCTAACTTTATACTTTGGTGATATTGAGAGGATACAACACTTTGATATTTAAAAAAAAACTAATGCAAACTTTCACAGAAATATATTAAAATGAAATTTGTTTTTGTTTTTACTGCAATGTGTTAATTTATTTAAGAAAAGTATGCTCTAAATATAATATTAAATTGCTTAAACTTTTCTCCCAATAGCATTGATTGACATTTTAACTGGGTGAAATAACCCAAAAGAGAGAAACAAAAAGTTTTGGTCATTTTGTTATAAAAAGTTTTTGGCAGACCCAACGATAAAATGATTTTGACATATTGTTGTCAAAAGTGAAAGTCAAGCACATTTCAACTCTTTCCCTCTTCATATACTTTATTACACGGTTCTTTTGTTGGTTTTCATAATGCGTCACGTTTTTGACAGTTTCACATTGCCCTTTCACATTATTGTCAGAAAAAATTGCATTTTTCCCAAAAGGAAAAAAAATTTGATATGATAAATATGCTGTGTTTCTGTCAATTATAGTTGGGTTGACAGAGTTCCAGAAATTCAAATGCTTGAGCAATTTTTTATTTGAGACTTGAAAAATTTTGAATGCTTTGATTTGCTTAAATTTATGAATTTTCTATGTTCTAGAGTTTAAGACTGTAGCTACATTTTCCAGTTTCCAATTGCAAAAAGTTTATATTTTTATGATAACATACTAAATGGCCTTTAAGAAATTGCAAAAATATGTGAAATATTTAGAGTCATTTCACGTTAAACAATTTCGTCAAAGGAATTAGTTTTTTTCATTTCATGTTCTACTAGTTTTTGTATTAATCAGTCATAAAGAAATACAAGAATTTCAATTTTAACTAATAAATCGAAATATGCATTTTCGCTTTACCAAAATTTGATTAATTTTACAAGAGTATTTTAACATATTTATTTAACAAACATTTGTAGCTTTTATTTACTGCAAATATGTGTACTTTTTAGTTTCCATTTCCGGCTTATGCAACATGATATTTCTGAATCCGTGCGTGCCCAGAAAAAGGTTTTCTTTGTCTTTGTTGAGATACACTCCTAGCTTAAACAATTTTTCTTATTAAATAAATGTGTTTCCAGTTGGAGAGATGAGTAAAATGAAGATTAGAGCAATAACGATTATTCCGACGATTATTTATGTCCCAATTTTGAAACTCTGCCTTTAAACTTTAGCTTGTCTATATTTTATAAATCCAGTTTTCTTTTTTATAATTTCGTATATATTCTGTGTGCATATCACATCATTTGCACACATATAAATATATACGGTCGTCTTTTCCATGCTCTGCGCTAGTTGGCCCATATACGTCATATCTTCCTTAGAATGTTCCTTTGAAGCGCCTCAGTCTGCCACTTTGAGTAGCTGGTGGCCTTAAGATATGTTCGTCCTTGCTTTGCTGACATTTTAAATTACGCTGTGTGTTTTTTAAATCTTCATTTGATAGATCTTAAGTCTGTCAGTTGCATATGCTATTATTAAAGTGAGCATATTTCTCGACATTTTCTGACGCACACATTAATGACATTTCGCTTGTTATACACACCCGAGTATAATAATTGGTTCGCTGAGTAGATTTGCTGAGTTATTCGATGTCACATGTTGCGTATGAGCTATATTACAGTTGACATACATTTGCGGGAGTAAAAGTAGGAAAAGGCCGGCTTTGAGATGCCATGCTGCCAATTTATGTGTCTGGTATGAGAAATATTTTAAAGGGATAAGAAATATAGATGTTTAAATCGGAGGAATGTGACAGTCGGTGCAGTTGAGCAACTGTTTCCAAGAAAAGTAAAGATACTTTAGGTTGACAGCGATATCACCATGTAAATATTAAACAATTGTTAATTTTAAACTTAGTGTGCTTTTTATTCTAAGGGTAAAGGTTATAATAATAAATCACCTAAGGAAACTACATATCTCGGGCTTCTCCGTATTAATGTATATCATTTAAATGCAGTCTTATAATATATTTTACCGCTACATGTATTAAATTAAATGGCTGGGGAAGCTATGATTATTTCTTTCGTTCAGCTGGGCACGCTAGAAAAGGATCATCAAGCATCACGTAAATGCAAGGCATTGTGGTCCCTTGCAAGGAGTCACATTTCATGTCCTTATTTTTGTCAGTTCCTTAGGAGTTTGTTGTATTATGCCACGTAGTCTGCAGATACATACACATGTTGCAAGGAGTACTTTTAAAGTCATTAAGCCGACTGGGTTAAACTAACAGAAAACTTTATTTGATGCCCCATACAACTTATATGTGTTGCTACAAGGCCATCGTTCATTTTGTTACCCTGTCTCGCATGGCATAAAGTAAGTAATTTAATTCGCTCAGGAACTTGCAAAGTTTACAACTGCATTTTAATGTAAGTCTTTCGGCTGCTGCAACTAAGGCAAGTTCGAGCTTAAAACAAATTTCCCCGTTGGTCAAAAGAAATAAATAGATACGAGCACAGTCAACTGTCAAATCGATGACTGAGCAAACAAATGCACTTCAGCCTGTATAGAAGTTTATGCAATGGCATCTAGGGTATTCTGTGGGCATGTTTGCACACCCTATTGACATTTGCTCCAGAAAAAGCCACAACAATGCAGAATTGTGGTTGACAATAGAAAAGACCTCAGGAAGAGGCTTTCTGAGCACAGTTCATTTGGTTGAAAGTACAAAAGTAGATATCTGAGAATTTGGTTTATTTGTTTAGCATATAACAAATTTCTACTAATTGGTTTGATTCGTAAATGATGAAAGCAATCAATAAATTAACCAATTATCGCTTTTTTATTGAGATCTTAATAAAATTCATAATTTGTAAATATATTTTTTCGATGCCCACTGCAAACTGTTGCAATATAATACAAGTCAGCAATTTGCTTGATTGAAGTCAACTTCTCTTGGCTGCCTCAGCATCAAGTTCTTTTACTTAATTTGTGATTTAAAAACCAAAGTAAATTCGTTTTTTCGATTTATTATTTGCATCGCTATTGCTGCTTTTATTCCATGGCAAGCTAAATAACTCACTTTTTTATTCCTTACTTCTTTCGTTGCTTTTTAAGAACGGTTTAAGCATTTTGTAGTATTGAAGTTCTAAAATTCATGGAATTGAATAAAATGTTACATGATAGGAGCATACAATTTCAGTAAGTTTTGTTAAATCAGTGAAACATTAATTACAACTTTCTTGTGGTTTTTAATTGCTCTGTAAAGATTCTAACCACATCCTGAAATGAAGGTATGGCCAAACATTTGTTATCTGGCTTGTTTTTGATATAGTTGAATATACGGGTTGGCAAAATGTTGCAATTTTGTTGAATTTATTTATTCCCATTTCATTTGTATTCGTGCAAATTAATTGCCAGTTGTCATGTGTGTGTACACATTCTTCAAAGATAAATTCGCACTTTTATTGAAATATGAGTGTTAGAGTCAAGTTTCTTAAGATTTTAGGCATTTCTTGAAGTGGTTTTTGTTAAAATTAGACAAAATATTATTTTTACTTTCTATTTTGTAATATTTGGAGTAAGAAATCTGCAAAAATGTATACTATATAATTAGCAATAAAAAAACATATGAGGTATATACATTTGTATTTTTAATTAGCATTAGCGGCTGTCTCTCTGATTGCTCAGATCAGAAAGACAAATTGACCTCAAACGGAGCATGATTGAACACAATATTATTATTTATATCCAACAAAATAATTATTAAGCCAATCATGATCCAATAATATATAATTTTGCAATTCAAATTCAGTAGACTTTCTGAGAAATTTAACGTTAGATTAAACATATAAATTCGTATTGTTACCACATTCTAGTATATTAAATGCACTGTGCTTTACTTTATTGAGTGTTACTGAATCTGAGTGCTTTACAACTTCATCTACCAAGGACATTTTTCCTTGCCACAGTTTAACTGCTAACGAGTTTGAATTTCTGGCTCTTTACATTTGTTTATTCAGTGAACAACGTTTTCATTCACCTTTGGGCCTAGCTCTACAGTTACTTGGTATTTATATTTTACTTACTGTGCACTCATACGTTTTATAACCCATTACCATGGAGTCCAGCTACCGAATGACCCTTAGTCCTTGTTAACCTTACCAGCAGCTGTTGGGTTACTTCTAAAGCTCAGTAAACCTATGGGGCCTGTAAGTGGTAAGTATTTTCAAATTCCAAATCGCTCTGTAATGCCTGTAGTGCATTTAGGATAGCAAAGTACTAATTTGGGTCAGTTAACCTTTCATAACTTTCATATTTGAAAAGAGAAAATTTTAAAGCGGTGCATACAGGTAAATGCAAGCTTGCGCACCTGATTTAACAAAAAGTCTCTTTAATTTAATTGCTAATGAACATATTTTAATTAAGCATGTCAATAAATTAAAATTTGTTAAAATGCACAGCTTAAAATGTAAAAATTAATGCTGTTAAATTAAATTAAAGAAGTTAGTAAATTGACAAAATCAAATTTTATTATTAAACTAAAACTGGAAGAGTGAAGTCTCACATATGGAAATGGATTTCTATTTACTATTTAATAAGATGGAATACCACTTTAATATTCTATAAAGTAAACATAACTAACTACATGAGTAGCAAAGCAAAAATAAAAATAATGAATTTTCTCAGCATTCTATACTAAAGTGTTATTAATTGCAAATTATTGAAATTAATGAAATTAACATTTTACTCAAAAATTTAAATCGTATTTAGTAATCTCATCAAACAACTTGAATACCTGGCCAAAAAAGCAAATATAGCAATAAAACAGACATTCATTACGTATCATAAGTTGATATAATCACAATTGTGGGATCTGCTGCCTTCCAGAATAAAATCAATATGTATGCTATACAACTGCTTAAAGTTATATTACAAACCTTTACAACTGCTGACCATTGTTTCTGCCCAGTATTTGATGTACCAATGTTCTCCTACTGTCTGTGATTTTGGCCACAATGCTTGGACAATGGTACAGTGTTTCCTCTTGTCAGGCGCTATAGCTGCGGGTATTAATTTGTGTTTCGATGAATTGTCTATACGTAGAAACTGGGCACACATACAGGATTGCATCAATGTGTGTTAAGCCCAGTACACGTTCTAGACATGTGGCATAACAATGAGCCTTATTGCTTGTTTACACATGCAATGTTTTATTTGCATTGGCATTTGCCACACCCCTCCCACAATTGGGAATGTGTTACAGTAAAGGCCAGTGTGGAAATTATAGTTGAAATGGACACCTTAGAATTAGCTAAATTTAATTTAATATCGCAATTATAAACAGTGTGTATATTCGGATATTCCAAATGTCGCCAATTGCTGATTATAATCGATTATAATTATTAATTCAGATATTCCTTCTGTGTAGAAAATAAAATCATCGAGAAAAAATCATTAAATTCTAAACGCAATAATCAAAAAGAATATTAACTACACACTAAATTAATAATTATTTGTTATTATTATTTTAGTGGCAAATTTTAATTGATAATATCCAATTGAATACATGTATATTTTTATTAAAATATCCGCATTTCCTTTTTTACTAAATTCATTGTAAACCACAAAATTTGTTAATCTTACAGTTGATTGCGGCCACAAGGAAAAACACAAAACGGAAAAGCCGTAAATATATGCAAATTGTCTACAAATCAATATTCTATTTTTTATGCCAGCCATAAAAATGTCATAATACACCGTTTCAGGAGATAAAACAGCTTATGGTGCCATCATCAATCTTCGGACGAAAATCCGATGAGTACATTGCCCAATCAATTCTCAAATCGGCGTCTATCGCATTGAGGTCGAGGATTGACTGCCAAGTCAGCCTAATATACATATTATGCTAAGCGAATGTTGCTCATGGTTTTTAAATGGAAATTTCAATTCAAATATAATAAAGATTGTTGGCAAATTGATTTATTGAAATACATTTGCATTTTAAGAACACAGTGTCAATTACAAACAGCGTGTATTGACTTATAGCAGGTGAGTTCAGCAACCAATTGAATTAATATTATATAAAACACTATGCAACAAGTTTTGAAAATTTGTTCTATTCCGAAAATCTGAGAGCCAATTCTTATGTTAAATCGATCGTTTATTCAAAAAAAAAAAAAAAAAAAAACGTGGATGCTCAAAATCTTATCTGCTTTGTGCATAAATAATTCTGAACATAGTTAAATGGTATTAAATGTGTTTAATTTTGAAAATGGTAATTTATCATACAATATTTAATTATTAAAAATACATATGTAGAAATAAAAAAATATTAAAAATTAGCATCTTGCTATTAGCAAATTAGCATCGGTATGCCGAACACCGCCCTGCTTTTTGGCGTATTAAAGTTTAGGAAAAGCTCTATTTTATTCATTTAACATATACAGTATATGAATATATATATATATTTTTCCCTTACCTTTACATAACGTTTGTGTTGTTCTTTAGGCTTATGTGGGCGGAGAATGTGGCATCAAATATGTGTTGGAAAATTTACTTCCGCTCAATTCTGTTTTGTTGTACTTTATTCCCGGTTGTTTTTTTTATCTTTTTTAATTTTTTTTTTTTTTTTGTGCGCCGAGCGCCGAGTTTTTGTTTAACATTAAGTAAATTTGCTTAAATTACACTATGCAACAGCATTTTGTATCCCGGTTCTTTTAGAGCCGAGTTATATGTAAAATGCGTCGCTGATTCCGAAAATAAAATTCAAAAAATATGTTGCCGGAGCCTTTTTCGAGATAATCAAAAAAAAACTATATTCTCGACTTTTCAAAATGGTAGCTTTGGTAAAATGCAAATAACTCTGAACTAAATTTAATGATATTAAAGATGTTTATCTCTTTGAAAAGAAATTAAAATAGCCTATCAGCCTTCCAAAAACATTTCTTTTTTTATTAGAAATTATGAATAAAAATCTTTGCTCACTTTAAAAAAAATAATTTTTTTGTGCAATTTTTTCACTAAAACTAGAATAAAAAAAAAAAGAAATAGAAAAAGAAACTATTAAAAAATTATAGTTTAGTTAATCAATTTTATATTGCATCTAAAATATTATGAAAATATTATTTATTATAGACTTTTAAACTAAAGTCAATTTCGGAAATCATTTTAAATTATTTATCTATTTTGATAGCTTCTATCAATATATTGTTCTGATTTATCTCTTGTCGTCTTTTGATGCTTATATTCTTAGGTCTTTTATGTTATTGGTTGCTTTGGAAATTCGACAGTTTATTTAGGCTATAATTTACATATTCTTCTATAGAATGATATATACAAATTTTTGAAAATTAGTTGTCAATTGAAATATTATTAAATTTAGAGAAAGCATACACTTATGTTGCAAGCCGTTAAATCCGTATAAAAGCACCCTCCACCATTTTCCACAATGCAACGTGTGTAACAAAGTGATCAATAAATTTTGTCAGGATTCTTGTTTACACTGCGTAAAAGATGGAAAGCTGCAACAGCAATCGATTTGTCTTATACTGCACACACTTGCAGCATGTCGTATGTGTAACAAGTGCAACACATAAATTCACCAGATGGCTGCAAGTCTCGGCAACCACAAAACAAATAAAACATTGACGTGTTAGTGTAAAGTTTTTTGCAATTTAAGCAAATCTTGGTTCGTAAACATGACAAGTTGGTGATACTATTTATAAAGTTGCATATTAATTTTTAAATAGTTTTTATACATAGATTAATTATGTGTCTATATCAATTTTATGCGAGTGCCTTGTTGCAATGCAAAACTATTGTTGGAAATCTCTTATTCTTGATGTCGTCACTGTTGTTGGTGTTTTGTAGTTTTGTACTGCTTTTCTTTAGCAGTCAACATATATTTTACGCTGTTTGTTGCCATGTGCACATTCCGTGAAAAATATATAAAAACTTGTAGAACGTGGTGAAAACACCAAGGATTTTTCAACTTTTTCATATTGGACAACAGAACACGTGGTGCTCTTTGTTGTAGGTGTTGTTCTTGTCGTTGTTATTCCATTTCGGTAGCATTGTTATTTTGCAGCTGGAGTTGAAGGACTTGTATGTCCTGAACGGAGCTGTGGTCTACTTGTGCAAAAGTTTCATTAAATGTGAGAAGTGAAACGTGTACTTAAATCCTCCAGGTGTGTGAATTAATTGATATATTTTAAGTTTTCAGCAGATGCTGTATTGAACATTGCGTAAATATTAAAGTTCTGTTTGGCTGCATTAATTTTTTCGAAAGTGTCTAAAATGAATAACTAACACTGAAGTAATTAAGCTTATAGAATATTTTAAAAATGTTAGTTCGTTCAAATAATTTGTATTTGCCACAACTACACAGGACATTTCAAATTTGATAATGCTGCGGCTTGAAAGGGTCTTGAATCAAATTATTTTCGAATCATTCCAATATATACAAATGTTATCTAACTTCAATCATTAGCAATTTTGTATTTTTTTCCTTGCTAAGAAATAATATACAAAAATAAACAATATCTCAAAAAAAAAATGGAAATAAGAACCCACTCAGTGAGTTTGCCGTAAGTGGTTGGTTCTTGTTTTTGTTATAAATATTTTCATGCACCTTGTGAGCCACAGGAACCCCTAGAGGTTAATTCAATGTTGACATTGAAAATGCCTCAAGTTCCTGATGTGTTAACCAGACGCCCTCAGACACCCGGCAAGGACTTCACATCTGAGGTAAGGTGGGAAATAGGGAACGTTTGTTATTTTTTATTGCATCATCTGCCTCTGTTGATATTATTGGAAATTAATTTTTTGTTACCACAGGCCGTTGCCTGCTTATAATACATAAGTCTTTGCTGCTGATGATTAAACTTAAGATACATTTAAATGTTAATATCGTGTGATATTTAATTTAACTCTTCATATTTGTGTTTAACCATACTCGTGGCCTGTTGTCTATACACAGAAAGAAATGAAGTTCTCAAAATTAAAATAAAAATCTTATTTTTCTTATTTGTTCTTTCTTATATAAAGTATTAAAAATGGGATAGAAATTGAAATCAATTCCGAAAATTCTCAAAATTAATTTGACTATAAACAATCTATATTATAGTATTAATCTTGAACTTAAATCAAGTACAAATATTTTAAAATTGCTTATATTTGTTCGCCTGTAATTCTGAAGCAGTTTTAGCAAAGTTTAACAAACACATTATCTCCGTTCCTCCCTCTCCCATAATAGATAATTTTTTCAATAATTTTTTTATTAATTGAATGTTTCCGATAAAGTTTCTTTTAAAAGGTTCTAGAAAAAAGGTTCCTTGTTTTTTTTTTAGGTTTTCCACGGTTTTAAAAAATAAATAAATGTTAATGAATAAGTTTTGGTTTCACTTAGCCATCATTGTATTAAATTTTTCGTTTACTATATGCGTCTATAGAAAAGATTATTTTTTAAATTTCAGACAATGCATTAAGTATGCCCTGCTGCTCCAAAAAAAGTTTGCATTGTTCTGTGAATTTATGCAATTCCGTTTCGTTTTTATTTCAAGCAACAGTTTTTTGCCATCCATTGTCCATTGTGCAATTTACCACGGTACAAAAAAATAAAAAAAAAATATTAAGGAATTCAATGCAGAGCCTTAACTGCATACTGAATTAAACATAAACGAATTTCATTTAAAGTTGCAATTTGAGGAAATTGAAAACATTTCAGCAGGTAAAAGTTATGAAAGTTCAAAATAAAGAAAAACTACAAGGAATGAAAATCACAATATTGATATTTTGTATATATTTTAGAAGTTTAAATCAACATCATTCGAAAAGGATGTGAAATATCAAATTCATATATATTTGTATTTGTATTGAATAGTTAAATAATTTACACTAAACCTTATTAATTTAAAAGGGCAGAGGAAAACATTTGCTGATTGTGTTAAGAGTTTTTTTGGTGTAGAGCTGCTATTCTAAAAATAATTATTAATGCATAAATTTTTTACTTTTGAATCATATCTAAATGGTGATTAAAACTCAAAAACTACGGTAGAAATTTTTTAATTACAAAACTATTTTTAAATAAAATTTCCATTCACTATTTATGCATGTAAATATGTTGCATAAAGAAATATTGTTAGTTAGTTAAAAAATCCTAATAAATTTTATAACTCAGTGATAAAAACCTATACGCATGACTGCAGATGTTTAAGGCGATGTTGAAATTTACATAATTTTACAACTAGTCTGTGAATTTGTCACAAAATAAAAAACTAAACAGATGGCAGCAGATGTGTCGCTAAACTTTTGACTGGGGAAACCTTTCACTCATTTTTGCACATTTGCTGTCACTTCTTTATAGTCATGTGAAAATTCTGCCCTAAGTAGGTGGAAATGTTTTAGATGGCAAATATCTTTATTCAAGTTCTATATAAACTTTCAGAATACTAAATATATTGAAGATTTTAACTAACAAGAAATAAAATATTGTTGAAAGTGAGCAAAAACAACATCGACATACATATGTAGAAAAGTGTATTGAGTTTTGTAGAAACAATGTTCAACTCTGGGCAATCAAGTAAACAAACATTTTCAATTTTAAAAATGAATTTTGCCTTTTTTTGATGGATGGCCATACAACATTGTGATATAGTGAAAGCCAGAAACATGAAATCGAAGTGTTACTTATTTTTCTTTTGTTATAACCACAATGAAATGGAAGCAAAAGGCAAACTTTTCGGTGTTAAAATGCTTTGAAATATAAAAAGTCATTGTTACAAAAGTTAGCATATTTTAAAAATTAAAAAAGGATAGAAAAATCATCAAACATCAATATTATATACATTCTATTCATGTTGCAGCATTGCGAAATTTGTTATAACATTTGGTGAAAAGTTGCAACAATTTTTTTTTAAAACGAATTTTTGATAACAAAGTATGTATTTTAATTTACTGCAATAGTTTTTTGTGTTAATGTTGATGCCATCACGTAACAAATTTCCACGCTATTATTTAATATTTTTGAATTTAATTTAAATCTAAATTGTTTGCAGTTTTTATGACATAAATTAAAATTTGAGACTTTTCGTGCTTATTGAGAATGAAATATCATTTAAATGCGCATGCCCCTATCTGTCTGTGTCTGCATCTGTATCTATAACTAAGTTTCCGATGTGAATAACGTTTCTCTGTGTACCGTTGTCCTTTGGGAACTCAAATAGAATTGAGTTGAACTATGCGTTAATCAAATGTCAATTACGCTGTGGATTCCAAAATGCATGTCAGCAGCCGCGAAGCGTTCTATAGCTGCTATTGAGATCGAACCTGGCTTACTGACAGTGTCCCAATTTGCAGAGAAACAGAGCCGCTGAGTTTTTCTGCCTTTTGGTTTTTCGATTTCAGCAATTTTCTTGGCAGTGAGAGTCATGCACACGTACAATGTTATAGGCAGACGTCGTTCTTGTCCTTTACTGCAGTTTGCTCGTCCCTGTCGTATCCTTTTAGCAATCTGTCTTTATTCGCCTATTTTGTGGCCTTTTTGTGTGCCTTTCGAAGACTCGTGACTGACTTTGAGTGGTTGTCGTTCTAAGGCTCGACCTGGAATTGCCCGCATTTAAAGTTGTGCACTTTGTTTCTTTAATCTTCCTTTCATAGCACTTAAGTATCCGCACAACTGAAGACATCACAGAATTCGTGCAGATTTCTTATCAGTACTGAATATTTCAAAATATTTAGATAATAAATACAAAAGATTAAACATGTTTGATTACTCTGTAATAGCTCAATCTTGATTTAAAATTAGTTTTTAAATTATATGCTCTGTGGTCTCCTGTGATAACTAAAGCTTACATTAATTAACCATTTTTGTTGATCAGACACTAATGGTTAATATTTGTTACTAAATTCTAAATCTGTATAAAGTAATTCCTCAATAAGTTTCAAATTAATTGAAGCAAACATGAATCTGCATAATAATTATTACAAACACCAAAATGCAATTGCAATTTGTAATTTGATTATAATTTTCCCCTACAGCTGAAAATGATTGCTCGAACCGTGTGACTTTGAATTTACATCAATTTGAATTTGTTGATTCTGGTTAGGAATCTAATTTATTTTGCATTGATAAACAGCTATACAGGGAATGGAAATTTGAAGCACAGAACTGACGACTATATAATGTCAACCATTTGTTGACACTAGATGTTGATTCTTTAATTATTCGATTCAATGAATCAATAAATTGTTAAATGCATTGCCAAAAACAAACTTAATATGGTGCATTTAAAATGCACAACAATTTTTAATTAACAATTAAAATGGGATTTGGAAACTAAATAAATATATAACTATACGCATAGTAGATTAGAATCCATTCGAATCACATTGAGAGCATTAAACTTTTTATATTGCAAGCTATGCTGATATCGAAATGGAAATATGTTAGACATCCGCAATTCACAAGGAATGCAGATTATTTTATTTTTTTTTCTTTTACCAATTTATATATATTTTTTTTGTACCAATTTTTCTTCTAAATGCTAGTCTAGCGTATAAGTTATTCGCATTCCCAGACGACACGCTGCTGTTGTAAAGAAGAAAACTGTCTTTGTAATAAAACAAAAAAATAAAATGATATTTAAGAATGCTTGACTACGAAATTTACTATACTCTGTAGTGAAGAAACTATAGATGAATTGACAGGCATTTCATTATCTCGACAAATGAAATATGTTCTCCGTTCCGCATGCGAAATTTGAATCGCAATATATTTCTATATTATATATGATTTATTTGCATATATCTTATTAACCCAGTTATTCACTACCACAACATAGATTTTATTATTCTCCTGTCCGAATGTCAGGTGATTTTGATTTATATTTTGTACGCACAAATTGATAGATATCGCGCATAATTTTCATGTTATTAATCTAGATTAGATATGTCACTTGGGCACTTGGTGGCAGTGTCTGATTTGATTGTCAGTTTTTTGCCATATTTTATTAGATATTTGTATGCGAATATTCATTGTAATATATCTCTTTTTCAAAATGGATGAGAGGAAATAATAAATCCGTACAAATAAATGTAACATGCTTAAGGTGGCATCTCCGACGTATAGAAATTCTTAATTAGATCTAGTCTTGTGACTAGTTAGATCTAGTCTGTAATCGTACAGATTTCTTATAAGTTAGAAAAGCTTTTGACCTAAATGTTTCTCTTTTTTCCACCTGGTGGCAGCATGGCGTTATCCATAGTCCAATGAGCTGACCATAAGTGGATCGGTGCTCTGACCCCGGTAGGCTGCTTTACAGGCGGAGGTTGTTTGGCTGGTTGTATTTGTGGATTGTTAAGGACTATACGCTTAAAAGCCTTGGGTAGAATATATTCAGACATTTGGGAGAGATACGATTGCACTCGAATGGTTTTCAATGGTTTGTCGTGGCGCAGGATTGCCTTAAGAATCCGTTGAATCCCAGCTCCAGTTCAGTAAACTAAAGAAGATTTTGTATCTTGCTCATTAGGCGCGTTAAAATAATAGAAAATCGCGTAGAAATAAACGATTGTTTAATAACAGATAAGATTTATTTATATGTATAACTGTCAAAACGAAATTAAATTCTTTGAGTTGACAACAGGCAACTTTAAATTCAAGTACTGAGAATTGTATGCAACAACCGACTGTTTGCCTACTATGACGCAGATTGTCGGGAATTCCACCTGGCACTTGGATGTTATCATGCGTTACGCTTCAGCCTGTCAAGTGCCACTTATCACAATGTCAATTACGCATTTGTTTGTGCGTTTCAAGTGTCGTTGAGTGCGTCAAAGGTCCTTGGATATGCGTGGATTGCAAACACGTTAACAAGGCAGTCCTTGGTCGCATAAACAGTGCTAATTGGTGTAGCTTCTCTAGTATGTTGCCCGTTGTCAAAGAAGTCATTTTTTCAGCCCACACTTTGCTGCTAAAAATACATTTTGTTGGTCTACCAGTAGCAGTATAGTCAATATAATGAAGGAGACTGTTGAATTGTCAATACTTAACCTATTTGAACAATTTTTTATTTTTTTTTAATGCATATTAAATTTAAAAGTTCTTCAATAACTTAAAAGGGACTTTTAAGTTTATTCCTCATAGCAGTCACGAAAAATAAAAACAAAAAATAAAGCCAAGGACCAAACCTGTAAATTTAAATTGATTTTTCAAATTAATATAAAAAAAAAACTGAAAAAATATCAAAACATGACAATACAATACATATTTCGTGTCTTTTAAACTTTAAGAAATTTCTTAAATATCTAAAAAAAAAACAATTTGACAGACAAAGGAAACGATTAGGGTTTCACTCACTCAAATACTTTGAGCAGAGAATGCATATACAAATATGTAAATTAAATGATTGAATTAAATTGTCTGAGGTTTTATAGGCACACTACGTGCTAAGCAAATAAATGGGCTTTATAATTTGCAAACAAATCACACTGCAAATAAAATGAAACGTTCAGACAAATTTTGAAAGATTTTTGGTGAATAAATTTCAAGGAGAAAATTATTATTTCATTTAACAACAAGAGCTTAACTAACAGCAAATTTTGATAATGGATTTGTATGCTAATATTGGATTAAACACAGAGTAATTTAATTTTTATAAGAAGAGGTTTTTTTTAAAATAATGCTTGATCGGATTATTATTAGAACGTATTAATCATACTACTAGAAACTTAAGTTGTTAATAGTGAACTAAATAATATATTTCTAGAGTAACACATTCCATATGAAATTTAATAAAATATTTGCAAATTAAATCACATATTTAATTTACACAAATTTGTTATGACAAGCAAAATTTACATATAATTTAATGTAATCGAAAACTATCTTGATTTCGTTATCAGCTTTTTAGTTGCATTTAAAATGTTTTGCATATATTTAGATTTTTATTATTTGTACATAATGAATATTTAATTAAATTTCCATAGCCTCTTGTCAAATTGTTTGTTTTATTTTATTTGATTAAAATGAAAAGTTTGGTATTTAAATAACAGGCTAGCCTTGGTATGAAAGACCTCTTAAATGCATTTTGCCGGGTGAACACTATATCATTTATTTATTTTGTAAATATTGCCTTCGATATAGAATATAAAGCAGACAACAAATTTATGTATTAATTAAAATTAAAAAAAACCAAACAAATAATCAAATTTATGTGAAATCTAAACAATATCATAATTATATGCAGCTTAAAAAACCTTTGTGTTTAATTAGCCTAAAATTGATATCATATTAGTTGCGCTTTTGTCGATTTTGAATAGAATGGCCATCGAGTTTGTGGTTGTACGCTGAAAAATAAAATAATTAATTGCATATGAATTTGATTTTATATTAAACAAAACCCCAATTATTCAAATTGTCAGATCTAAGTTCGCATTGAGATAACTGCTCGAATTTTTTGTGATTTTTACAATCCACAGACAGACATTGATTTCCTTGATAACGAGCACTCTGTGTTATGAAAAAATGCGGTATTTTATGACTTATTGACAAGTCAAGGTTGCAGTCAATCGCACCACATTACTCATACGTCCTGTGGCATACACACACATACCAAAAGACAAAAAGTAAGCGAAATCCGTAAATCACGGTCCTTAGGCTGGGGTTATTATCCCGTTGGGGCCACTTGAGACCCATCAGTGTGTATGTGCGCGAATCATCAAACAGGGCGGATCATTCAGGGGCGCACAATCCTCCAATTTAATGTTTTAGCACCAACTTAGGTCAATAGCAGTCATTAAATCACTGCAACCCCAATAAACAGGCTAATTTTGAACCCAGCAAGTATTCATTCCTATTTATTAAATTCCAACCGCAAAATCTTGCTGAAAACAGAATTAAAATTATTATAAATTTGTATTAGCACAAAGGATTCAATATAGATAAAAATTTAATTTTCAGCGCATCTAAATTTAATTGGATTGGATAATTGGTAAACGAAATTGTCGATGCTCTCATTTATTAAACAAAATCCGCTGAAATGGTCAACAAACAAATAAAATGAGAGCTCTGCATATATATAAGTACTTATGGTACATATGGCGTCTCTTATCAATGTTGAATGCTATGCCATGGATGTAATGAAGTCCGACATTATCATTACAACGAATAACGCTAGCTGGTCAAGGATTCGCATAATTTATGCGTCATTTCCCAGCGGGTTTTGTGTGCCACTTTCGCAAAAACGAGAATATCGTATGTTGTATCCTTGCAGAGGTAGTTGTTGGGAACTATAAAAAATATATGTTATTTCTAGGTGAGTTGTTTGTGCGGACAGCTGTGTTTGATGCTAACAAGTAAAAATATCACAGTTCGAATACTCAAATTCCAAATGATTTTCACATATATACATACTTATTTATATGTATCACGACATTGCAAATATTGCACAATTTTAAATTATTTGTTCATGATCGCATCCATACTCGTTGCGTATTGCCTTTTGTTGACTGTTGACTCCTTGCAAAATCTGCGTTAAACTTAATTTAAATATTTGCAGACTCGGCTGATATTGTTTTTTCAAAAAAAAATAATGGGAAATTATCAAATTTTCAACTAATGTATATGTATGTCCTATGTTAACAATTCAATGAAGCAAGTTGCTTGCAACATGTTGTTCTGATTACAACCGCATATGAATTATTAAAAAAGTATAATTGAACATGATAAATATTTCAAGCATGGAAAAAATAAATGTTTTATTGAATTTAGAAGCAAAAATATCAATTTTTTTTTCCTTGTAGTCAAATCTTATTGACAATTTTTATAATGATTCTATCTGCACATAATTTTATTTACAACACGCTTTCAATTAGCACCACGGCTGTCATCAGTTTCAGGAACAGACAAAAATTAGTTGACAAATAGCACACATGAACACAGCAAACAAATAAAAGGAACACGCCAGGACAACGTCTTATTTGTGTGTCAGTCACACTTTCTGTCAGAGCTGGCAATTACATACTTAAGGGGCAAAGGGGCATAAACAATGTCACACACACACACACAGAACAGCAACATTAAAAGAAGTGGCAGCTCTAGAGCTTGCCTCAAGTATCGCGTAATTTATTTCCCACCTCTTGACAACGGCTGACAAATGAGGTGATAAGTAATTTGGGCCGGCTTTGACTCAAGCATTTTAGTACCTTCTGTTGTCCACGAAAATACCATACTGAAAGCTATTATCTGGCTGTTGACAGTTTAAATTAATTAGAGTGGCCTACTGTCAGAATAATGCTTCTGTAAGCCAATTGCTACAACAGGTAACAGATTTTTTAATTGCAGCGTATTGTTCGCAGGAATTGTAAAAAAATATCCTTATATTGTGATCTTTTTTCTGAGAAATCAAATAATATAAATCCAATAAATCGAATAAAAGTCACTTAGCAACAAAATTCGACATAAACATAATTAGAGATGAATAATTCGGTTCATTATCAAATTAAGCTGAACACTTGTTTAGGATTCAAAATTCGGTATTTCCGTGAAAATGTTTACCAAAATGCAAATGCAATCTGGTGGCCACTGCAGTTGACCGTTTCATTCTTATTGGCTTTGAAAGTTTGTTTATACACCATGGCTTTCATTAGTGGCCAACTTGATGGCTGGATGGAAATTTTAGCAAGCAATGAAATTCACGAAAATCTGTGGATCAATGCATCTACACTATTAATCAGGCTGTGTCTAGCCGCTGAATAAATGTTTTATTGAGTGCAATTTGGCGTGAAATTATAGCTTTATCTCACTTTTGCTGGTATTCTATCAATGCAATTCTTTGAACTTGCTTTTAAGTGACTTTCGGACATATAGAATTATAAATTCAATTTGCTTTGAAAAGTACTGCAATGAGAAAAGTAAAAAATGAAAAACATTCGAACTTGTTTTATTGTGTTTGCTTTTATTTATTTGTTGTTAGCAATCAGAAATTTATGGTTTTCGATGTATACTCTGAGGATATGAATACAAGTTTCCATTTCTTACCAAAAATAAAAATTTATAATACGATAATTTTATTTAAAAGAGAGTATTAAACTTGTACAAATAAATAAATATGCAAATTTTTAATACAACAATAAAATAAAAACAAACAATAAATAAGAGTTAAATTATAATGTATGTAAGAAGTGTATGGTTATGGAAATTGATTGCTGCAAACTTGTGTAATTCCTAAACGACTTTAGCAGCCAGTATATAAGACATAAAGATTTATACAATCATTTTTTATTTAAGATCCCCTTATGAGAAAATAATTTAATTAATTTTGTGTTATAAATTCAAGTAAGCGCAAACTATATTTTCGATGTAAAATTTCTACAAATTATGTATAATTTTTAAAAATTTTTAATAAAAATGAATAAGATGTTTTTAAATGGTATATAAAAATCTTAAGTTAAGAACAATTCGTTCATAATTTTAAATATTTTATATTTTATGGCGGTCTTAGTAAATTCTTCTATCAAATATGACCATCGTTCTCGTTCTCTATTGATTTCGATATTTTTAGAATAATTATTTTTCTTAGCCTAAGAGTAAACACAAGAGATAATGGACTACGTCTATTCTAGTGACTGAAGATATTTTTTAATGCACAATGATTTTCATAAGTAGCTAACTTGATAAGAGACTAACATCTTTTTGTATAACGTCTTTTAAAATAGGCTTCGACTTAATTCAGCATATAAAGCAAATACCAGACTGCAGTTTAAACTCAAAGGAAAAAATAAAAATTCTATTTTCAACTTAATTGAATTCAATTGTTAGCTATACTGTTGGAGAAATTCCTCTTTTACGGTGTTTAATTTGATTCCACAAGCAAAATCTCATAACTGTCATTGTTATTGTCCCTCTCTGGTCATATTGTTGCAATCATTTGGCTTCAATGAAGCGTAGGCTGCTCGCCTGATAAACTGCACACAAATATCCTGATGCTGGTTGCATAAAAAACTGTAACAAACTCTCCTTCCGTCCGTTTGTCAGTCCGTCCCGTCCCACCATTTATCAGTCTGTGTCAAGTCGCTGAGCGAGTGTTTTGCCGTTGAATGCAATTTAGCGTGAAATAAAAGATTTTTCTCACTTTTTGCTGGCACTTTTATGATGCAATTTTTTAGTTGAATTTTGTGAGCGGACGTACACAAGACAAAATAAAGAAAAAAATTCGATTTACAATTTCTATATATTTATATGCAAAAGATGTAAAAGTTTATTTGTTAAATTTTTTTTAATTTTTACATATTTAGTCATTGCAAATTGTTTAATTGATTAATGTATTAATAGAATTCAGAATTTCATGTAATAAGTGTAAATAAGTACGACAGAACACAGTGTCAATCAAGGACAGCAAACATCCATTTTTTTCACAATATTTATTACATTTCGAATAAAAATATAGTATTTCTGTGTTTTTATAGGCGCATCGTACTTGCAACATATGCGGCTTACAAATGCCAGACAAGGATTTTCAAGTGGTACTACATACATAAAAAAATAATTCTTTTTTGGAAGGACAAAAATATTTATATTTTGCAGTATTTCGATTTTATCGCATATAAAAAATTTATTTTTTAAGAGCATAATTGGCACACCGACTGAGAATAAAAAATTGATACATGGCGACAACACTTTGTATGTAATATGGTGATATGGTAAAATTAATAATTTTTAAAATTATTATATTTATTATATTTGTATCCATATGAAATCAACGTGAGTAAGTAGCGCAAATCCGAATTATTGACATTTGTTTATGAATTTTTGACATACATATAATTTTACAATTTTTATTTTGAATTTTTTAGATGGTAATGTAGAATATTCTCTAGTGCAAAATATCTTCCATGGAGCTTACAACCTGTTAATTTGATAAATAAGAACCTTCTGAAATGTACAATAAATCTCGATTTACCTCATTATATCACAAATCAACTGTGTACATCCATCATAATGATTGATGGATGCCTGCAAGAAAATTATGTCATATCGTTGGGCGTGTAAATGGGAAATTATCTCTTCCCCTTTTTTGTTGACTTAGCGTATAAAAAGATTTTATTACACTGAAAATTGTGGTAAACTATTTTGATATTCAATATACATTATTGAGTTTTCATAGATTAATGACCCTTTTCTCCAAACTTTGCCTAAAGGCATTTGTCTCATCTTATTTATTTTATCATTTTTCCAAAGCCTTGGTAAGTTTAATTAGAGAATGGATAGAGCATCTTTTTTAGCTGTTGATTTCCACAACATTGCCATACAAATTTATTGGGTTCCACACAAAATTCAATCTAAATGCAGCACATGCTTCCCTCTGGCCATAAGCATTAATATTTCAATGCCTTGGGCTCTTCCAAGCTTTGAGCTATGCAATTCGAGCTGAGTAGCAAAACAAGTGAAATTCTGTTCTTGTCAGCTGCTGCCATATTTGCGTGTTGTTTTTATGTTAGCATAGAAAAAAATTAATAACTTAACTCTTCTAGAAGCTCTCTCCTTGCCTGGACATGCTACATAAAACAGTTTTTCACACAGAACCAACACAGAATGGGGCAGGGAGAGTTTGTTATAAATTTACATGTAGAGTCATAGCTCTACCCCATGGAAATGGCACAGTTCAGTAGAATTGTTGACTAAGGTCTCGAATACAAGTTGTTGTTATTGTAATTGTAGTTCCAGTTTAGTATATACAAAGTTTTGCTGAATTTATTACGAGTTGCTGTAGTTGCCACTGCATAAATTATTGTTATTAATTTATAAAACTGTTGCCAGTCCTGGCACAATTGAAATATGAGTATGTTACCCTTAAACCTACTGCTGCTGCTGTGCCACAAGTTGAGTTGCAACATATTTCAGAGTATGTACAGTTCTACAGTTCCTTCCTTTGTTTTCATTTCCTGGTCAAACTTTCCCTAATTGGCATTTGCCTGTTACATTGTCAGTTCTGCTCATTTGCAGGAATCTACATCTCACCTTCGTTTTGTCATTAAACTTCATTGACAAACCATTTCCGATCATTAATGAAAAATTTAACTAAGCTCTTGCACTTTAAATTTCTTATGATTTATACAGTTCGATATAGACTTTATATTGATGGCGTCAGAGCCAATGCCATAAAGTGATTATCAGAAATTAAGTTATTTGCATTTAAGCTAACATATGTACATTAATTCAATTAAAGTTTCAGTGTCAGCTAATGGTCCCAATTGCTGAATGGCTGAATTGTTATATTTCACACGTAGCTAAGTTTATTGGGGATAAACTTAAAATTTATCATTGCGCTTGACATAACCATTCAGGGACTCAATTCGATTGGGAAACATCTCTCAAAGTAACTCCCGATATATTTAAATTTCATCCAGTTCCTATCGCCGCTTTGGTAGCTGGAAAGCTCACTTATTATGCAAATTGTGTTGGAAAAGTCAGTGTGTTACTTGACTTGTGTTTTTACCGAGCTGCAAACTAAATATTAAATAGTCTCTCAGGTCGATGTGAGTATTTACCTTGGTCAACCTATAAAGCAACATACAAGTTAAGTAAAATATATACAAATTCAATTTTAACTGTACACAAATCAAATTTGGTTTAGTTTGCCCAGCACGTGATGCAGATGGTGATTTTTCATCTTCAATGCGTCACGGAGAGCGAACTAAAGAGCCGACTTTTGGTTCTTATGACAAAATGATTACTTTGTGGACGAGTTCAAAGTTTTGTCAAACTTTTAACTCTTTCGACAGCTGTCAAGCGTTTCACTTGACCCTAAAATTTATTCTAAAAACATTTTAATTTAATCAATGAGCCCTATGTGGTATTGTATACTATTGAATTCTCAAAACTTTTTGACTATGCAAAGTATCATTTCGACTGCCCTTAAGTCATCCGTTAAAAGATAAGATGAAGTTTTTGTCAATTTATTTTAAGAACCTAAAATTATTTTTCCTTTATGTTTGTAAACGCGTCTATTTATCGTTGGTTATTGTGACTAACATTTGGCAGCTAATTATTGTTCTTAGATACCCAATTTAGTTCTTACCTTACATGGCGAAAGATTTCAGTGGATTTTTCATTGAAATATGCTTGACATAATTATAAGATTTTTTTCTAAATTGTTTCAACATATCAATTTAATTATATGATTTAATTTTATTATTCAAGCACCTTTTTAAAGTAGTTGTTAGTATGATATATTTTTCTATTTATTTATAAATTATTTTTTTAATTTAAGTTCGGCAGCTTTTTTATATTTTTATATATAACATAATTGAATATATATGTATATATAAAATAAAAAATAACCGCCGGGGTTGACATAAATATTTACTTCACAGTATTTATGAAGAAGAAAATTGAAAATTGACCTTCTGGCTGTTTGTTTCCGGTTTGATATTGGTCAGACAAGTAAACAAACATTTCCGCTTTTGAAAAAATTCTATCATCCTGTAAATTTTTTTTTTTCTTTTTCGTGGATGAACAAACAACGCTGCCATACAGTGAAAGCCATAAACATAAAAAGTGTTCTGTTTCTGATTTTGCTTTTTCTGAGTTAAGCCCTAAATCGAATTGGAATTGGAATCCGATACGCAAACTTTTTGTGAAATTCATACAGTTTGAAATTTGTATCATGCATATTTCAAAATAGTGTGATTTTTTAAGTGCTCTTTCAATAGAATCGCATTTAAATTTTCATCTTGAATTTTTTTTGGCTTTTCTGTATGACTTGCAATAGCTTTATATCAATGATAAAATTATGGGACCATTGCGAACGTTTATATTTAAGATTTTGACTTGACTTTCTTCCACTTCATTATACTATTTACAATTAATGTCTGTGATTAATTTCCTGATGTGATTATCGTTGTTCTTTGCTCTGTTGTCAATTATGCTTTAATCAAACCTCAATTATGCCACGAATTTTAAAAGGATGTCAAGAATATGACTCCCATTGCGGCAGACTTTGCTTAACTGACTCTGTTCCAATCTTTCCACACTTTACATTTCCGTTTTCTACATTTCCCTTTGCGTAGCAAATTACTGGGACGACATCTATCGTTGAGGTCCTTTGGTGCAATTGGTTTGTCCTTGTCCTATTTTTTTATTTAAATGCAATTTGCCTTTATGTGATATTTTTATTTGAATTTACAACTTTAAGTGGCTGGTGGTGATGAGATATGCTGATCCTTATGTTGAATGCGTTTGAAGTTTCGTTCCTGTACATTGCACATTGGGCGGAAAAGCCTTTTTTTTGGCAAAAACCCCAAAAAAAAAGTTTATATTTTTATGGTTACAATATTTTTTCCAGTGAATAATTGTCCCACCTCATCGAAAATATTTAATTTATATTTTATTATGGAACCCTCGTCTTACGCCAGCCCTCCAAAGTTAGCTTTTTGTGCCACGTGGTTTCTGTACGCAGTCTGATTGAAAAATTTGTAAATATTTGACAGTCTCGCATTTTTAAACGGTTTGACTAATTTTAATACCTCAAAATGGAAAATATGCATCAAAGTATGTAGAAAAGTATTATATATGTGTTTAATCATATGTGCTTCTGTTTCGTTATTTTTTCAATGGTATTAATAAACCATTATTTTGTTGAATCTAACTTCAATATAGTTGTGTTTCGTGGAGCATATCTAGTAAGATACAGTAGGATTCAAAAAAGTGATTATGTGGTAGTATGTGTTATTATATATATATTTATATAGATTTTAAAACATTTGCGGATTTTTGCGGTTTTTCGAAATATTTTAATAAATGTAGTAATAGTAATATCATGCGAATATGAAATTTGTTTGATTAAATTCAAATAATTTTGTGAAGAGACGCTTCGTTTGCATTTGACAACAATTTAACAGACGTAGTTCACCGTGCTTTGGATTCTTCTGATCCTTATTTATCAAGCATCACTTCAAAAAAGCCTTCAAAATCACAAAGAAAAAAAAAAAAATTAATTCAAAATTCACAAATAATATGAGCCGCAAATTCTCCAAGTTTCAAGTTTCTAGCTTAAAAATTACAGTTTTTGCCAAAAAAAAGCCGTTTCCGCCCAATGTGCATTGTATGCTAACTTTTCACATTTTTTAATATTATATAATATTCATTTATGCTGCTCCTTTTCACATTAAAGAAAAACATTGATTTTTTTACATTTTTAATATTTTTTTATATTTTAATGATTTTCCAAAAATTTGTTTAAATTTATATGTTTGTCAATATATATTATCAAAAGATTTTAATTTGTTTAGAAACATTCACGGCAATTTCTGAATAAAATACTTAAATAAAACCTTTGTTAGCAACTTGTGATGTTACATTATTAAAAATAATATTTAAATGCATCATAGATCTGTGTTAATGATGTATTACTGTATGTATAAATTCAGATAGATATATATTACTGAAAGCCTTCCGTAAGATTACTCATAATATCCACACAATGTATATTTAACTGCATTTATGTCTGTTTCTGAGTTTCGTCTTATATTAATTCTTTTGTAACATATCATACTCAAGTCATGCCTTAGTCACTGTTTATCTTTTCGATAAGTCAGTTTAAGCAATTTTACTTATTCAGCAAATTGCTGTTTGCTGTTTTTGTATACGAGGAAAAGACAAATCGAAAGTGGCAAAAAATATGATTTATGACGCAAATTGGTTGTGGGCAAAAGAAAGTGACTTCTATTTAGGCACGTTTCTATATTAACTGAAATTTGTATGAGTATAAAGACTACAAGGCTGAATATCGCTGTTAAAGGCATATTAAGTAAGTATAGAAATATTAAATAACTTGCAAGTATTGATTATAATGTCTAAAGTCAGTCTTTGACTTATTTATAGGACTGACTAGTCAAATCAATCTTTTACAACAATAAATATTTTAATCGTTGCAGTAAATGCATGTATCCTACCTTGAAATCATATTATATATGTTTTTCTTTGTTCAGTCTCCAATATTCTATGACCTGAAGCGTATCAAAGGATGTGTTGCTTTGTTACAGCTTTTTATTAATTCGAAAATATTTGAAAAACAGTTTTTAAATCTCATATTGCATTACAAATATTTAAGTTGGGTTTGCCCAAATATAGGTGAAAGTCCTGTCTTGTCTGTAAACTATGAAGTAAACAAAATTTGGACATACACAGCAGACTTCTAGACTTTTTAAATTAAACTGAAATACAGGAAAGAACAACATACGAATGTTCCATGTGAAGAAGTCACGTAAAGTATCCAATATAAGCATTCCTGCACAAAAACATTTCCATAAATGATTAAAGTAGTGATTGAGTTTCCGGATCTATATTTATATTTAAAAAAAAAATCAGCTATTTTATAAATACAACAAACCACTTTTAAAGTAAGTTTTATAATTTAAACAAAATCTCTCTCAGTCCACCTTGAATTGAAGATTGAAAAATCTACTCTGCCAGACGTGACTCCGTAACTGGAGGCTAAACATTTTCGGCAGGATTATTAATCAAACGCGAATGGCAATTTTTCAACACTGGCTTTATTTTGATTAATTTACCGCGGCCAGCGGGCAATGAACTGTTAAATAAATTAAACTCAACGCAATCAAACCGCAAATCCTTGAATAAATTATTGCTGATGATGTCTTCTGTATGACTGACTAGTAGGATTTACTTTTGACAAATCATATTTACAATAATTTGGAACTTAAATTCTGATTCATTATATTTGGTTTTGTAACAAGCTGAATAACTATACCATTTGCATGTGTGCAATTTTAACAAATATTTTTCCTTATTAAACAATGTTAATGAATAATTTTGTTTTTTAAAGCTACAATTTCGAATTAGCTGCATTTCATGTGGGGAGCCGGAAACAGGATGTGCCACCCTGGTGACCACTTTGTGGATTCCCCAGATGCTACTGACAGGCAATTTGCCAGATGAGCAATGAAATTAACAATTTTCTGGAGCAGAAAACTGTGCTTAACCAGGAAATGGTGATACATATTTAAATATTTGCGGCGAAAGCCGTGTGCATAGGTAATATGCTTAGTTGAGCTCTTCTTTAAGTGCTTGCAATCTGCTTTAACTTTTATTGAGTCTGGAAGCTCTTTAATAATATCTGCAGTGTAATTATAGAATTTTGCTAATTTATAAATAAAGTTTTGTTCAATTTTTTTTTTTAATAACAAGCCAAGTATTTACATACCAATATTTATGAAAAAATTAAATTTTTTTTGACGCCTTATTTATTAGCTATTAATGTGTAATACAGAGACAGAGACGTCTCCGACCCCATTCTTGATAAAGATCAATAGCTTATTCATTCTTATTCAAATAATTGGCTTTCAATTTGTTATCATCTTTTGTACTTTATTAATCAATCAGCTTTACAGCTAATAAGCTCATTCTTTGCAATCCAAATAATATGATTCGAAACTTGATATGATTTAATGAAGAAGGCAAAGCAATCATAAAAGAATATTTCCTTAAGTATTAACACAAAGAAAAGAAAACGAGTAAAAAAATATGTATATTTATTACCAAAAAGTCAGTCAGTCAAAAGTGACAGTTAAAAATACATTCACTTACGATACTACCTGTCTGTCATACGCGTATTGTACAAAGTTAATTTAATTTCACATCGCTTTGAGCTGACAACAGATACGGGCTTAATATGTATGTATATGCACACAGATTTATACTTATATCCTGGCAGGTAAGCAGCTCCATGAACATCCTGGATGGCAGTCGTTTAATGTTACGCGTGATGCTTTATTCTGTTATGTGGCACTTATTAAAATTTCAATTACTCTTGTTGATACATCCCGAGTGCTTTTGAGTGCGACAACGTTTGTTTTTCAATGCGTAGCTGCAGTTACGTTAACAAGTCGCTGTTCACCGCATAAATAAGGCTAATTGCCACAACCCCTCGAACAGGATGTCTGATGTCAAGGTAGCTGATGTGTCAAGGAGTCACCACTCAGTGGCTGAAAACCCAGTTGTTTGACCAGCCTGTAGTTGGTTGTACCCATTGACCACGTTTGTTGGCTAACAAAAAAATGGTTACCCTGCACACCTTAAAGCGAACCGCAAGTGGCACTCCATGAATTCATGCAAATTGCCTTTATACTTGGTTTTACTGTGCTGGCTCAGCATGCCTCATTGGGCGGAAAAGTGCGTCAAATGGTTGGCAGGACAGCTGCAGGATTTTGCTGGCTATGCAAATATGCATACACGCGGAAAGGCAGACAAATCAAACGGATACAAAACACTGACATATACATTCGTTTTTTTTCAGTTTTCGGTTTTTCCTGACCGCAGAAAAATGCAATGTCAAATTTTTTCAAATGAACTTTTTCTACAGTGTTTTCATTTTTCATTGTTGGCGGATCTGCAAGCCAAATGCAAAAAATTTCAAATCGATAAAAATGACAGAAACTGACTAAAATATAAAATATGTAAATTGAACATTTTTTTTTAGAAAATCAAGAGTTTTATGAAACTGTGTTTGAAAAGTGTACAATTAAAAGTTAATTGACAGCCATTTGAGACAAATGAATTTGCAACAAAGTGTGATTGAAAACAAAATAAAAATCCACGCATAAGAAATATATTGCCACATAACTATATTTTGTTTTATTTGGCATACAATCCACTTCTTTTAGACAAATTCTTTTTCCTTCATTTAAATAGCAATTTTTTTAGTATTAGTACCATTTTCTGCGTTACACCATTAAATGTCCCTTTAAACAACTATTCAAATTTAAAGTGAAAGCTAACAAAATAGGAAACCGAATAATTATCCATAAAAACTTTTATAAACAGTTGGTCGCTTTGACTGTGTATGTGTTTGCCTGTTACAATATTGCAGTACTTTAAATATGTGCATATAAATCCATTTCCATCTAAAAGTTTGTCGCATCGCGTATACGCGATGTATGCCAACCACAACGTGCCATGAATAGAGCAGACAAATGTTGCCCTAAGCTCGACTAAGCCATTGCCACATTTTTGATGTTTTTATTCCCATAACTTGTAAATATACCAAAAGGTACTCACAGATTCGAACTTGGAGAGACAAGCAAATATAGCACATTCATTTTGGGGACACCTCAAAAAAAATATGCAGAGGTTTGGACTTTTATTTTTCTGTTTTCTGGGGAAGTCATCTGTATAAAATCAGAAACTCACCTCTCTCATAGCTTATATTTATTAAAAAAAATGTTAATGTATATAAGCAAACCCTCTGAAATATAACAATTAAATTTCCGAATTTATGAAATCATTTAGATTTAAGATTTTTATTTGTGAGGTCTGTAAGATCGCTATACACAGTGACAGCTGACCAATTTTATGATACCTTTAATAATACACCCCCCTAACACGATGACAATATGGGGTATTAAATGTCATGTGGGTACAATAAAATATTAAAAATGAAATTTTATAGATAACATCATAGAAAATCCCCGAGATTTTGGTAAGAATATGCATTTGTATACAAAAACACTCAAAGAATTTTAAATTTCAATTACATTTTCAATTGATAAGCTAAGTGCATTAGTTTTGTCATTGCATCGTTAATTTGCATTGTTTTTTCCATCAATTAATTAAGAAAAAACATATGTAAATTACACCCCAATTAATTTATTACAAATATTTTAAGTGCCTTCTGATAACACATGACATTTGAACTGAGTTTTGTGAAAGTGTGCTAGAATGTTTCAGTTCTCGCGTTTCGTAGTGTCTTATCTGCGACAAGAGTGTATACAATCACAAGGCTATGTATTAAAATTTAAATATATGTAAATGTTTATTTTGATTTCTAATAAATTGTGGAACATTTCCATGTAGTATTTAGTTTTGTGTTGCTCATTCAGAACATCGGTTGTCACAATCGAGTGAAAAATTAGAAATGATGAAAGAATTATTTGTGTTGTTATTATTTACAATATTTTGTACGTTAAGTGCGCAAGCAGACTTGCTGGAAATTTACAGATTACAAACACAGTTAAAAAATTCATATAATGATATTGAAAAGTTACAAACAATATATAAAAATAAGATTCAAGAAGCAATCAAAATGGATAAGGAATACATAACACAAGATTTAAAAACAAAAATAAACAACGAGCTATCAAAGTGTCAAGAACAAAATTCTGCTTTTGAAGTACTAAACAAGATTTATGCCGAGCGAATTAATGATTTACAAAGTAAAACGAATTCAACTGCTGCCGAGTTAGAGGAAAAGGATCGTCAATTGGAGAAAGCACTAGATACAATTACCGTCTACACAACAATTATCAACGATCAAGACAAGGAAATAAATGTTCTAAAGGAGGATGTCATTGCCAAATCACAAATTATTCTAAATATGCAAACCAAAGCGCAAGATATTGCTGAAAAGCTTAAATATCTTGAACTTCATGGGGCAGTAAATATAACTGATAATCTTAAAAATATCGAAGTTTACGAGACGAGCACGGAACCAGAAATAAAAGCCAGCAGCTGTCTGGCATTCGGAAACTCTACTGATCTGCATTTAATAAAGGTCGGCAATGGAGAACCCTTCACAGTACCGTGTAATTCTCAACTGGCTGGCAACGGTTGGACAGTTGTACAGCGTCGCCTAGATGGAAGTGTTAAATTCTACCGAAATTGGCTAGACTACAAGGAGGGATTCGGCAACCTGAGCGGAGAGTTCTTTATAGGACTGGATAAGTTACATCGCATGACATCGGCAATTCCACACGAGTTATACGTACACCTAACTGATTTCAACAATGACAGCAGTCACGCTTTTTATGATAATTTTGTTATTGCCGGTGAAGATGAGGATTATACACTGAGAGAACTGGGCGAGTACTCTGGCAACGCTGGCGATTCTATGCGCGATAATGAACATCAAAAGTTCACCACCTATGACAGGGATAACGATGTGAGCGAATTGAACTGCGGCCAGAGCTGTTTGGGTGGTTGGTGGTACAATAATTGTGGCTTGAGGTTGGTGAATAATTAATTTCAAATTTTATTTATTTGCTTATCATATTTTGTTATTGTTTGTTTTGGTTTTCAGTAATCTGAATGGACAGTACACAAAACTTGATGACTATTATGATAACTCTGAGCATGGCATATATTGGGATGAATGGCAGGGTCCAGGCTATACTCTACAATCAGTTCAGATGATGATCAGGCCTAAAGTGGATACGCAAAAGTAAATGACTATAAATAGTTCGAGAGAATTTGTGCTTTTTATTTGCCAGTAATAAGTCAGTGCAGTGTAAAAAATAGGCTGGTAATTATTTAAAGCGATTTATTAAAAACCTTTTCTTAAAAAATTTGTTTAACAATTTTGTACGATTAAAATATGAAAAGAGAAATACATTTATATTATATAGAAACAAAGTTGTCAAATGAAGTTGTTGCCTTGTTGTACTATTAGACAGTAGGTCATTCTAATGAGAATCGGTCGAAATGAATCAATCACAAATGTGAAAATGAGCTACCAAATTTAAATCCTCATACCACAACCTTAATGTAGTAATCAAACAAATGTCAATTGAATTATATAGCGATAACCAAATTTATCTGAGAAATTTGACGTGCGAACAAGTTAATATATTTCATATATTTTTGATTAGTTTATGCTTTTTATGCATACAGAGAATAGAGATAGAGAATATAGAGAATAGAGCTAGTAAGCTCACTATTGTGCGATTAAATTGATGATGATTAAAAGAAAATTGAATGCTTAACACGCTGTATTAATTTTTTTTTTTCGACTTTAAAGTAAACGCTATTCAAATTGTATTTTTCAATATATTCCATTTGCAACAAGTGTTTTTAATGTAGCTCATCCTTCTTAGATAAAAATCCATTCATGTTTAAATCCATATGAACACATATATACATATATGCGATTACATATGTAAATTTTGTATTGCACATATTATTTATTTTTGGCACACCTGGCAACGTGTCTTGTGTATAAGCATTAAATCGAATTTGTGCTAGCTTCGTATCAGAAATTTATTGGCGGCTTCATTTTGACTGTCAATTTTAAGTTTGCCTTTAAGCTTGAATTTTATTTATCCATTCACTTCAGATTTTCAATCAACGAAGGGAGCAGAAAATGACAGCCAATTGATGCAACTGCTCTTTTGATCTGTTAAACATTTATTTATTGTGGCAGTTGGCAATCAAACATATCATACTTTACCTTTAAGATTAAAGTAATTGAATCAAAGCTATCGGCTCTACCTTTAAGTTTCAAATATTTTCATTATTATTGCAATAATTCACTCTTTTAAATTCTAAATTTTATTGATAAATTTATGATATTTAAAGGATGTATATGGCATTAATGCGCTATGTACTTAAATTTAATTTAGGCATATTACTTGTGTGGTTTAAATGAAACTTGGCAACTATTAATAACTGGTACTGTCAGCTTTTTAAGTGAAATTTATGAGAAGACCTAAGCTAAGTGGATAAATGTGTTGACAGCTGAAATGCGTCACACATGTAGCCTCCAACTCGTTCCAAATCTTTCGCTGAGGGAAACAGCCAACCTTCAAGTGAAACATATAGCTTATATATAACAGACGTATATATATATATATATATATAGTATTAAGTGAATCCCCACAACAGCAAAAACATATTCTAGAGTGCGAATTTACGACAGCTCACTTATACTGCGTAGTGCAATTTGTGTGCAGCTGAATAGAAAATTAAGTCAGCCACATGATGAACATTTCCGAGAGGAACTCATTTTATTATAAAAAAAAATTAATAACAACCCAAAACTAAGAGAACAACACAGAGAAAAATATATTCAAATTTTCATGTTGACAATCATCGTAATCATTTTAAAGGCAATAAGTAATCATGGACGTTATTGCCTTGGTGACCTATTATTACATATGATAAAATATTCGCAACAAAAACTCATTATAATCTTCAGAATTATATTGTTTGGTACAATTTTCTACACACATTTAAAACGTTTTCCCAGTTTCATACTTGCCTCAAGCATTTTGTTTAAGTGCACTTTGGTGTTTTATTAAAATTGTTTGCCGGATGCTGTGAACATCGCGAAATTGCTGATATGCGTGCCGTAAGCTACACTTGGGTTTCATTATTTGCAAACTCTCTTAGAATTGAGTTTATGTAAATAACATTTACTGTAATTCACCCACACCACAATATTTCAGTAATTGGTTTGTTTATCGTATGAAAACCAAGCCGGGCTATATTTTTGTTGTTGTACAACTTACATAAAATGAACAGTAAAGTCTCAAAAATATCACTTTATATTATGTTTTAAATTAGACAGAATAAAGCTGTATTTTGAACTACTAAAGCTATTGGCAATATATGAAACACCTTCACCTAATATTGCGATAAAATTGATGATGCAACTACTCAGACTTATAAATACTCTCAGCTCAAGGCATATGCTACCCAAAAATAAATTACAACACGCAACGAACTGAGTTGGACTCTGGCACCAACTGTTCATAATTTGTGTCTAACAAAGTTTGTCATGTAAGTTAATGCAGTTAGTGCGGTTAGCGGTTGCACGGTTGCACGGTTGCACGGCTGCCTGCCCCAAAAAGTCATCTACGTTAAAACTGAAATACGAGTGGAACTGTGCTTTGCAGGAGAGACTTTGTCCGGTCGCTGATATATGTTCAAATATGCATGCTAATGAATGGTGTGAAACTGTTTTATATCATGCTGGGGCTTCCCATATGTGTGACCGTGTCTGTACACAATTTATACTAGGAATTATCAACATTTTTAGTAGTGTATGTAGTGCTTTCTGCGATGTCTGCGCAGATTGGTAGAATAATTGCATGTCGAACTTTTCAGAAGCAGAAAGCATTAACTGACGGGCAGTCACGTAGATGGAAGAGAATACGGTCGAGAATTTCAGAGCTAATTCTTTAATTGAGATGTGTATATGGTTGTTAGTTGCAACAAGGAGTGTTCTTACTATTGAAACTGAATTTTTAATTTATTTCGTGCTTAAACTTAAACAAATAAAATTTTCTAAATTCTTGCTTGAACCTTTCATTAAATCGTACATAAATTTTTTGTTTTCCTAAATCTGTAGAATTAATTTTGAATTTCGACAAAAAAAAAAGTTAAAATGCTTGCAACGACTGTTGAAAAAATAATGAAATAATTCATTTTAGTCGCACCATTTCATGATTTGCATTTATTGTTTTGCCCGAAAAAATGATAAATATGCCAAAACTTGCAACAAAATATTTGTAAAAAGAATGATATAAGCTGCAAATGTATGCAAATAAATATTCCCAACTGCAATCCGTATTTAAAGGTCTTAAATCTTAAATTTCGAAATTCCTTAACCGTTAATATTAATGATTTTTTATAATACTTGTCAGCTGCACTAACTATTTTTATTTAAATTGAGAGGTCAACTTTTTCTGCTCTTTTTATATAACTGCCTTTGACTGCCGTATGTTTTGCGGTTATGCGACACTTTTGGGTCAACGTGGCGTATGAATAATTGATATTTTTGTCGACCATGTTTGATTAATTGAATTGTATATTCGTATTGTAGTCAGGTGCATACATATTTAACATTTATTTATTCTGTATTTTGAACAAGAATTGACAGAAAAAACTGCATATTGTAGTACACTTTGCTCATTTAATTCGATTAATGTCCATCATAAACTTCTTGCCTATTTTTATACTGCATGTGTTAATGCTTTAATTAAATAAAAGAAAGAATTTTGAATTTTCAAAGCTTAAACGTTTTAGAAATAACCCAATTGAATATAACACAGGAAAACAGTTTGTATTTAATAATGTAATTCAACGCTCCTCTCAATCAACCGCACATAATTTTGTTGTTAAAAACTTTGTTAAATTGTTGTTGCCAATGGGCAAATGCTCATTAAAAGTGCCAAAGTTTTCATTCAGTAAGTTGCTGTAGCTTTTGGCAATTTAATTCTCTTTAAGATATATTTTTAAATATATTTGATAAAATCCTTTAAATCACTAAAACTAGCAGATTTGCTTTAAAAACTTGTTGGATGCTTAAAAAATTGTGTTTAAAAAATAATATAAAAATATATATTTAATTAGTGAAATTGCATATTCTATTTAAATTAAATTGAATAACTTCGAAAGTAAGTAAAACTAGACAGCTTTTGCAAACCATTTCATAAAACTATATATATATATTTGGTAAAATATAACGCATACGTCGCGTATGACATATCTACATATATTCGTAACACCAAATGTAAGAGGCATTTGACGATGCACTGTCGGGGAAACCTATAAAAGTCAAATGACCGAGCTTAATTTTTTTCCTTCCTTGTCATCTTCAAGCAAATGCCTTTTGAGATGTTCTCGTTTGAGAATTGTCATGCTGAACTTTATATAAACCTAGCTCATAAAATTTATCGAAGCTATAAACAGTTTGATCGTCTTGTTAATGGTACCGTTGCAACTGACAATCTCGTTGCAGGCCATAAATATAAAATACAGTATCCCATTTTGCAAAACCACCAAGCATATTTGGGTCGCAAACACTTTATAGCCAAGCAGATGTCGTAAAAAAATTAAACCACGAAAACTAAACTAATCTAATCTTAAATACTTGACTTTCATAATGGTGATAATAATTTAAATTATTATATTTAGGACTTGGTACCAGGGATCGCAAATCTTATAATTAAAAAAGAAAAAGCTATGTAATAAAAATTAAATTAATTAATTAAAATTAAAATTTTTTTTTTTTATTTATTTTACAAGTCAAAAAGAAATACAGTTTAAATGTTAATAACTTTGGAACTAGCTGCTGTACTTACAAAATTTAAAAACTTTCTCAACGGGAGGCTCAATACCTTTTATATAATACATATCATGTCATCAAAGGACCAATATTATGAAAATTTGAAGTATAAAAAATAACTTTTACTTTTAAAGAAAGGCTCAAATAAAATTTTAAAATTAAAATTAATTTTAAAAGCTAATTCTGTTTCAAGAATACCGCATCCGGCATTAGAATATGAGCTTTGTTTTTTTTTAAGTTAATTTTAAACTCCTAACTCTTATTTGTAATCCCTGCTCGTATATGAACTTTAAGTAACAATATTAATTTTTAAAATTACCTTAACTAGGAAGATATTTACACTTGATTAATCTTTAGACTTGCATTAAATTCTAAGGATAAACCGCTAATTTCTATCACCCCCGTATTTCATACCCTTCCCTTTGTATTATTTGAGCTACTCGATATATAATTAAACAGAGAAACTTGACCAACCCCACCACAAATCTGCAAAACATCAAAACATGCATTGAATATTAAGCCATTGCGGTTGACTTGCAACCATAATAAACGGTTATGAATGGTGTTAATTAGTTTTCAATCACACACACCTACTGGTATAAATAAATATCGCATTTAAGGATATTTAAATCAAAGCTTATTGGCTTTCATTCTTTTAACCTCCAAGCGATTTGTGATAGAAATATCATCCCACTATTCATAACGAAATATTCATATTAGAAATTTCCTACATAATGCTATTTTAGCTTTCAGTCGAATTTATTTTGTTGCTTTTATTGATGTTTACAAAATAAAAAAATATTAAAGTATGGCAAATGTATATATTTTTAACTTTTTGCAGGAGTTCTATTGTTTGTGAACAAAAATAAAATTATAATATTATGTTTAACTTAAATATTGCACTTAATATTAAAGCCGCAGTGGAATTTAAAAATTTAATCTCATTTAACATCTAAGACAGAAGAAAATATGTATATGCAACCATAAAGATCTCACACTAAAATCCTAACAATTACAGTAAAGTGAAAGTAAATAACTTTAAATCCGATTACTTGAAAGACACACATAAAAATTTAGAAACAAAGAAAAAATAAAAGCAACAGTTCAAAGAATAACATTGAGTATAGAGTCAACCATATTCTTAAGACGGCAAATTGCAAAGTTAACAAAAGCAAAAAATGGTTTCTACTGTAATTAAAAAAAGGTTAAAGAGTAAAAGGGTATGAAATAAACAGAAAGATACATTCCATAAAGTATATACATATATTCTTGATCAGCCTGAGTCTGTCTGAGAGATTCAAAGACCTAAAGACACAAAATAAAGTATGCAGGTTTCTGTATACTATAAACAGCTTAAATATATTTCAAATTTCCGATATTCCAATAGAGCTAAAAATTTATCATGTTTAAAAAAACAATTATTAAAGAAAGCAGCTTAAATGTATTTCAAATTTTCGATATTTCAATAGAATTAAAATTTTTTACATATATTAGAAAAAAATTAATAAAGAATTTTTTTTACTAAAATTCTGTTGTTTTTTGCATCACCCTTATGATTGTAATATTACTAATAATAAAAAAAAATATATATATATATATATAAATATAGGTCGGAAAATGTAATAGTTATATGCAAAGTTATGTGTAGTGCTGTGTGAAATTCTTGACTAATTATTTTCAACTGAATCAAACAACAAAAATTGCTATAAAATCTGATTAAAGCAGGTTTTAAGGATTATAAACTTTCACATGTTTTTGTTTTTAAATGATTTTGCACTATTGAAAAACATGCACATGTGAGTAGTTAAAAAAATTTTTAATCTTTAATGTGAAAATTCACATAATGTAGCGATGCTCGCAATTTGTGTTGTTAATATTGATTTTTCTTCTCTACTGCAAAAGCAAATGAATATTAAGCAGATCAAAAGAGCAGTGGCAAGCAATTGATGCCTGCCATCGGCTGCTCCAGGCGTTGATTGGAAAACTTGAAGTGAATGGTAAGTAAATCTCAAGCTCAGCAGCTAAGAAAACTCCCACTCCGGAAAATTCACATAAGTAGGTAGTACAAATTCGATTTTATGCTTATTTACATGTGCAGGTTGCCAGGTGTGTCAAAAATGTTTAATATACATATGTATATACATGTATATGTACTTTCTCTTAAAAAGCATTGGCATATATGCATATTTTAAGAGAAACATTGCATTAAAAATCTTTGTCTTCTACACCCAATTCAAGACTTTTAAAGATTGACTGATAAAGTGTCTCAAACACACTTTTCTTGCAAAACTGGTGTTCTAATTGAACGCAAAACTGAAAACCAACATATCAGTTAATTGAATTTTGATTGAAGGCACTTTGGTTGCACCCAAAAGCACAAGAACCGACAACATCAGATTCCCCTACGTGCCAGATGACTAATCCCAATGCTTCAGTCGAGCAGCAAATGAAGCTTTCTCGGGTTTTATTACCTGTGGAAACCCGAAGATGAAAACTAGAAGCTGCATATATTCAGTAGATTAAGCAATGTGGTTGTGTTAGTTGTTTTTCCCACTATTTCTATAGTTAAATATGCAATTTTCCTTAAAGAATCGTAATTTATGAGAGTTTTTAGATTGGCATAAGCCATGAATGAAATTGCACAAACAAATTAACTTAAATATCTAACAGCCATCTTGATTTGCAGAATTACTTAAAGAAACGTGTAGACAAAAGAAACGTGCCCAGGCATAACTATGTAAAATAAATGCCCAAAAATATATTGACAGTAATTTTATAGGCAACGTACGTGCAAAACAAGAAAACGGGCTTGTTAAAAATTGGCAAAGGAAAGAAAAATAGAAATGAACTAAGTTGTGGAAAAATTATGTGAGACTAGATTAAATTTGCCAATGTTAATATTTATTGCAAACCTTTACTTAAGGCCAGCACACAGTCGTTGAAAAACAAGTTGCATTAGGAAAATTGTGTTCTCGTAAAATTTATTTAAGACATGCAGAAATACATTAAGGATTTGAAAAGTCAAAGCTGCCTCGGAAGCAGGCAGCAAACTTACAAAAACTATCGCAAAAGAACTTTTTATCTAACACAAACATCAGACAGACCTAGAACAATAAAGTTTCAAGCTCAGCTTTTTATAAAGTGTGTGAATTTCCTAAAGGCTTACTTCCACCGCACAAAACTATTGTTGTTGCAAAAAGACAAGGCTGGAAACATTTTGGCTGCAACTAACTGGTCAACTAAATTTGGTAAGTTATCTAAAACTGCCGATTGCACAAAGACTTGCAACTATGACATTGTAAGTTCATAGCGGAAGAAACAAGTCTGTTCATGTCAGCAGAGTTTTTTCTTTATTTACTAGTCAGATTTGAGGTCCATAATCACTAAAGGTTTCTGTTAAAAATATGAAAATAAATTAATATTCGTCCATCTCCAACATGACGAACACACAAAGCGTAAAGTTTTCTCATAAAATCTTCAAACATTAAAGGATTCATTAAATTCACAATAACAAGTTGGATTATTGGATTTGTTTTTATTTTACTTTCATATTATTCCGATTCATATTAGCTAGGAAATGGTTATTAAATTTCAAAATAAATATTAACAATTTAGCTGCGGAACTATACATTCCACTTGATTGACAGAGTATTTAATTCAATCCTTTCTGATTTTCCAAAGCGAACAAAAAGGATGTAGCTGAGTTTGATAAGACAAACAGGCAAATTAGCCAAATAAGTAATTGATTAATCATCATCCGGTTATTCGTCTATTTGAGTTAAATTAAATATATATTTGGAAAACCAGGCAATGGTAAGACAGTTGTTTAGATAACCAGAACGTGATTGAAATTTGTATGCTGGGGATTCAAGAAATGAATGTACATACATTTTCATGATTTGAACTTGCCATCTCACTATGAAAGCATAAAAACTATCCTCAGGCAATAAATAAGTACGCAAAGAGTTTTTGTAGTTATAGCATCTGCGTTTTGAAATCTCACGATTGCAATTTGGTTTGTATATCGGTGCACGTTTTTGGCATAAATAAATTGCAAAGTAATTACAACTGTGATCAATATAAACACTTTCATGCGTCTAAAGAATCAGAAAACCAATGTGCAGCGTCACAATAGAAAAATTTAAGAAAATTTAATTTTTCTCTAAGACTGAAAGCAAATTTCAAATGAGTGCTTTATAAAACAGAAGCTATTGGACTTATTTGTATAGGTTAAAAATATACAAATTCATTTTAAAAATCTAAACAATAATTTAATTAATTTAATGCTTCAATTTGTGTAACAGAAAAATTCCTTTACACACTTTTCCAAACCGCTTTGCTTGCATTAATATTTTTGTGTGGGAAACCCCGAAAACATATATACATTTGGTCCACAGTTGTGTGGTTGCCTCCTCGAGTGTTGATTGCAAGAATTTATGTGCCACTTACTATGGTCAGTTTATCTTTCGTGCCGTTGTTTCTTGTGGCAAGAAAATAACGCACCTGCTGTGGCAACCTGTGTTCAACGTACATTTGCAACAGCAGCATGAAAGAGCAGTAACAACAGGCAACTTCTATATCTACTGAACTCATATAATGATTAACTTAAAAATATATTTAATTAAATACAAGGAATATTTTTTTTTTCAAATATTGGAAAGTGTGAAAAATTATTTAATATATTTATTATATTCACTTTGACATTAACCATTTATACTTTAAATATTTTGATACATTTTTGAATTTAAATTAAATCAACAGCAAACTCATCTTTCTCTTTTAAAATAACGAGGCAGGTTGAAGTATCTGAATCATAAATATAATTTGTTTGTGCAGTCATCAAATTTCATAATGTTTTTCATATATCACTATGGCAGCAGACTATTGTTATTTTAAAATTACCTCATATTGTATTGTCTGCATGCGCATATTTTTGATAGCATACAAATATTGTGTTCTTTTCACGTATGACGTCAAAGTAAAATTTGTCGTAAGGCTTCAGAATTCTCTTTATACACAATTTAATGTGTTATGCATGTCAACAATTTGTTGGAGCTTATTTCAGTTTGTCTAGCATAAAAGTAACAAATTGTTCAAAAGTCGGGTAACATTTTTATAATAATTCTAAAGTAAGGAGCAAATAAATTGCAAATTCTTTAAGACAATAATATGTTTATGTTATTTTTTTTTTAATAAAAATTCACCTTTTTTCTATACTAGTGTACACTAGCTTTTTCTTATGCAAGGCCAACAAATTCAGTGAAAAATTGTACATGTTTATACTATTGTATATTTTTGCGAATTGCAATTGCAATTGTGAAAATAATAATGCACCGAATAATTTGACTGGGAATTCGGCCATCAAATTATGGCCAAATCATCTATAGCCAATCCAACGTATTTTGCGTATTTCTATTTATTAAGTTAATTTTTGAAAATCATTTTAAATCAACATTGTAAATGCACAGACATCATTTTCTAATTGGAAGATGATTTATACAAAAAATATATGCCAATGCGAACTGTTGTTCATTATAATATTGCAGCTACGTGATGTTTACTTCAATTGAATTTATATTTGTCAAAATATCAATTTCCGATGTGGAAACTTAAATTAAGACAGTTATTACATTAAACATTAAGTTTATTTAACATTTGAACATTTTCCTGCACCACATTATTATGATCTTCAATTTCTTTGGATGTAAGCTTCTACGATTGACATGGAATAAATTTAAACAACTGCCGAATTCTGTTTATCTTTTCGAATGCTATTTTATTTCAGGTTGCATGAAAAGGGCATCTACAAATAATGATGATAATGGTTTAAGGCCTTACATACATACTTACCATATCACACATTTAAGCTTTAGCCATTCCCACCATCTCTTACCCTTTGACATACAGAATGCTCAGTGGAGCCTTCTTGAAGCAAATTCCTATGTCAGTTGCATTGTTGTGGCTTATCGTAGACCGAATTTCAATTCCACAAACACATAGAGCACCACATAATACAACTGAATAGATTCAAAGCATAGACTTGTGTTTAGTCTGAAATGAATTTATTTGCACAGCCGTCGAATCGCTTGTATTTGTTTATTTATTACTTTGGAGACGTTGAAGGAGCTCCCTCAACAAGTTCGCGTTGAAGAAGGCTTAGATGAAGCAGTCCAATATTATATATCATGGTCAAGGAAATTTCAACAAATATCCAAGGAAACAGTTGGAAGAAATCAACAATGTATTTGCTGTTGATTTTAGGGCATCAATATAAGATTAGTGTAGACGATGGGCTTCACAACCTTCCACAGAAATTTAAAAATTATGCACAATATCAAAATCAAGCAAATTTAACTCAACACCTTAGCTAGACTTAAGCTTAAAAATAAAAGACATTAATTGTAGTGGGTGAACAGATAAAATGCCCCAAATAAACGAAAGCAGACAAACAACTTGCCAGCCAACAATTTGCTCTGTTTAACACCTGCTACAAGGAGTCTGATATTTACGCAGCTGTGAAATGTTGAAGACTGGTTGGATGTTTTTTGTGATATCTGTGTAAACATGCCCATTAGTTAGAACTAGATGGATCCGGGGTTACATTAGTCTAGGGGAGATAGATGATGCTCCCGTTTAAACAAAAAGCTGAAATTTTATCCCTTAGGGCAGCATTTATGAAATGCTTTAGTTGTTATGCGGCCCTTTTAATTATGCAAATCTGTGCAGCTCACAAAAGCGTTAATATGCCCAATAGGGTTACACCACGTGCTCGGCGCCCAAGAAAAGGGCTAAAAAGGGTTAACGCAACATTACAACTTTGCTTAATGTAATTAATGTCAAGTCTTTAAGAGTTTCAAGTAGAAACTTCCATATGCCATGTAGCTTCATGATTAAAAGCAGCCGCAACATATAACCACAGCCAACAATTTGTTGAAAATATATAAAAATCATGTTTGTTCCTTGTGTAACCTACAAACGATCTTAAATAATTGTTAAAGACGATTTTATTGTACATTTGGCAGCTTAGATTATTCCATAAATAAAGTCTTGAAATTGGCACTGGAACATTACTTTAAGCTTGTTTTAAGCCCTTATATTTGTCATAATCAATATAAATTGCCTTTCCTGGTTGAATTTCTTAAACAACTTATCGGCCCGTGACCGCGAATAATCAATCAAACTCATTGTTGAAAAATTACACTTCCCGTTTGATTAATAATTCTGTAACAATTGAAATTGACTTGAATTGTAACGATATATAATATTGCAACATGGCATATAATTTACTTGGCTTTGGGGTAGCATTTTCTATTGGTATTGCTTTATTCTGTATAAGAAAATTATTTAAGTGTATAACTCTGTTAAAAAAAATGGAAGATTTTGTTACAAAATTAATCATACCTTAAGAAGAGAAGAGAATTATACTTTTCAGATTGAGCACAAAGTGTAAGGACTGATCAGAGTATATTTTTAAAAAATTAAAGCTCACTTAATTTCCTTCAAAAAATTATTTTATATTCACCTTAATATAATAAGAGCAAAGACATCACAGCATTTCTTGTGATTGTGATAGTAAAAATTGCGGAAAAGCAAATCATTGTGCATTTCAATAGTCCAGACCAAAATAATAATTTTGGTGTTTTTTCAAGTGGATGTAGCATGTTTCCTTTATAATAATTTATTTTGTAGAAAATTTTATACTATAACTCATTCTTCTTCTCCCTGCATAAAATCCAACAGTAACCCTCCACTGAACTCTACTTTTACGAGCTATAAAAATCGCCTACTTATCTTAGTAATATAAAAATAATCATATACATGCCACAGCTCTAAACGTAGAAATTTGGTAAATTAAATCATAAAAATCCCAATAAAATCAAATTGAAATAAATTACAATTAAAAGTAGAAGCTATTAAACCAGAACTGAATACAAATGTGTATTATATTATTTGAAAACTTCAATATATGAAAATATATAAGGAACTAGTTAAAATTGAAATTATAATTCAACTCTAGTTATAAACTTCTGTTTGTAATTAAAAGACCAAACTCTAAACAGAATATCCATGCTTATGTTGTACCAGACAAACAAATCATATTGCCAAACAATTTCACAAAATCTAATCCATTTCAAAGTGAAGATTTTATGCCTTATAATTAAGAGTCAAGATGCAATTATGAGGTTTAGCTAGCTAAAACAATAATCATGGAGTTTAAATAATAAATTCAGGCGATTTTAATTAAAACCAGAGCAGTTAGTTGTATTAGTTGTAATAGTTCTAGTTAATTCAAAAAGCAATTAAGAAAATCAAAATTTATGCTTGTATAGAATAATTATCTCAGGAATATAATATTTTAATATTAAATTATTTTGTTCCAATGCTCATGTAATATATGGCGTATGAGTTGCATGTTTGACTAACTGCATATAAAATAAATACAACTTTCGGATAGCCTCTGCAACTTTTATGAAGGCACTTATAAAGTTTCCTCAGAAATGTAAAGCAATTTGTTGGCAGAAAGGAAATATATAACGAAACTGCAACTTTGAACTCGTCTCGGTTTCATGCGAAAGTTAACAGTATGAAATGTACACAGGGGATAAATTTCAGCTTGAGTTTTACTTTAAGTTACAAAATTGCATGAAATGACGCGTCGATTGTATAATCTATATGAGATAGTGATATTAATATTCAAGTCGATTTTATAATTGAATTTTTAAATTCCGCAGAGCCATGTGCTTAATATTTAGTTGCTACATGAGGGTGGAATTTTATTTAAATATAAAAGTCACTTCAATTTGATACAGTCTCTAAATACAACTATTGATAATGTATTGTAGTACTTGGCGAATGCCATTGCGCCTGCTCCGAACGTTAAGCTAATTAAATGCTTCAGCGTATGACGCAAAACATTCAAAAAGGAGTTAGAAAAAGTTCAAATATCTTCAATAAAATTAGAAGAATTAACTCGAGCCGTTACAGCATTTTAAACTCATTTGATAAAAATCAAGCTTCAATCTTCGAGAAACGTTAAACGGAAACCCCAGGTGAAATTCAATTTTAATAATAAAATATTTTCCTAAAATTTTAACTATTATTGTTATAAACGAAATTACTAAGACTTGTCAGTACATAAGAAACTCAAAATATCGTAATTTGTGTGAGAAACTACGCCCAAATAAGAAAACAAATTTATGTGTAAATTTGAATAAAGGAAAGTTAGACAAATTTCTATCGATATATTATTTTTTTTTGCACGTTTCATGATTTTCATTCCTAGTTAATATATAGTAAAAACACGTTAAGCTTACACCAACATTGATGATGCTCACATACAAAATTTGTATTGATGAGTTTTCCAATGTGCCCCAAAGGGACAATATACCCGTATGAGTGATGTGATAAATTTGACCGCAACATTGACTTGCTGATGAGTCAGTGATTCATAATTTACGACAGATATATGCTTGTTACCTAAACTCATAAAATGACCAATGAGGGCATACTAAATTGGGATGCCTTGTAATAGAAAAACACACTTATATAGAAAACTTTTGAAACGAATTGTAAAATTTAAATCGAATGTAGTATTTGAAATGTTGTATTTCGTACCAATAACTTTTGTTTAAATTCAACAATTTTTTATAAATCTGTATTAGTTTTTTTCATGCAAATACATGCACTTATAAAGGTTTTTCTTTAAAAAAAAAACAACAAGAACTAAAACATGACCACATCTAAGTAACCACAGTTACATCAGCTTACACTGCATTTCTAAACTTTCACATTGAATTTTAGATTTTTTTTTTTGCCCGCACATGCTTCAATAGAGCAAGTAGCTAAAGTGCTCTCTTTAGCGGCAAGTAAGGCTAGTTTTTATAAAAATCCTTTTAATTAGTTAATGGATTCAGCACTTCTACACAACCACTTTAGAACATTAATGTTTCTGCTGATTAGCTTAATATTTACAACTTAATATTTAATATGTAATTAAAGCTTTTAATTTTTTTATAATTATTTTCTTGTACGAATACGAGACATTCGAACCCTAATTTTCCATAAACTAAAGTTGTGAATATTTTATTGGAGAACAGCAGAAATTGGAGCGTTAACGCAATTGCCTTTTTAACCATGATTCAACAATTGTCGGCCATTCATTTCTTCCCATTTACCCATGATGTTGTTTATGATGGCGGCTATTGCCGGTGCCTTTACTAAGCTACGGCGCCATCTAGCGGTGGCTATGAACACTTCTGTTCCCATATGCAGCAAACTATAAAACTTGGCGAAGCGGGTAAGTAATACTTATTATAAGTCAAACTCTGCCCTAGGGTGCCGTATTTCTTTACGTATACTATTTGTATATACTTATTTTTTCTGCATTTTATTTTTTCTACTTTCCACGTACTTTATCGCATTTTCACATTTTTCACCGGCTCAAGTCGGTATTTCAGTGTTTGTTTGTTTGTTTGGTGAAAACTTTAAGTGCACAACGGCCAACTGGCAGTGACTTCAAGTGGACCGATAGAGTGCCTGTGGGTGTGTGTACAATAAATAAATAAAAATATATTCGCATTGCAGCTAGAGACTTACACTATAGGCGTTATTTTAAGAGTGTGACTGTGTAGAAATATTTATTACTTGAATATGCAATGATTTCAATATTTCTTACTGAAATACTACAGCTTAACAAGTCAAGATTTATTTTTTTTTGCATGCATGATTTTTGAACAAAAATTGAATATCCAATAAAATTATTGAAATAACTCTACTTATTTTAAAAATTCAAAATTATAAATCCTTTTTGCAAGGGTATAAAAAAATGGCTCAAATTAAAAATTAATGTATATTTGGACAAAAATTTTGTATGTACATACGAACAAATGTATCATTTTACCCGATTCTCGAACTTTTGGGCTATAATCATAGCGATATTGTAAAAAAAAGTTTGTTTTTTGTTTTTATTTTTTTGGAGTGCGGCAACGTAGCAATGCACGCCGGATAAGCTAGTTAAATATATAAGACCAAGCTTAAATAAAATCTCAATCAAATTAAATGATTGTTATCATTATAATTAAATATACAAAACTCGAACGTTCTTTGTTGGACTTAAGTATGTTCTATATAATCCTGGGCCTTACTATTTATTCATTCCCTTAACACTATTCAGTTGGTTTAAAGCATTTTTTTAATATACAACAATAATATGTTCCGCTGTTTGCTTTTGTTACCGTTTACAATGGTTTAAGCGGATTTTTGTAAGTTTAGCCTGGCATAAAAAGGACCAGAACACACAGTAGTTAAGTAGAATATTATGAACTGTCAAAAATTTTCATTTTTATTTTTTGCAACATTTTTATTTACTTTTCTATACAGATAATAAAAAAAATAAGCAAAAGGCTTAAATAAAACTGTTCTGCTTAAAGATGGCACAGTTATTTAATACTATAGGAAAATAAAGTGCACTGTGAACAGTAGCTTTTATTTTTATCTATGAATAATGTATATTATTCTTTTATTATCACCAAAAATAAAACAAGGATTGAAAAAAAAAGATTAAAAAAATATTACCAAAAAATTTAGGGGTTATTATAGGGATATATTTATAAAAAATTTAAATATAATCTTAGCAACTACTTTAAAGCGATTTGCCTCCTCTATATACTGTCAACCAAAAGTATGCGGACGTCAAATGGCCTGCACATATCAACCACAATATCAATCAGCCGTGTCTATTCTGTCTGTAAAGACAGAAGAAAAATTCTAGCATACTCTGTCTTAATATAGTTACTCTCTATACTGTATATATATATATACATTTATATACATTTATTTACCTTCAACAAAAACTAAAAAGCCCCGAAAAATAATATATAAATTTGCATTTTAATAAATTTAATATTTAAATATGTATCTATGTTTAAGATAAGGTTAAGGAAATAACATTTTTCTGCTAAGCTTTAAGAAATTTAATCTTATATTTCTGGTAATTATTTCTTTAAATAGTATGCCACTTTATTAAATCCAATTTAAATATTTCACATGAAATTAAAAATTGGCATGCAAAGCGATTGCCTTATGGTATTTATTTTAAATTAAATTGTTGCTATGCATATGTGGCATTTAAATGCTGCCATCACACATTTTCACGTTTCAAATAGCAAGCCAGAAGCCAGAATTCCAGGTTTCATTTGCCATCCAGGCCATGTCTAATAATTATGCCACATGGCAAAACAAAAGTCATTGACGTGCTCTGGGTATTTATCCAAATGTCGCAATATCCTGCTACTGCATCCTGTTCATTCTCGAACAATGCGTGCATGCAATTCCCCGGGAGATGAATTAAAAACTGCAGGCTCGTCGCCTGAACGCTTGCATAAAAATGAAATATTCCGATGAAAGATGGAACACAAAAGGGCAGCTCAGACCGGGGACAAGAGGGAACGTTTAACAATTGTCTATACGCTCCGGGCCAAATGGCAGGATGTCGCACTAAGCAGTTGAAATCAACAGAAAGCACTTGCAATGCCAACAGAATAGCGCCCCAAGTGTTTACAGCAATTCATTTGCGCCTCAGCTCCAAAGAGAGACAATGGCCAACAGTTGGAAGCGTTTGTTAAATGATTTTTAGCTTGAAAACCATTTTAAAGCTGCTACGCGTTAATCCTTCTGGGCATATCATGACAGCCAGTCGACAGCTAGACTGGCCCAGATAATTAAAACAACTAACTGTGGTCACAACCTGTGAAAGCATAACAACGGATCCTTCCAATTCCACCCACATTTGAATTCAGCTGTTGAAAAGTTGTTTGCCTTTCTTTATTTGCCAAGTTTTTTGATCGCTGTGTAAATGGGAAAGATTTACTAAAGAAGGTAAGTATGACAATTCTCTGTCCAACAGTTAATTGAGATTATTAAAAATGATTGCACAATTTTACTTTACTTTAAGTAGCAACTATTCATCGTTTGCGTTGACTTATTTGCTAACAAAATGCTTAATATAATTAAATTTTTGAATTTCAAATTTTTCTTGAAGTTGACAGCAAATAAAACTGAGATAATTATTATCGACAACGCTGTGTTTTGCAACTAACTAACCAAACAACCAACCAACCAACTAGTTTGCATTTGTCTACTCCTGTCTGTGTATAATATTTCGTGTGACAAACTTTGTTCAGCGAGTTGTTTCAGTTGACAGTGGTTTTTACAGCTGCGGTTCAGAAAGTATCTCGACCAACAACTGATAAATTTTCAAATTTGCATCCTAATGAATGCCGTGGGTTGCTGTTAACTTTTTTAACTTATGCATGTGTAACCCAGAGCGGAGATACTCTAGCGAGTATCTCTCGATTTATTCATAGATATCGGCACCTAAATCGTAGCTAGATTTATTAGGAAAAAAAATCCAACAGTGTACTGTAGTGGTGTTAGTGCATATACTATGCAGATTATTTACGAGCAGTGCAAATTGGTATGTCGAGCACATAGTTTAATACCACACCGAACTATAACTAGTTTAAAGAACACCAAAATATTCATATAGATCATAATGAAAAGTGTTTGTCCTGTGCATAGGTCTGATAGAAAGGAGAGTAAGAGTTTATCAATACAATGTGCTCTTTGGCATGTGCTCTCTCTTTCTCTTTCTGAGTGTCTATGTCAAAATCTATTGCCAAAACTTGAAACTCATCTTGATTTTATTTTTAAAACAAAACACATGGAATTGTGTGTTACCCACTGGGACAGCCCCACGAAATTAAATCCAATTGTGAATCCTTTTAGACGGTCGACAAAAGAGTGCCAGCAGCATTGGAAATTGTCAGCAGGATGCCAAGTTGTGAAGTGCGGAATTGTGATGACATTTGGCTTAATTAATCTTGCATTTTATATACATTTTAAGTCAGCTCCGGTAGACTCTGCGTATGAGTTATATATGGCTATTTCTATATCCATGCAATCGTAAAATGGAGCTTAGTATTTATGTTGACTGCACTTGACTTGAACTTTGATAAGTATCTTCTACACATTGCAATTTGCACATTAAATTATTTAAACATAAAAATATATTTCGCAAGAACATAATATTGACTTTTAGTGTTGATTGTCATAACAGAGTTTGGCCGCTTTCTGCAGGCTGGTTAATCAAATGCAGTGCACTTATTACTCTCGGCACATATTATTCCACACTACATAGGCCAAGGACATTTCACAGAGTCGTCGTTCAACTGCAGCATTCGGTCTTTGAGTGCTTTGTGCACTTGTTTACCCAGTGAACTACGTACGCTTTCACTCTTGTCCCAGTGCGCCACTTCTTGGTGCATTCATTCAAACACGTTGTATTTGAATTTCACTCGTTGTGCATTCATGCGTTCTACGACCCACTGTCGGCATATTTCTAAATTTTATCCCCAAGTAGGGTTCTACACGCCACAGCTGTACAATGACCTTTGCCACTTGTTACGCTTCGCTCAAAACTAGAGCCTACTGTACAGGGCCCTTCTCTTAGTCATAAGTATAATTGCGCATTCAAATTGGGCTCTTTAGTGGGTGCATTTAAGTTAAGGGGAGATTCTCTGGCCCAGATTCTTCGCGCTATCACAACTGTGTATTGTCATTTCTTCTGTTTTGTCAATGTCAATTGTCAGTCAGCTCCGGGCTAACTGCAAATATAATGGCACTCCTTTGTTTGCTTGACTGGAATACTACTGCAACTGGCGTTTTTTTCTTGTTGTTTGAAAATAAAATAGCTTTCTCTAATAATGACAAAACATGACAAAGGAAACAAACTGTTGACATTAATTTTATCGCCTAGGACAAGTCGCGTCAGTTGAACATAAAGAGGATTCACACAATTACAAAAATGTATTAATAACTTAGGCTTAACAGGGGATTGCACACCTAATTGATTTACTAGGCTTGTAAATATCAATTTACTTATTGGATCACAATACTTTCATTTTGTCAGTGAAATTAAATTTGTGTTCGCCGACTTTCATTGTTACGTGCAAACAAAGCGAAAAGTTTTCTCATAAATCCTCGATACACTCCATAAAAGGATTTATTAAATTGAAAATACCAAACAGGATTATTGGATTTAGACAGTAAGAAAGGCGGCTTGTGTCACGTAATAATCCTTTGCGTATAAAGTAAAATTGGACAAAAGTTTAACAAAGTAAACAATTCATTTTAAATTAAATATTGACATCCAAGCAAGAAAATAATGAACGGAAATAATTAATATAAATTCAAAATTGAAATAGAATATTATATTATTGTATTTCCAAAAAGAATTAATTAAATTTAGTCAGACATTATTGCTGTTGCGAATTTCAGTTCTATCGAGCGCAATATACAAGTACTTTAAATTTATATTTATTACACATGCGACGCATATGCCAGCTATTGCGGTTAACGCTCATTCCGAGAGTTCTACTAAAATGTGAAGTATATAAGGATAAAAAGCTCTTGCTTCATATCCCTCTCCCACTCCATTAGCAATCTCTTGACTGCAAAGGTGTTAATTCACTGCCATCTTTTTGGCTGTTTGCATAAATCAGCGCTTCACCAAATGGCGGCAGTTACTTCGTGGCTTCATCCTTTGAAATTCCACAGCTTTCCTGAAAGCCGCAAAAATCCTGGAAGCTCGTTAAGCGGTTGCTGTTCATTTTCTAGGTAAACCCTTTTCTAAGTTAGGTCGCAAGTTAGCACCTGGTTAAGCGTATGCTTGCTCACATATTACACGGCTCGCAGATTTACAGCTGTCTGCTTAATTGTTTAATCCTTTTAGCTCAGTAATTTTAAGTGCCAAGAGCTTGTGCTCATTTGTTGAATAATGAGTATATGAATGTATGTACTTGTTAATTTGGGCTTACTTATAGCACCAATACATTATCAGATAATGTTATGGGGAGGTTTTAGAAGTCGTTTGATCAAACAAAAGTTCAACTTCGATTAGTGAATAATCAAATAGTGAAAGACTTATGAAATCAATTGATTGAATAATCGTTGTCCAGTTGCACAAACTGTATTTGAGTTGCATTAAAATTGAGAAGCCAACAGTGAAAGTATACATTGATAAACGTGACTAGGTTAACTTAAGCTTTCTTTTCTTGAAGTCAACTGCTATTCTATTGCAAATAGTTTACTTTGTATCACTGCGCACGTATTGACATGAATAAATTTCTAAATATTACTGGGATCAATTGCACAGCTCCATTCAAAGTAAACCATCTTTCATACCCTAAGTCAGAAGCGCGACATACGCATAATCAATGACTGAGACTGGCACAGATTCTCGATTTCAGCTACATTCACGGGCTTTCCACATCATTAAGTAGCACAGCATGTCGAGAATATGCTAATAAGTGAAAAGCTGAGACCCACAAGCTTTATTCAGGCTCGTGAAATACACAGCAGGATGTAACATTACGCATACGCCATGTTGTGTGTGTTTAGAATTCTTTTATATATATTTTTTTTCTTGCAAGACAATGGGATAGCCCGTAATCGCTTTACCATTTAAGCCATATAAAAAGATGCAATGTTTGGACCTGCTTTACATTTCTGACAATTGTCTTATTTATGCAGAGTCGAATAAATACTTATGTTCACCTGCCAACATATATTTTTATATATTTTACAAAACTTATGAATATTATTCTAACTCCTTGTAGTTTAAAGAAATATTAAATTTTACCAAGTAGCTGTATGCAAAAAATAATACAGTTCGCTTCATTTAGGCTTTGAAATACTTTAAAACATGCTCTCGTATTACCCAGGAGTTGTCTCTGGGGTGTTGATAGCAAAAATTTATGTGCTTCCAACTGCATATAAAATTCACCTGCTGTGAAAACTGTGAAAGTCACGCGAAGTTTCTGGAATTTAAGTGCGCTTAAATGTAAGATATCAATAAAAAGTGGTAAGAATGCTTTAGTCGAGTATATTCAACTAAGATACACCATTACCCTATATAAAAAGTAAATATATATATTTTTACATAACGAAAAAATATACATAAGAATTACACATGTTAAAAATCAAAAACAAGATGAAAATATTCTTTTTATCGATGTGCTGGATAGAGTTGAGTATCATTAATTCGAGACAAGCTTGATTTGCGTATGGTCTACAGGAAATTACATATCAAATTTAGTGACTCCAGCTCTTATAAGTTATCGAAATCTTTGCGTTCATACAGGCAAACGATCAGACAGGTCTAAGATGCCTTCATATGCCTGTTTCATACACTTTCACAGTGTTATAATCCAATTTTCTAATTTACTAATGGGCTTTACGGGGTATAAAAAGTTTAAAATCTGGCAGGGCCATTCTTTAAGAAGATTAAAACTTCCTATAGTAAATTGAGAATTTTCATAATTTCGCATTATTCAACACATTTTATTTGCTTACGCATTCAATCAGTAGAAAACATATATAAGGGCGATGAATTTGAAAAGCTTTTTTAAAGCATTCAAATTGAATAAAACAAACCATAAAATAATTTTTATAATTCTTTTCATTGTCTGTGGTATGTTCAAATTATGAATTTTTAAAGTAACCCGATGTGCAAAAATAATCACCTTTTAAAATTCTATTGAAAACTGAAATTCTCTGCATTGTCTGTAAAAGCTCATAATATTTCAGTTAGTTACAATGGCAAAAATTACAGAAGGAAAATATGTGCGAAATTTAAAACGTTTATATATATAATTAACCACAAGCATTTCCGATTTAATGAGAATACTTCGCAGAAATTCTTTTCCCATATATGTGCCAAGCTTGCTATTTGGCATGTGAAAAGACTTAATCTAAGCACATTTTTGGCACATTTAAAATTTGTAAATGCAAAAAAACTAAGCACATAATTGCCTAATGGTGTGCCAAGGTATTTAAAAAAATATATAAATATATTGCGCTTTGCAAATTAGAGTGAGAAGGAAGGTGTTGAGCGGCTGAACCTACCTAAGATATGACAACACTGAAAAAATTTGAGGTATAGTGAAAAGACATATGTATACATCTATTTTTTTATTTTATTATATTTATTATTATTTTATTTTCATTTTAGTTAATGAACTATTTAATAATAAGATAGTTTTAAAAAATTTTTAAACTAAATCTAACTTTTAAATTTAAGACAATATTTTCTTGTTAATATTAAGTTACTTTATTGCAATTTATTATTAATTTATTTATTTTTCAATACAATAATTTTTTTTTAATTACTTTGGCTTTATATTTCGCACAAATTTCATGATAAATGTGTAAGCTGCAAAGTTTATTTTTAACACAAATATTCCTAGATAGGTGGCAACAAATTGGCACACAATTCCAATTACAATCAAACCCAGAAATTTCACCCAAGGCAACTACATTTCAAATTGAATGCAAACCAATCAATTCAAAGAAAATCACGTGGAAAAATCAATTTATGTTGCCGTATTTTGTCCGCCAACAGCAAATACAGTCAAAAATAATATGATTTCAATTTAAATAAAGACATAATTTTTCTTGGTCCGCACGCTATATTGAAAGTTTAATGAACTTTGTAAGTTGTCTCCCAAAAATAAAGATTTCTTTCCTAACCCGCAGTTTGCATTAGGATTAGTAAATTAATGTTAAGAAATTAACAAGTGGTACCCTTTTTTTTTTTTTAATTTCTCTAATATCTTAAATAGAGTATTGAATGGTTGTGCATTTTCTACAACAAAAATTGTATTTCTTTGATTATGTATTGTATTGTATTTCTGCGTCTCCAATGTTGCCTGGAAACGCGAACAATTCACACCCTCGATTAACATTCAAAACTGATTTGAGTAGAGCGCAAAAACTTGACAATAGAACAAAATAATACTTTTAAAACGATATAAAAAAATATTTCAATTTATATGGAAAAATATGTGTTTCTTTTATAAACATTGTGGTTATTATTACCATTTTTTTATTATTGTGACAGCGACACACATTTTTCAGTCGAAATTTATAATTTCAGTCTGCGGTTGCTTGATTTAAAATAATTTTATCTGAAGTTGGAGTTGGAGTTTGGTTTAGGGTGTTCAGAAAAAATGTATATATAAATAGTTCATAGAGTTTGTTTGCATTTTTTCCAACAAACTGTTGCAATTGTAGAAAGCTCATTAAAAAATTCAGGCATGCACAAATTATCGCTTTTTTCATCAGAAATATATTTTGTAAATTTTAATGTTTGTTTTTCTGGATATAACAATCATATTTTATGTATTTTTCTCTGCTGCTAGACGTTGATGACAACCATCAACAACAGGCAAAATTAAACACATACAACACATCATTTATCAGAACATGTCAAGCTGTCTCTGAACGGAAGCTCCCTTGTAGTACCACACACTATATTTAACTAAAATTTTTAAAAATATTGAAATAGATACACATTGGTGTAGAGAATTAATATAAATCACATTTAACACTTTAATTTAAGCAGAAAATTTAAGCTTATAATAAGTTTATATTTATATTAGAAACAACTGAAATATTAAATCCAAATTTCTCATTATTCTGTAATTGAGTGTAGTAAATACATATGTGCATGTTATTATAAATTATAGTCTTGGTTTTGATGTGTTAATTAACAGATTGCCTTGCATTCTAAGTGACAGCGTTAAAAGCCATAAGGTTTATATTATTATGAATACATACGATTAAAATTCAATTAGCTTGACAATTTACAATCAAAATCCCAAAACACAACTAGTGTGCAATCAGGTAAAATGTCAAAGTCTCTGTAGATTAACTCTAACATATTTGTGCACACACAATCTAACCAATTGAATAATTAAAATGGTATTTATGGATACACAGAGTAAAGCTGGGGGCTTTTGTTTTTTTTATCATTTCCAAAAAATTCCAATATTCGGCAAAATGTTTGTGCACAACTGTCTACTGCAATTGTTTGTTTTATTTCACAAATGACATTTTTGAAAGAATTTATTTATTTATTTTGAGCTCTGGCGAAAAGCATTTAAAACTCGAACTAGGCTTAGCTGTAGTAGCCAAAACTTTCATTAAAATGCAATTTAACTTTGGCATTCAGCAGGTGATTTCAGTTGTTTAATGTCTTGTGAAACAGATGAGCGCACTTGATGGTGCAGAACGTGTGTGGCATATACGAAATGAATGATGGCTTTGTGGCAAACAAAATATATTTAATAAGGCATCAAAAAAGGATTCACTCTGTCTTCTTAATGACTTTGAAATTGCTTCCCAGCCATGTGTGTGTAATAGATATATAAAAAAAAACAAAAGACAACGTTGTGATATATATTTACGTGATGCTGATGCTTTTAATCTTGCAAGCTTTGTTGATTGCAAAATAATTTCTTAAACTTGTATTTCACAATTGAATGTTTTTATTTTAAGATATTCAAACACAACCAGAGACAGTATTCTGGAGAACATTTTATATCTAAAAAAAAAATTTAATTCCAGCTGTGGAGTGCAAATTCAAAAATCAAAAAGATGTATTACCAGCTGATCTTTCAAAATAAAATAGAATTTTTTGCAAAGTTCAACACGATTATAATTGTGTTGCTTTTAAGGTCTAGACGCGAAATTAATTGCCAGACAGCCATTTGAGGTAAATATTTGTTGATTCGAGACATGACCAGTAAACGAAATTTAATTTGTTTTATTATTCGACCAAAAGAAATGTAAATGTGTTAACATAAATTGAATAAATAAATTTCTTATAAAATTCAATAAAATATTTAATTTACAAAACAATGGGAAACAGGCACGGCCATTACATTATATTGATACACAAAATGCTTAGGGCTGAAGAAGAAAATAAAACGAATTTACAAATTGATTGCGCTAATTTGTGGCTCAGCATAAAGATGCAGATAAAGAAAATCATTTAAAAACAATTTACAAAAATAAAGCCAAGGCATAAAAGGAACTGTAAATTGTTGGCAATGTAATTGGATTTGGGTGAGCTTACAGCAAAGAAAAAAAAACATCTTCAGTAAATCAGTATTACAAATGAGAAAAACAAATTCAACATTAAATTTAAGCTGCACTTGACTCAACAACTTGGTTGGACCTAGATCCCACATGTAAAACAATAGACGAAAAAAAAATTTTAGTAAGGTAATGTTTTTAGAGATTCTTAGCCAGCTTTCCAAATTTATTTGTTGAACACACAGCATCGGAAAGTTTGTCTGAACAGATATTTCTGATATCTATATAAACATGATTACTAACTATGGCTATAGAGAACTAGGAATATAATAAGCAAACTCCACAGCTGTCTAAGTAATGCTATAATTTGTACACCTAAGAAGGAATTTAAAGGAAATTATGATAAAAAATTCAATTAACGTAAATGTAGCTGAGAGCATGAGAGAAAAAAAAAGTTTAAAAATCCTATGTCAAGTTGAAAGTTATATAAATACTCGATATGGTCAATGATCAATGTCAGCTAAATTTTGCGAAAAGAAAAAATTTGTAGATCAATCAAATTAGAAATTGGGAAAATAGGTTTGGGTCTTAAAACTGACCACCAGCCATACTAATTCTAGAACATCCAATAAAAACGCATTAAAATGAACTACACCAATGATAAAAAAGTATACGTCAACTGTAGCAAAATAGTCAATTGTCAATTCAATGAAACGCTTTGAGTCGTACATCAGGGAACCCCAGTTTCACAATTGGAAAACTGTCAGAAAGTCCTTAAAATCTCAATCGAAGATACTGACATCCATTTCGAAATCATTGACATTTTATTAACGCGTACTCAGCTCAGATTTGCCTGTCTTTCAATTAAAAATTACTTCCGAGCAACTGAGCCACTGACAATTATTGAAGGAAAATTTAATCTACATATAATATTTTTTTAAAATCAAGATATTATATTTGTGTCAATAGCATTTATAGCTTGATAAATATAGTAAATACTATAGTTTAATTTCTGACTAAAGTTTCAATATGGATCACAGATTAAATATTCAAATGCATTATTTGTATGTTAAATACATTTACATCACATTTATAAAGTATACTTAGCGAATACTCAAATTCAAATAAAATGTGCTGTAGCAAGAACCGGAAACGGAAGCTAAAAAAAACAAACATGTTGCAACATTTGCTTACAAATTTCTTTAAATAAAAGAATATTACATTTTGCAGATATGCTAAAATTTCATACAAGCATATTTGTATTTATTTATATACGAGTATCTATTTGTTGTCTAGAAACTACGAAAGTTTGGATAATGTTTAACTTTACACAGAAAAACAATTGTTCTAAGCGTAAGAATAAAAATATTATTTAAGTTTAAGGCACAGTTTATGAATATTTTTATTATACTTGATACAAACAGAATTTAAATTGAAATTAATCCTAAAATTTCATAAAATATATATGAAATTTTCAATATTTGTGTTCAAATTACCTGCATTTAAATTAATTATTAATTATTTAAACTAATTAACAAAACACAGAAGTTTTAAAAATAGTGTGTATTTTTGAGCTTGTAAATTACAATAATAATTCTCAATAATGTAATAAATAATAATAATAATAATATCTAATATTCACATACTTTTGACTCTTTTTCGCATTGATATGAGTAGAACAAAGTTTTTGATTTTTAATGTAGTTTTATCAAATCAAAGCTCAAAGTTTTTATGGAATGTGTTATGACATATTCTTCTGTAATGTGCATAAGGGCTTTATATCATTACTACAATTCTAAAGACCACACAAAACACATTATTATGTAATTTGCAAACATATTCCCAAATATTCTGCATACTTGATTCTCCTAAAATATTCTTGAATCTTACTTTTGACATTAAAATGTTGCATGTCGTTTTGTCATTGCACAAAAGTTTATTTCTGCAGTATGACCAAAACTTCTTCCATCTTTTGTTATGAAATGTTAGTTTGAATAGCTAAGGGTAAAGTTTCTGGAAGTCAATTTCACACATATAGCCCTGATTAAATTAAAATGTTTGCAAGATAAATCTTGATTGGCAAGTAAAGCATTTGACAGCTGTCGAATGAGTTACAACTTTGTTAGAACTTTGACTTCGACCATATAATAATCAATTGGTAAAAAATAGATATATCACTGTTCAAAATACGTGATAGTCAAACTAAACTAAAATTGAGTTCTTTTTTGTTGGTTTCTTGTCACTTTGTTAAAGGTAGGTAACAATGACCTTAGATACCCTTAAATATTCAGTAGCCAGGTTACCCAACATCTGTGTCAGTGTGTCAACACAATCAGCATAATAACTGAGGGTCGCAGGACCCAAATGTGCAATAAAAGTGGATTAAATGCAAACATGTGTGGGGTTGTTAAAGATATTCGAAATTCGGGCTTCAAGTTTATCAGCAACATACAATGTCATCGTAAATTCTTTGTGTAATAATGCAGAAGGCTATGCCTAGGCCAATAACAAAGTCAAATGCAAATTCAAAGTCAATGTCTAATGATTTTGGTTACATGTCAAATTAGGGTGCACAAATGACAGCCCAGTTCAGACCCAAGTTATTTGGGTTCAAAGTTTAAATTGAAGTGCAAATTTCCCAAGTGTTCTGTGTAACTTTTGACACATAGTAATGTGTGAGAAATATCCATTTGTGCTGTAAATTGAATTATTTTGAAGCTTCATTTGAAAAATTAACTTAACTTTTTGCACATATCTGGGTTAAGCCCAAACTTAATTTAAATAAATAAGCATGCGAAGAAATTAAAGTGTTCGACTGGGCAATAACCTTTACATAGATAAAAAGAAAACTTGCCCTTTTAAATCTAAATATATGTCACTACTACTTAAATACCTTGTAAAAGTTTGATGTTTCTATTTATAGGATGCAACTATAATTGTCGTGGATATTTGATTTTATTGTTGACCAACTGATGGCAGTCAATATTTTGTCATTTCAAGCAGACAATGAAATTCAACGAAGCTGAAAAAACCATTAAGAGAACTGTTGAGTGTTCTAGCTACGAGTTGCATAGAGATTTTGTCTTCTACTTTTTTAGTATCCATTTCAACCTTCAGATTAATTTAAATTGTTGGCCTGGGCTCGTTTGAATCACATTCGCAAAAACTCATAACTGTCATTGATATTGCCACTGTCTGTTCAGTAGTTTGGCCTCAATAAGGCGCAGTCTGCATTCTGATAATATCCTGATGTGGAATGCATAAAAAGTCCTGACTAACTCTTCCTATGTCCGTTTGTTAGACCGTCTCACTATTTATCAGCCTGTGTCAAGTCGCTGAATGGGCATTTTGCCGTTCAACGCAATTTAGAGAGAGAAAATGGTTTTTCTCACTTTTTCAGATTCTGTTTTAAAGAAATGCAAATTTTTTTTCAGTAGACTTTTTGTTTCAACTCACACGGGGTACAATAGTACTGTAAGAATAAGCTTTTAGTCTTAGTAAAATTTCTTCATATTTTATTGTATTTATTATAAAATAGAAATTAGATTCCAATTTCACAGACAGCCAAGTAAGTGATATAAGTCTGGTGCAGAGATTGTCTCTCAGAATCCATCACAATGAAATCAGCTAAAAGCCGTTGCTAAAAGCCTAAGTGAAAGTGCTTTGTAAATGGCCAAAGCAAATACTCAACAATTGCACAAAAGTCTCAAATACAAAGGCTCAACGAAATTGCTGTGGCTAATAACATTATTGAATGAAAAGGACTACGGCACTTCTGCTATTTTTTAGATTTTTGTTCTCGCATCCACAACCTACAAAATCACTTCACTTGTGTGACTAGCAAAAAAATATAGAAAATAAATATATTGCGCAAAACCCCCTTCAATTGAATTGCTACAGCGGGCTTTAAGATAGAAAACTCAAATTGTTGCCCATCTTAAGGAAACTGTGATCCTAGCAACGTTTTATATTTTAACGCATGTTTTAATATGATTTTAATGAGAATTGAAAAGTGCTTTCATTTCCTTTGATTGGCAGTGCTTATAATTGCAAATACATTTTGAACTTCTCAATTAATGTTTTATCTAATTGTATGCGAAATCAAGCACAAAGGTTGCCCCGAGTTGCTTTTTATGTTATTTAAATTAACAATGATTTAAAGCAACTAGTTGACTATTAATACAACAAATGAATCGTTTAATATTGTAGCGGCTATTTAGACCTAACAAATTCTAGTAAATTAAAATAAACTACTCATACTTAATAGGAGATCATTAAAAAACTGCGGCAACAAATCCCGATATTAATTTAGTTTATTGATTGAAAAAAAAAGTTTAAAGACTTTTGCCAACAGTAAAATATTAATTCCTTAATGTCAAGACATGTTAGATATTTTTTATGTCTATATAAAATATATTAAAGCCTCATAATACTCCAAAAAAAAATTAAAAATGAAAATGAAAATATCAAAGGACATGCAAGATTTTTAACCATTTTTAAAAATAGCTCCCATTTTGTTCTCCGTTTGCCGTTAAAGCATCCTGCATTGGCAACACATGCCCCTAATGATTGTCAGCCTACCTTCTGCAAGCGATCGACTGACAATTTTATACATATTTACATATATAAATATTGTACTATACGGCTTTCTCTCTTTAATATTTTTTCTTTTTTTACTGCTATTGAACTTAAAGTTGAATTTAAAAATGTTTCCAGTCGATTGCACCGTTTGCAGCATTTCTCCCTTATGTGTCACATTTTTTAAACGATTGTGAAAAATCAGTAAACATTTAAATGTCATGAGTTAAATCACACATTAAAATGTTGGTAATCCTATTTTATGAGAAACAAAAAGGTATGCATGTGCCATATTAAATACACTTTCATCTACTATCATAATGTATATTTTTAATTCAATTTATTTTTTATATAAAATTGAATAAAAAGCTTTAAAAAACATACATTATTAGAATAACTTTTATCTGATATAAGTGTAAATAATATACATATAATAAATACTTAAATTGCATTGCAACATAATATTATATAATTACCCTCAATATTCTGCAGTTGTATGTATGTGAATTAATCCATATTAAATTTACAGCACTTCATGCGAATGTCAAATAATTCATATTAATTTCCTTCACAGACTTGCCAATTAGCTGTCTAATTACAGAGCTTAAATACAACGAACCAGACAGTCAACTATTAAATTATACAGGGAAAGATATCAGTTTTCAACGAAACATTCAAAATACATTTATCAGTAATATTTACTCATACATTTAGCAGTCCTCTGTCCTGGATATAAACATAAACTGTTCAAATTATTTATGCAAAACTGTTATTAAATGTGATTCCACAAGTTAATTTGATTGTATATTCATCATTATGAATTTTTTAAAATTTGATATTCTTTTGATGATATGTGAACAGTTTAATTTATTGATTTTATTTTAGAGAATAAATGGATTTACTTAACCCATTTTGATAATTGACTATTCACCATTGCGCTAGCATCGCATAATGAGTGCAATTATCGCCAATCGAGACAGATACATAATTATAATTTATTTTTCCGTATAGTGTGAATATAAATTAAAGCGATGTAATAATGGAAAATAAATTTATTACTGCGCAATATATATTATCATGCACATAATTTACACACTCAGAGGATATTAAATGTAAAAAAATATGTCAACGAAATTAATTTATTAAATAGTTCAAAAATGGACTTTATAGAAAAATAATAGCTTTATATGTTTCTTTAAAAAGTGTAATTTAACACTTTTTAGAAACTCTTTTCATGTGAAACCCAATAATTGGCATTTAGTTGTCTTACTTTATTACGTCTTCTTAGCAACATATTGAAATGAAATTTACAGTAAGGAATTACAACAAACGAATAACTTATTTAAACAATTAACGCCATCCATTTTAAATGCAATTTAAGTGCATGGATAGACAATGACAGAGCAGCATCCAAAATTAATCTCGAAAAAGAAATCCAATAAGAGAATTCCAAATTATATAGCAGCTCGTAACCAGGATTTACATTGCACATCGAATTGAATTAATTAAATTTTAAATGTCTCTTTTTCGCTCTTTGCTGTCTCCTCTTATATGCAAATTTATAGGTTTTTCACTGCTTGTACATGAATTGATTAAAATAAAAAAAAAAAGAAGAAAATACCCTTTCAAATTGCGAGGGGCAATAATTTGATCGGCAAACCATACAAAGTTGACTAATGAAGCGCCATACAATGCAATGGATAAAATATTTTATTTATATTTGACACCAAAGTAAAGTGTTGCCAAGCATGCAAAAGATTATTTTAACCGGACAACACTTTAGTTGAATTTGTGCTATTTAATTAAAATTATATCACGATGCACTTGTGCTTTGATAAATCAACAAATTAATTGTCTTCTCTTTTGGTAGTATACTTGTGGTTAATTTAGAAAATTACTTTGCTAATTAGCTTTGAATGCATTTTAATTAAATGTGCTGTCAACTTAAACTTAAACTAAGTGACAATTACAGACTAAAAACATACTAACGTGTTCGAATTCTTGTTTGTTGTCTTTTATATTAAATTTAGATTTCCATTAAATTTATACTTTTATGGGTGCAGAAGAACGAAAAAATCTTCAAATTTTCTTACAAAAAAATTTATAAATTAATTACTAGACAGGCAATTTATATGACATATTTATATATCCTACATTTTGGCTTGAAGTGTTTACAAAACCAATTAAGCGAGAAGAACTCAAGGCAATTTTGCATATATTTATTTAACTATTTAAATGTTTTGTTTTTATCTTAATAAAGTCAGTAAAAATTGTTGTTGACTTGCAAATAATTTTCTTATTTCATAATGGCTTTGAATAGTTTTGTGTGCGCCTGACGTTGAAAGGTTAAATAAACTTAGTTAATTAGTAAATCCGTAAAAGTTTTTGAATAAACTAAAAAAAATAAACTTTAAAACATTTTAGAGCATAAAGCGGGCTACGGTCATCCATGATAATTTGGACGAAGATTATATTAGAAAGCAGCTTCAGTCAAGAAAGAAATAAACATTTCTTGAGAATTTTTAGCACTTTTAATAAACTTATGCTAAAGTACACTCAAACTAACTTGGTGACTAAACATTTTTTTACAGTGCGTGAAGTTTTCAATTGCATCCATTAAGATATTAAGCTAAATGCTTTTGAAAATTGTATTGCAAACAATTTAATATATTCTATCAATCTCAATCGGAAGGTTAATTGTAATGCAATTTGCATAATTAATTCAAATCATTTTATATTCACTTTCACACAAAGCTGTCAATTAAGTTTCCTTTTGGACCAACTTACCGTATGGCTAATTACAAAAACTTTTAGCTGTCATTTAAATTACTGCTTCTTATTTTGCACAAAGAAGCTCATTAAAATAAGCCAAGAGGTCTTGAACTTTCGCGAAAACTTTTACACCTTCTGATGTGCATTTAGAAGCTGAAGCTCAGGTAGAATTTAAACTTTCCACATGACCTGATCTGCAGGAAGATGACATAGCATCTGGAAAAGTCTTTTGGCAACCAAACAGCAAAACTTTGTTAAGCAATTTAATGTCTTACACAGGCCAGGGATAAGGGCAGTTGTGCGGTAGTTCTTTGATGACAAATTTACAGGCCAGTTGTAAAATTATGCAAATGTGTATGCGACAGCAGCTGCAGGCGGTTTTTGAATTTTTAACAACTATGTAATAAAAGAAAATTCATCAAGATTCAATTACTTGATGTGCTCTCGCCCATAAAACAGGCACAAGGCACAAGGAACAGCCACTCTCCGAGTTTAAGAATTTTAGAATTTCAGCAGGTGACAGCAGCGAAGCCTTGTCGACTTTACGACTTTTGGGTGTAGCTAAAGCTGCTTTCTGGTTTCTTGACTTTCCATTTAGACCGCATTCGGTTGACGCTATGCATGCATGTTGGCTCACTCTGCTCTATTTAGTAAGCCAGAAACTTTGAAATGTTTCAGTTCTTAGCACGTATCCCCTACGTGACAGTGTGGTTGGTCAGCTCTCTGCCCCGGCCTTGTCACACTTGAGTGGCAAATACTTAAGTAACAAAACACACAGACATTTGGGGTAATTTCTTGGACAGTATAAAAAGTTTATAAGACACCATTTTCTTCTTTGTTTTTCTCAGTTTCGTATACTTAATTTTACGTCATTCAAAGTTTTTATGCGGCAAAGTCAACAGAGTCGACCAAAACTCACATAAAATTTTTGTCACTAACTGTGTCTAAGCTGGATGGACTACAATTCTCTTATTTAAATTTGGTCAACAAAGCTGGCGATGCAACAATTTTAAATAAAGTGCCACACACAAAAAATTCCATAATTAAAATTAAACATATTTGTACTTACAGTAAAAAATGTTATTGATTTAGCAAAAAATTATGTTAAAATTTTGTTTATGTTTCGCCAACGCCAACAAATTTTCATCTTAAAATTTCCGTATATAAGATATGGTTATGCTTCTCTAGAAACTTTTCCATGCATATTTTGAACAAACTGCATATAAAATGGCTTGGAAAACTTTGGCATGCACAACTTGTAGATGGCACTTTATAACACATCTTCTTCAGCTGTCGATGCATGGCATGCTTTTGGGAAATTGCTTGTTGCAACAGCTTCTGCTGGATTTATTAATTTATTGAAAGAGAAAAAAAAAACCCCATTCAAGTTGCCACGATACTAGAATCCAGAGCAAACCCGAACACAATCAGCAAATGTTGCCCCCAAACCATTAGCATTAATATTTCAATGAATTGGGTTGCGTGGGGCTGAGTGTGCAAGTTTTGAGCTATGCATTGGGTGTTGAGAGGCACAACAAGGGAAACTCTGTACTTGTCAGCTGCTGCCAGATTTTGGTGTTGTTATTGTGGCAGCATCGAAGAAAAATAAGAAATCTAAAGGAGAGCTCGAAGCGCTCATTTTTCGCCTGGGCGTATTTTATAAACAAGTTTTTCACACACAGCCAACTCTCAAATGGGCAGTGGAGGTCTGGTTATAAATTTACATGCTAAATCAGGGTTCTAGCCCATGGAAGGGCACGGCTGGTGTGAATTGTCGTCTGAGGGCTCGACTGCAACTTATTGTTGCTGTAATTGTAGTTCTAGTTGTGTATATACAAAGTTTTGTTGAATTTATTATGAGCTGCTGTAGTTGCTGCTGTATAAGTTATTGTTATTAATTTATAAAACTGTTGCCAATTCTGGCAAAATTTAAATATAAGCATGTAACTCAATAACCTGCTGTTCCCGAATACCACTGTAAATTTGAACGTGTTTCTGCATTTTTATGTATTTTTGCTCAAAAACCTATTATCAATTTTCTGGTCAAACTTCCCTTGATTAGCATTTGCCTGTTGCCTTTTCCCATTTTGTCAATTTACTGGTGTTCCAATGTCCGTTTCCTTTTGTCATGAAACTTCATTACCTCAACATTTCCGTTTTGCAAATGAATATTGGCATTAGCCATTTACACTTTGCATCCTATTCTACAACTTTTCTCACCTGAAATGGACTTCATTGTGATTGCTTCAAAACAGTTGACAGTAAAAGGAAATAAAAAGTGATGAGATTTTTCACTTTTATTATTGTCATCACACATTTTTATTAGAGTGTATTTATTCTTCACTATTTTTGTTTTCTTGATATAACCCACTACATAACTACTTAGGCCAAAGATTATATCCTGCTTTCTTTATCCTAACATTTAATCTAATGTCTTAAAGCTTTAATTTAACTAATAAGTAAAAGTATCTTAGCGTTGCATCTCTCTACCTTAGTTTACAAATTTTAATACAAAGTGCGAACTCATTTTCCATTTCACACTTGATTGCAGTAAGCACATGTGTATACTTATTATAAGAACTCGCATATGGCAACTGACATCAACTTCACTGCCTCTTTCTTTTCAAGACTGAATGCCTGGCATTATGTACCTTCCAGAGAAGAGTGAGTAAATGTGCAGAGTGAACCTACCTTACCTACAATTTGCATAAAATGCGTTTCCCTAGGTAAATGTTGGAAAATTGCACACTTACTACTTAGCTCACTTCGGGGGGCCTTCAATGAATGCTTTGAAATTTAAATAAAAATAACACAACAATTTTTTTTTCCTTTTTTTTTTTTGTTTGATAAAGCCCCTGCAGACATATTAATTAAAACACGCCTGTACTAGAGTCGCATTTTGCCGAACAGCTTGTCAACCAGAAGAGCTGTGTTCAATTTTATTAAAAGTACATTTTATTTATTAAACATTTAATAATCAAATCTTGCTTTTGGGTTATCTACACACTTTCTAGTTTTTATGTTGCATTTTATTGAACAACAATCCAATATGTTAGTGCATTTCGAGCCAGTTGGCAAGCATTGTTCAATAATTTCCTTAAGCGTTATCTAAAGGCAGTTGAAGGATCAACATTAATAATACTATGGTAAATCTTTTAAAATTACCAGTTTTAGTCTCTGATTTATATTGAATGGTTTTGGTACAGAACTTATATTTTTGTGATTACTGTTCGCTATTCCAAAGATCATCATCCATATAATTATAACCATGTGGATAAAATTTAAGCATATATGCATACTGCACTTAACAATTTAACACTTTTAACTAACTAAAATTTACAGTATTAATTGATTATATAGCCCATTTGGTTTTATAAATTTTCCTGTGTTTAATATTTATCTAAGAAAACACTTAGAGTTTTAATTACATTAAATTGGAACTTTATTACAAAAAAAACATATTTATAGGTATATGGTTTCATGTTAAGCTGTTCTTTAGGAAAATCAACTTGCTGAAATTAATAGGCTTAATACAGGTATATAATTTTATATATGACTGATATAGTTGACCAGTTTGAATAGATTTCAACATGTGTGGATATATCTAAATCTTGGAAGACACTTAAATGTAGACGACAAAACGAGGTCAACTTTTCACCTCATTTATCAGACTTGAAGAGGTGGCATTTAAATAACGCGATATTCAAGCCAAGGTATGTTTAAACTGGGTGCTTCCGACATTATTTATGAGAAAACTTATGCTCTCTTTTAAGAATGAAATTGTCTGCTACCCACACATTGTCAGGCACATAAAAACGACATATTCCTGGTGCGTGTTGTTTGTTTGTTTTTTTATTTGTATATTCGTTTGTTTGCATGTGTTTTGTTTGCTTTGTTGATGTCTGCTATTTGTCAACGCATTATTAGCTGTTTCTGTCTGACGTCAGGCGCTGTGCTAATTGAAAATGTGTTTAAAATCCCATCCAGAACGGTTTAAAGCACAGCAAAAGCTTGAACTGCATTCTCATTACATAAAATAGCCGGAGTTAATAACGGTGTCTGTGCCACGCCCTGTCATTCACATTAATTAAACCACGGAGCATGTCCTGCCAGGACGCATCACAGGCTCTTTATTGATTGGCGTGAAATAAATTTAAAAAAAAAGTCGCACCGAATCTGAGCTACTTTAGTGAAATTTAAGAATAATATGGTTTTAAAATATAATTATGATTTACTAAGAATTTAATTTTTGTATCTCATTCTTCTTTTATTAATATCTATACTCTGGCCTTTCGGTGTTTGCTTTGTTTATAAATTGGTCTACAATTTTACATGCATAGTGTATAGTGTATTCGTGTTTGCTCTTGGTTTCGCTGGTTACGAGCATTAAATACCAATATAAAAGGAAAAAAATTTATTTTATATTCTCTTTACAAAATCCATTAACCAATCTCAAGAAGTAAACAAAGTAGGCTTTCAAAATATAGTTATGGAACTCTCTTAATTTTAAATTTTTGAAATTGTATCTAGGAACTACTCTTACTTCTTCCAAGTATAATTAAACACCTGTTTCGTATAAATGTAACATTTTGAAAATTTACAATAGCACAGCACGTTCAATTCAGTCGTAAAATCTGTGTACACATAAAACTTAAGCGTAAACCATCTTTGGTTGTAAAACTACAGACAAAATAAAAGGGTCAACATTGTGATTTTATGTAAGCATCTTAGCCGAAAGCCTACTCAACCGCATCTGATATTTCCGCACGAATAAAACTACAAGTACAACTAACTTAGCGCCCAAAACTGAATTGCAACATGATATGTTGACACATGAGAGTGCTGTATATCTGCCCATATACATATGTATATATCTGTATGTATCTGTGAGTTGTCTATTACCCAAGCAAACGCTTTGAAGCGTTAAGCTGTTGGGCAGCATTGGCAACTGGCAACTGGCAACCCATCAACCCACCAAGCCATCAAATCACCAGACCACAGACATCTTTCAACATCGCTCTTAGTGTCAGTCATGGTGGATTAACCAATTGAATTTGGATTACACATACTTCTAGGACATGTTACTTAAATATTTACATATCTACATTTACATATATATTATTTAAAGTCTATTATCTGAGCTGCACCAGCTTAAAATTTTCATACGATATAGAATTCTGTCGCATTCATAGAAGAAAATACTTTTGTTAATAGAAATGATATTATTTATTCACTTATTTATTTAACAATAATTATATAATACAATTTATATTTAAATATATACAATTTAATTAATTTATAAATAAATATTTGTCTTAAATATTAATTTTCCGCTTCACCCAACAGACAATTACAAATAAGTGAACCCTTGTGGCAATTGTTAATAAATGCAATTTCAGACAAGCAAAAAGTTTTTACTGCATTCAAAGCCCGAGAAAAATAAAATGAATTAAATTTTTACTAGGCCATAATAAAATGAACCAAAATATTAAATTTACTTGTAACTTTCGACTTTTGTCTGGGTAAAGTTTCTCTCAGCAAATTCCCAAGCATTCTCACAAAATGAATTTCCAACAGCTGTGTGTATTTGTATGTTAAGTGCTTTTGACTCAAAGCCAAAGTTAGAAAACTAGACAAAAATGAAAATTATATACATATATCTAAACTTTTTTTGTGTTTGAAACCTCATTTTACTATAGATATACAAGCCAAACAAGCCTTATGCAGTGTCACTTAGATAATTTATATAACTAAATACTTGACAGAGACATATATATTTGACAAACAATGCAGGTAGCCAGACAAAAACAAACTCAGACATTCTCTGAGTAAACAAATATATCAGTTACGTTATAGTCCTCAAGATTAAGAATGGGGGTTTGAATGATGGTTCTTTGGCATGTGCAGAAATCCCCAGACAGCCCATTTACCTGCCACCTGCCTGTGAGCTGGGTAATTAAAATAACGCGTGTATAAAGAAAAAACTTGTAAATGCCACAGCTTAACACCTTTCATCTCACCTTTCCTGCCTCACGAGACGAAAGCAGGTGGTTAAGTATACGCAGGATTGTCACAAATTCCTAGAACAGGTTCGATGTACAACATGTTGTACGCCACTGCCTTGTTAACAGAGGATGCAACTTGTTCGAAGTGTTAACAGATTGAAATATCCTTTTAAAAATTTCCCGCTATAACAGTCAAGTGCCCTAGCTACATAAGCAGATTCAATGGATGCTCCAAGTTTAGTTCGTTGTGGATATTCAAAGTGTGCGTTTCGTTTAGCGGTTGAGAACAAGAGAGGATAATTCTAATTTAAAGTAAAAGAATTTAAGAATTGTAAAGACAAATTTTTAAGTGTAACAAAAAATAATTCTTTAAAACGTGACAGAAGTTAGAAAATGCCGAATAATCAGAATTATTGAAACATAACAATAACAAAACATATTAAATACATATATCAAGTGAATAAATTACAAAATAAATGAAATAACTAAGTTTAGCAATGAAATTGATCACATAATATGAATTTATTAGAGTTAATAAATAAATAATAAAAATTAATGATAATAACTAAAGTTATTTACAATTAACTAGCAGTTGTTATATCAAATTGAAATGAATTGAAATCAAATCCCTCAAACAAATGGTTTTCAAATAAAATACAAAGTGAAATCAATATTTAATAGAAAAATGTGTGTTCTGACGCTCTTTATTGAATAATACGAGAAACGTGAAGATATTAATATCAAGCACAGCTGTCAAACGTCGATTGACACATCAGCGAAATAAAATTTTATTACATTATATTATAATGGTGATAAATAAATAAAATTATATACTCGTATTTTGCCAGCCAATTGCCACCGTAAGTATGCAACTTTCGATTAAGTCGAATTTCCGCATTAAATACGCATACGCCGCGTGTGGAATTTTGGAAACTTCATAAAGTGACACTCAACGAAGCCGAGGCAGATAAAACACACATTTTGTGAATTTGTGAACAGTTTACATTTTCCGTATCGACAGGCTTCATTAGATTCTAAATATTTGATACAGCTTACAAGCGCCATAAATATATAGTGTTTGCGTATGTGTGTAAAAGTGTGTGTGTGTCTTTTGTGCTTTTGTGGTTGCCGTTGCATAAATGGGAACATTCATTTGCCATTTTTTGGCCTTAACAGAATAAACCAATTGAGTTCGAAAACAATTTTAAACATTGATGTTGACCAAAGTCATATATATGACATGCAAAATCTAACAGAGCTGAGTGAAACTAAACAAATAACAGAAATTTATGGGAAATAAAAAATATATAATCCATATTAAACTAAAAAACAAAATTGCTATATTTTCAATGTCAGCTGCCAAAATAGTTCCCAAAACAGTTTTTCCAATAAACTAACGTATTTTGAATAGTTCAAAAAAGTTTTTAAATTACAATTTAAATGAATTGTATAATGATCGAATATTTATTGGAGTAAAAAGCTATGAAAATTACGTACAATGAAAATATAAATAATTCCTTATGATTGCAAAATGTAGTTTTGCGTTCTCAGTTCGACATTTTTGAGACTAGTTTAAAGTTTTGCTTTTTAAAAGTTGCTAACTCCATATATATTATAATGGTATTTCTGTATTTTATTAACTAAGGCTAACAGCTAATTGTAAAATGTGTTAATCCCAGAAACTACTATAAAAACAATCTGCAATTTTAATTCGCAATTTAAAGGCGAGGTTCATTAAAATCTTATAATTGTAACACGCTAAAAAACAAGACAGAACAAGAGAACTTTTTCAACTTTTATTGTCACTGGATTGTTCCCTTGGGTGCCAGGCTAAAAACATTATAAATGCAAATGAAATTTGTAAAACCACAAAGAGTAGACAGATTGAATATTGAGCTAGAAAAGAACAATTTATTTCAAATAACCCATAGTTTTTTATTCTTTTATGTATACAATAGATAAATCTGGTTGTTCTTTCAATAGCCAACAACCAAATTGCTGAAAGAAAAAAGACAAATTAAAATGATAAACAATTTTAAAACAAAAAAGAAAAACAATTTGAGAAAAACGATAAACGATATAAATAAAACCAAATTGGCCATAAAGTCAAGTGATATAAACGATGCGGCAAGTGCAGATAATCGGCAAAATGAAAATAAAATATTGAAAAATTCAGCCGTTGCTTTATACAGATTGTTTTTTCAATATAAGAAATTTGCATAAAATATAAAATTAAATGTCTAGCTAATTTCCACTCAAATAATGTTACTAATATTTTCGCATCAATCAAAATAAATAGTTAAAGTTAACTAAGAATTTTAATACTACAAAATAGTTTCTGAATCCCGAATAGAGTCGTATTAAATTACATTACAAGTCCCAAACAAAATAACTTTATTTGAGTGAAGTTCATCTAATATTCATAAAGTCACGACAAACTCATTTGCAACAAATATACTTCAGACTATTACTCAATTTCGAATACCATGTCATCTGCTGCCTACATTCCGATTATGTACTATATTACGATATGGGCTGGACAAGTATTTCGATACCCATATATGTAATTGATTGACTTTTTTCGTGCTCTTGACCATAAGTATAGTAGAGGCAACATAATGTTAAAGGCGTTGCTTGTCATTGAAATGACATAAAATGTGTCAAACATTTTTCTTGTTCAGCCAATCGTGCAACAGAATATTGAAATGAGTTCAGATGGAAATCTTACCCTTAACGCCGGGCAAAATTGAAAATATTCCTTATGACATTCCGGCATGATGAGCATGCAGTCTTTGTAAACATGATTGGAATTTTAATAAGTTTCTGTCATGAGATTTATTTCATTGCCCATCTATATATTAATATAAGGAGATGGGCAAAAATATAATAGTGTGAACAACACAGCTTGTAATTTAATGTACAAGCTGTGTCACTTATGATATCAAGTAGAACAATGACAAAGATCAGCATCAAAAAATAAATAAAGGATGTAGAATATGTAAATGTGTTAATATGAAAATGTAAATAAGGAAATATTCAAATCAACCTTTTGAAAATTATCTAAAAAGCATGTGAGTCTTGTTGATTAGCATTTGGTAATTCCTTTATATAAAAATTTATACTACAAGGCATATTTAAGCACTTTCTTGAAAATAACGAGTTTGTGTTAAGTTTCATATATATTTTAAAATATTTTCCTATGTTTATAGACTAAATAAAAGATAAAAAAAATTATCAAATGCTAGCTCTAATCAATTAATGCATATTTCAATTGAAGACATTCAGTTTTATCTAGTTTAAAAAAAAATAAAGATTAGCATTTCAAAGAACAATTTCGAAAATATGATGTTCAAAGTAACGTTTGGATTATTTACGATGAAAGGAAATCATATTCGATATTAACAGCATGAAAATTTTCATTTGCATAAGTAGATGGACAGGTGTGAGTAGGAAAAATAAAAAAATATTCATATTGGTACATTCAATATTTATTGATGGGTATATACATATATGAATGCGTTTTCTCCACCTTACTCACAATATTCGCATTCATGTCTGAGCATATTTAATTTTTAATGCATATATATATTATGGGATATGAGACTGCCACCCAATGAATATCTTTTCTGGGTGAGTAATTCTCACATCTTATGCAAACAGTCTCTTGTTGACAAGTAACGTGCTTGAGTTTTCATTTTCATTATGGTTAAAAAAGGTTGAATATGTAAGTGAAGGATGAAAAATATATATTGAATGTTATTTCTTTATTTATTTTCTTCTTCTTTAACTCACTATTCGATACACTCTTCAAAATAAAAAGAAAAATTCATTTTGTTTACGGGCTGTATAGCAGATTTCCGGTCAACGGCAGAGATTCATTGATTGCTATCAAGTAAAGTTGATGGCAATGCATTAAACTGGAAGCTCGTCCACCCACAAAAGGTTTCGCCCTTATGGATGATTTACACACAGACACACATATACATACACACACAGAAATCTGCGGCCTGATGAGTGTCAAGTGGCCCCAAAGGGATAATAACCCTAGCCTATCAGTTGGGATTTACTCAATGTTTGCTTTTGTTTTTGTGAGCCACATGGCGTATGAATAATGTTCCTCAATTGAAGCCCATGTTGACTTGTTGATGTGCTAGCGAGTCATAAAAATACTGTAGTTTATTATAGCCTGGATTTTTTGATTTTGCAGTAAAATCTTCAATAGCTAGAGTAGCCAGCCAGCTTAAATCAACTTTAGAACCAAAAACTGAGTCCAATTGATGTTTGATTGCACACGCACCTGCCGAATCTAGCCATATGTTATTTATACGTGCTTGCAACGATTCCCTTGATTTGTAATCTCAACATGGACAGCTTTTCACTGGTTCAGGACGTGCCCATGCATTAGGCACGCACATTGGAGGCCATTCCCAACCACATCCAGTAGAGCAAACACACATGACCGCACCACGAGCGGCCTCCAGAACGTGACACATGGCGATGTACTTTTATGCCAATAAGATATCAGCCATCGTCTGTGGCACGCGTTGCAAGCAAACCGTGCTACAAAAATCCCGTGGTCAACGGGATCGCGATAAAGATAAAGGTCGGCACCGATATCGTACTAAAAGACAAAGTCGTTGCCATCAAGGCAGCTCAGACAGTGAGACGAGCTCCGATGATGCCTGTTGTGGTATTGAGGTGGCAACAACTGCTCCACAGGATGTGGGCATTTTCTTGGTCAATGCCAGTAATTCGATTGGAGAAACGGGACAGCTCTCCAGCATGGGAATGGAACTTGGCGAGGGCATGCGCTTCCGGCGACGACATAGCGCAGAGCAACTAAACGCACATGATTTAGAATTAGGATTTCAGCAATTCAAGGTACGATGATTATCATCAACAGTGAAATAAATTATTCTAGTGTACGTTTGCAATTATTTCATTGATCCTGCAGCTCGCTCCAGCTAAGTCTATGGCCATGGCCGATGGCGATGATGTTATTCAATATGATGTACCCAAAAATCCGCACAAACGCAGCCAATGTGATATCAATTTTGAGGTAATTAAACAAAACGATTTGCTGTTATGCATTTAATTAGTGCATTGTTTATTTGAATAAATTTGTGCCATTTTAGTATTTAATTATTTTGTGGTGTTTGTTTTGCAGAGCTCTGTTCTGGGTTCCGGTGGCATTATGTACATAAATGGTAAAATAGTATCCGGACCTGTGGACTCATTCCCAGAAGTACTTAACCCCAGGAATGTCAATGACTTAGATAAGGTGAGAATCAAACAAAAATATGGAAATATTTTCAATTAAAATCACATCAAATATAAACAAATAAACAAACTGACTCCATTCATGTTAAAAATCAATTAAAAATTTATTGAGCCATATGCAAATAGGAAAAACCGAAAATTGGGCCATTTGAATGCAATTTAAAATGCACCTAAAATGTTGCCAATACAATGTTAGGTTTATTATTGTTTGTGCATAAATAAATAATAAATTCAGATATATAAATATTGTATTTACTAAAAATCGAATGCACTAAACAATTACAAATGTTTCGTGTATTAAATAAATTGACATTTATTTGGTACAGCAAACTAAATGAGAAATGTTTTTTTTTTTTTGTAGATAAATAAAAGTTTGCTTCAAAAAAAAATGCTATGCAATGGACAATTTGAACTAATAAATTTTTGAAAATAAATTCACAGTGAATAATGTAGTAAACTTTTTTTAAACTTTCATAAAAGATTTTCACTTTATTTGCAATGCATTTAGATAGACTTAGATTTAGTTAAATTTTTGATAGAATTTTCCCGCAAACAGCTTTTATTTTTGCTACTAAATGAATACGATTTTAAAGTAGTAACAAACTGCATCCAATCAAAAAAATATAATTAAAAATTAAAAAAAAATATAAAATATATTTCAAATACTTGTAAGGCCAAACAGCAGCAATATTTAAATGTAGCCCAAGGCGAATCAGTAAGTAAATAAGTCTATGTACATACTTGTTCCACAAATAGCTCAGATAAAGTTGGGGATAATGCTGTGAAGAGCAGAAGGACCACAAGGAGCAAGTACAAAAAATAATTAGTTCAATGGAATGAGAAACTGTGGGAAAAAGGGGAGCACAACAGCCTAGATGATAACTATCAAAGGCAAATGAAGCTAATGAATACTTTTTTCTCATTGTGTGTGTGTGTGTATCATAAAACTAAGAAAATCCTCACTTGTCTCTGGATGTATTTGAGTTGCACTAATCTCGAACTTTTGTTTATCTTTGCAGGATTTTCTGTTCTCATTCTTATTATCATCACGTTTATTTCTGCGACCCCATGAGCTACTTGGCAAACTGTTGGACTCGGTATCTGATAGTGAGTCCTTAGATACATTAGTTGCCCTTCTGGCAGAGTGGACGCAGAAGTTCCCATATGATTATCGTGATGAGCGCATGATGAATCATGTGAAACATATCGTTGCCAGGTGAGGTGAATTATCAACTTAACTTTTATATTAATCCAACTAATTAATTATCAATTTCAGATGTTCGAATTCACATTTAGAAGTCGTAGTTTCCCAAGTACTAAGTGCCTTACTTAAACGTTTGACTGATTTAGAGAGACATGAGGCCGATTTGCGTGCCTGCCAGACTAACAACGAATTGGTGAGCTCTATTGAATTTTCATTTTAATTGGCATAATCAACTCTTTTCGATTTCTATGCCAGCTCGTTGTACCACTCAAAAGCCCAACAGCTACTCAATATGCACAAATCTTATGCCGGCTGGAAAAGAAATTGGCCAAACACATTGGACCAGAAGAGTTTCTGCAATGCAGCAGCATGGTTTTATTAGACAAACAGGTAGGATATGAAATGCTGTTCACCATTCAGCAACTGAGTTCAATAAAGTCTTTCAAATTTGAGACGAAACGAATTTTAATTTAAGTAGCACTACATCGTTCTGTTACGAGCCACTCAAACTGCATTAAAACCATACGAGTACATCCTTTTAAATTATGAAAATCAGGCAGATAAGCCCGGTCAGATGTTACACACTCTTACAGGGATATGCAATTAAAATGATGGCCAGCAGCTTCATTAAAAATGCCTCCTCAGTGCCTCTTTATACTGAAGTTACAAATTGTATCTCCTCTGCTTACTTATTCATACTCACAGAAAAAATGGGACCAACCTACCACATCGGGGGGACCTCCAGGTGCCCAGGATCCAAAGAAAACCTGCAATCTCGAAACGTATCTGGACTGGTCGGCACGACTGCGTCTCTTTGTCTGCAATGAAATACTGCAGGTGAGAATTTAACCCATATCTATAATCCTTCTCCTTGGCCAGGTCAATCGCATTAATGGTTACGAATGATGTCGTAGAGCCTGTACATTGAATTTACCCTCGCTTAATTATAAAATAAGCAGTGCTATTTATACGCTGATGTACCGACTCATGTATCCTTTCCATAGGCAAACAGGACGAGTTGACATATAAGTAATTTATGCTGCTCGTACTTTCCTCATTGACAGTTTGTCAGTTGGCCGTGTTATTGGCTTAATAGACTTTTAGGCCATTTAACGTCAATTTTTTAAAATCAACAATTCTTGTTTCACCATTTTCAGTGCAGCGGAATTGAAGATCGTAGCAGGACAGTGGAACTGTGGAGCGGAGTGGCTCAATATTGTCTGCTGGTCGGCAACTACAATAGCGCCACGGCAATTTTGGAATCTCTAGAATCACCGGCTGTAGCCAGACTTAAAATAACAGTGAGTTTAATATTATAAATATAATATAGAAATAAAAAAAATTAAAAAATTGTTGGTATGTTATAGCAAAAATTAAATTTAACCTTGTTCTGACATACTGATAATTGTAGTATGTAAGCATAAAATGAGCTTAACTTCCTGCCATCTACTTAGTATTTCATCAAATAAATTAACATGATTCAATTAAATTTGATTTTTATCTCTCATTTAAAATTCACCTAAGTGTATTAAAAATATATTTCTGAAATTTAATATTAACAAGCCCATTTACCTATGGCTTGTCATACTCACTCAATCCTGCGGTTTCTACCCTGTTTTACCAACATCAACAGCAAGATACATATATACAAGTAATTCGAAAAAAAAAAATAAAGTAAAATAAGATGACCACGCCCAAGTAACCACAGTTCCATCAGCCCACGCTGCGTTGGCACATTTTTCATCAAATTTATATTTTCCGAGCTTTACTTATTTACTTGGCATGTCGCCCACAAAATTCTTCAATGGAGCACAAAGCGCATAGCACTGCATTCAGCGGCAAATGAAACTAACTTTCATAACACTTTTGTAATTAGCTAATGGATTCCCTACTTTCATATACTATATAGGTTCACATTTAACACCTTTCAGTCACTTTGAGTGATTTGCTTGCCTCATCTCTTGCTTATTTAAACGACTTTAATTTATTTTTATTTCATTATGAAATAGTGGGAATACCTGTTGTAAATTTACTTTACTGTTTGTTTTTTTTTCAATTTTTATGTGCAGGGCGTAAATGACACAATGCACAATGAATGAATAAATATTGTTGCATGATAAAATGAAACGGAATGCATAAATTCCTAGGGCAATGCAAGGTTTTTGGAACACTAAGGGATGGTTTATGCATTTTCAACCATTTTTTCCGCATTTTCTGCAGTTGTTGTTAATGGCTACTGAAATGTTTATGAATAGTTAGTCGGTGCTAGCGGGACAATGCCAAGAATATATATGAAAAACCATGGAATATTATTTCAAATATGTCAATAAAATAGGCAATTCCCATACCCGCAACTTATTGTTATATATTGTGTAGAATTGTGTTGTTAATAATGCCGATAAAAATGCTTTAAAGAAAATAAAAGTTGTACGATTCATTTCACTCAAAACTTAAATTTTTAACTTTGTAATTATTGTGCTTCTCTTGGAAATCCATATTAAAATCTTATCCAAAGAAAACCCCATAAAATTCGATGCAAAGCTTCAAATTACAGACATAAAACTCAAACACACAAACAAAACCATTAAACTTTACAACGCTCCCGAACAAGTCACAAATAACATGAGATAAAGATTATTTTCCATTTGGATAGAACGTAGCATATACAAACATATTGCCAAAATTTTCATACATGTACATATTATTTGATTACAGTGGAGCAAACTGCAAGTGACATGCCAACAATTGGATTGTATGCAAAGGCATGCCGAAGGACATGGCCACTTATGGCAAAAGCAGGCAACCGTCCTAAATGAGCAGCTTCATCAACAGGAGCTTAGTCTAAAGACTGATAAACAAGCTAAGGCAGCATTATCAATTCCGGAAAAATCATCATCAACATCATCTGCAGCAATAGAAGCAGCAACAGCAGCAACAACAGCAACGACAGCATCCAAAGCCATAGAAGTACTAGATGAGAAGCCCTCGACTAGCGGCAGTGGGCACCCAGTTGGCATAACAGGCACTTCCGGTGTAAATGAGGAGCCAGCTCTAGAGTTACCTGTGGCCAGCAGCAGCAACAATGTGGAAGCTGCTACAGTAGTTACAACAACAACCGCAGCCATTTGTGGCAAACCGAATGATTGGGTTGTTATTCCGGTGTTTGCGGATATTGTTAAATTGGCATTGGCCGAACGCGAGAACTGCTTGCAGCGGTGAGTTTCCTTCTGAATTCCACTTTAGTTGTTCTCATCTCTTTTTTTTTCAATTAAATGGAAAATCCACCAAAAAAATTCAATATCGATCCAACCATGCGGCGAATGATTAATATCGCGCATACGCCAGGCTATATAAATTCATTTGAGTACTTTTCGGAATTGCATGGTTTTAATTGAATTAACCACATAGGTTCAAATAATTCAGTCAGTGAATGATATGAGTAAAATAGTTTTTCTACTCGTCAATTAATCGCTAACTTAATTGTATTTAAAATAATTTGCATTAATTTGTTCATAAACGACGTAGAAGCTCACAAACAAAAAAAAAAACTATATATTAAAGCAACAATAAAATTGCAATCGCGTCAGCAGTCTCTATATAAAAAAAATCTAAATGATATTTATTTAATCCAACATTTTTCTATTATTTAATTAATCGCTAATACAAACGATAATTTTCATTATTTTGTACTGCACAATAAATCACAGAGAATCTAAAAACATAAAATTAGTCACAAACAACAAAATGGATATATAAAAGCAGCAATAAAATTGCAATTGGAAAACGAGCCTAATCGCATCAACAGCGTTCATATGAATAAAATCCTAATGATATTTATATAAAAACCGCTGTAGTTTCCTCACTAAAAGTAAAATTTAGACAAATTTTTACCTATCTGTGGTTACAATTTAACTAGCCCTCAGAGTAATTTATTTCCGAGCAAAAATCATTCATTCAACAATTTTCAATGCCGCATTGGATTTCAAATCAAATGATGCGTGAGCGTAAATCGCCTTTTCAATGCGCTAATCAAACTCACAATTGCCGGCGATGGCCAATGCAGCCACTAATTTTAATTGCACTGCATAGGAATGTGAATTTTGCATAAAATTGCAGCTGTGAATATATTAGTGGACATTTAGCGGCTTTCTCTCATTCTATCGAATATTCTACAACTGTTGCCCTTCTCTTTCTTCCCTTTTGCCAAAATAACAGTTTACCAAATGGCCACATCGATATAAATGCCTTCGATCGGATGGCGGCTATTGTCGGTGCCTTTACCAAGCACATGCAGGCAATGAAATCGACACAGGCGCCATCTAGCGGCGAGTATGAGCACTTCTGTTCCCATATGCAGCAAACTACAAAACTTGGCGAAGCGGGTAAGTAATACTTATTATAAGTCAAACTTTGCCCTAGGGTGCCGTTTTTCTATGCACATACATATACATTTATTTTTTTACATTTTATTCTTTCTACTTTCCACGTACTTTATCGCATTTTTCTCATTTTTCACATTTTTTACATTTTCCACTGGCTCAAGTCGGCATTTTAGTGTTTGTTTGTTTGGTGGAAACTTTAAGTGCACAGCGGCCAACTGGCAGTGACTTCAAGTTGCCCGGAAAAGTGGCTGTGTGTGTGTGTGAAATTGTGCTACTTAAATTTTTTAACTCAAATATTTAATATTAAGCAACTGGCACAGTAAATTCTATAAGTGATGCAATTAAAATATAAGCAAGTGGCCTAAGATTTAAATTAATATGGTCGGCAGCATTTCGAAGTATGCTCGTATAAATTCATTAACTTTAGGCTAGCAATAATTATATAAATAAATTGTGGCATATATTTTTCACCGCTTCAAGCTCTCCCCTAAGCTCAAAGCGTGTTCTCGAAATCATCATAAAAAGGGCGCGCCATAATTATTAATCCTTGTGCACTGTGTACCAGTGCATAGCAATTTGTAGTTAATTAGTTTAAATTAATAACCGCAATAAAACGACGGGTAACCACTAAATGAGCGCAAAGTATTCATAAATTAACAGTTGACTTGGATGCCCATTTTCTGTCCTTCCGGAAGCTACTGCCTCTTTAAAGTAATTTATTTCGACGCAATTACTTTTCTATTTTATTTATAGTTTTTTTTTATCATTTAAGAATATACTCCTCATCCTCCTCAATTTGATAGAAAGCTGCATAAATAAATGCATTGTTTTAGTCCAGTAAATACTTATAAGCTGAATAAAAACAACAAACCCTTCAGGCCACGCTCCAAGGCACACAGATAAAACAATTTCACCATAAAAAACAGTGACAACAACACCTACAGCCAGTTGCACCTCCTGTAATCCTGCCGGAGCAGAAGAAAAAAGAGAAAAGTTTGTAAATCCTTCTTGAAGCTGTCAGCACGCCCTGCATGTTGAAATATTTTTCACGGAATGTGCGCACACAAACAGTGCAGTGCATAAAGGCCGCAGTGACGACATCAAAAGTGAAAGAAAATAAACAGCCATGGTAGCGAAATGAAAGAACCACATAGACCGAACTCATTATAAACACAGGAAGCGTAGAATACTTTGAAGGCTCTTGCCACAGGCGAGAAGAACAACAACAACGTCGCATCGTAAGAAAAGTTGTCTTTGGAGCCACAAAAAACGCATCTTGACAGCGGCCAGGGAAAAGAATGAAAAGTTATGGCTGCTACAGGACTTTTATTTTATTTTTTTTTTTTCCAATATTTTTTGTTTGTTTGAAAAACTTCGAATAGCGAAGCCTCAGACATCAGTTGCATCTGAGTCTTTACATGTCGCCCAAAAGTTTATTGAGACGCTTGACATGCAGCTTAATGCAAGGTAAATGCAATTTATAAACTTACGGGCAATGCATTTAAGTATATTTTTTCTTGGGTACAAAGTTAAAAACTACTTAAACTGTTTTTTGTTTATTTTTATCCGCTGCATTACATCCTTTAACAATTAATTTTGCAATATAATGCAGTATTTTATAATGCCTTAGCAGATAGCTTACCCATATTTATACTTATAATGATAGTTTTCAACAATTTGTTCTTATAAATTCACAAACTGGGCTCCAAGCCACTTTTTCCGGTGGTAAGTTTGTAAGCCCGACCATCAGAACTTCTAAATCAGTTTTGCTTCTAACCGCAAAACTCAAAAGTGTCCTTTAACTCAGAACTTTAGCTAAACTTGAAGCCAATGTCAGCAACGTGAAATGCAATCGAAGTCACCAAAACTTTCCTCGCAAGAAAAATTCAGCTTTTATCACTACTTTGCCTGAATTCCACTCGCAATAAATAAATATTTTTCCAGTCGAGTCATTTTACTTAGCTGCGATATAAGTAATTTGCACAGTTCCCGAATTTCAAAAATGCACTTTATCTTGAAGTATTTTCCATGGCATATTGAAAAGCCAAAAGTGGCTTAAAGAAGACTGTAGAGAACCGCGGGCTGTGAAATATTTTTAATTAAATAAATATTGAGCTGCATTCAGAGCGAGGAATTTTGTGAAAATAAAACTGTAAAAAGCCAATTGCTAAACTGGTAAGAAATCTTTAGCATTTACCATGGTTTGCAGATTAAAACTGTGAAATTATTTGCTCGCATTAAAAAAATTTAATGCAGAAAGTGTTTACAAAATATTGCAATTATGTGTAATATTATTTTTATTTTTTGCCCGCACTTATTAATTTTATTATGACACCCTATACCCATTAAAATTGGTAAAACAGTGCTTAACAGACAAGTGGAAACATCTCCGACCATATAAAATATAATCTTGTATAATCTTGATTAGTATTAAAAGCCGAGTCGATTTAGCCCTATGTGTTTGTCTGCCCGAAAGGACTTTTAGAACTAGATACACAAAACTTTAGATTTCTGTATATAATGTGCCGATCAAGACAAAATTTCCTATACTCACACCTTACTGGCATACGTAATTCTAATGTTAATTTAAATATGTTGTTTAAATTTCATAACGATTGATTAATAAACACCAAAGCTATTTAAGAAAATAGTTTTTCATTCGCAGAAGCAGCTTTTGCGGATCTCAGGGTGTCCCGAAGTCGGGTATACTCCAATATATAATTGTTACTTGTTTTTAAATAACTACCTGAAAGTTTATTCATTATATAATCCTGTGGCATACATCCTCTTTATTCCCTTGGTCTACTTTATTTTTTTTAAGCGTTTTCTATACACACCACGAGGGTTTTTCATCGCCTTCTTTTTTTTCCTTTTCCCTGATATAAGCGGATTTTTGTAAGTTTCTTTCCCTGCATTCCACAAAGTTAAACCTAGCATAACAAGCACGTAAATATGTTTCAAGTAGTTGAGTGGAAAATTACATAGTTTTATTTTTTTTTCTTTTCAAAAGCTAACTTATGGTTGCTGGGCTTAGTATTTTTTTAACATTTGCTCATTAAACCTTTAGATGAGCACAATGGCAAGATAAATAAGAAAGTATATATACTTCTATTTAGCCCAAAGGGGTAGGGAACGACTGTTTTGCTGCATTTCACATTTTATGATAAAATTATATATTATAAGGATATACAAATATTTTAATTTATTTTTTCCATATTTATTTAAAAATTTAAACATTTACTCTACAGTTTATTTAAACCACAACTAAAGAGACAAAGCATTGTTATATTCACTATAAAAAGGCAAGCGATGCAAAAACTCTCAGATACCACTTAAGGCTGCTTCAGGCTGAGCCCTTTCCCGGGCCAGTCCTTTGTGGCAACTATCAGTCAGCAGGCTGCTAACGTGCAACCATATGTCGCACAGCCTTCAAACATACAAACATCTGTATATATGGAAAGGCACACATGATGTACGCACACGCCAAATGTTATATGTCAAATGTCTCTATTGAAAGCCGCATACAAAAAAATTGTTAGCACGCGGTCTGTATAAGCTGAATGAATTTAGACAAGGCAAGGCTAAATAATTTGAAACGGCATACACAGAAATGCTTGCACTATCTAAAATTTAAAATTACAATTTTGTATCTTTACTAAGCAGTTCTCAACTAAACATAATTTACATACTGCCTACGAGCATGGCCAAAGGTCAAGATAATTTTCAAATTTATTGCCAATTTATATGACAATTTTATGCACACACACAAATGGTATGTCAAAGGCAGAAGCCATGTAACACAACATATCTGTAGAGTTTAGAAGTTGAATTTTCATTAGAGCCATTTAATCAATTGTTCATTGTTAACCAAAATATGGAAGCCATGAGAGAAGTCTTACCGGACTCGAATACCACAATGAAAGCAGACAAAGGAATTTCATGTTAAATCTAACTAATTTATACATAGCACTTGCAACTGAATGTTTGTTATTTCAATTGTGCTCATTAGACACAGGACTCGTACCCTTCATGCCCTCAGTAACCAAGTAAATAAGTAGTACATGAGCAACTTATAAGTATTTCTTGAGTATGAGAATGCTGGACAGACATACTGAACAATTAAATTTGTATATACATATAATGCAAAGTTTAAACAACAATAAGGAAGAGAATAGTTAGATTGAAAGGCAAATAATATTATTATATTTAGACAAAATGTGTGGACAGTGCACATGTTTTTTAAAATTAATAAAGCTATCAAGCTATCAAAATGTATTAAATTCCATTATGAATAGTGAATTTTTTATTTAAGCTCCACTGATTTTAAAGAATCATCAAGGTCATCACACATGCCTAGATTATCACAAAGCCAGTTTTATTTAAGCCTATAGACATTACGAATTGCCGAAAAAGAAAGCTTAAATAAAGCATATATATTTTTTTTATTACAATTTTGCATACATATATATATGAATATATATGTATATATGTACATATATATGCAACGCAATCAAACAATTCAAGGCAGCCCAATAAAATTTTATTGACAATAACTGAAATATGCAATCAACATTTTTTTCAACATTCTTTCTTGAAATATTGTCAACTATTTATTAAGTCCGCAGTGCAATCAGATTGTGGTGAAAGCATAGGCATAAGACTGTCTAACGGCAAAAATATCTTTCATACTTTATTCGTCAATCTGTTGACCATCTATAGAAACCGCTTGTTAGGCCTAAAATACTGAAAATATTCGTCAACAGCACACACGCAAGCTGTGTGATAAAATTTCAAAACCAGAACACCAACAGCGCCAACTCCTCACAAATCTTCATCTCATGAGACAGGAAGGAAAATATTTACACACAGGACTGTGTATTAAAAGTGAACAAGAAAAAAGTAGATGGCATAGCCAACGTTTTAATCCCTTCACAAGCAAGGGCAACCCTTTTTTTTGTGGTCCTTCAAAATGTTCATTCCATGTGCGTGTGCCCGTGTCTGTAAACTTTTTTGTGCTCGAGCATACAACAATGTGGGCACAAATCCTGCATATAAACATACACACACGCGCACACAGGACACGGACAGACACCCGTAGCATTCTGTGGCAAGTCAGGAGCACATCTGTTGACCAAAGCTGACCAAGAGCCCTGCGCCTTGCACCATTCTACCAGAGTTTTAATGGGCTCATGGTGTGAATTGGATATGGCTGCTAAAATTTTCCGCACACATTCCGGTTTTTTTTTTCCTTTTTTTTTGTGTTGTCCTGTCGACTGGTGTAACTTTATTAAACTATGTATTTTGTTGTTTGTCTACTGTAACGTAGCAGCCTTAGTAGCATGAACCACTTAGAATTTTTGCCGGACTTGCTCACACTTGACCCTACAAGTCAGGAATAGAGTTGGGGTTAAGTAGAGCTTGTTTACAGATTATATAAGACTATAAAAAGGGGTCTTAACGCAGAATATTAAAATTGAAAAATCTTTTATTTTTTTTTATTTTCAGAACTTATGATGGCCTCATTTGACTGCGAGGAACCCAACAATGCCGAGAAGCTAATGTACGATTTAAATTAATTATAAAATAGTATATATAAACGCAATAACATCGCATGGAGGCCATGGAGGCGTACCTCATAGGGCACAGCTGCTGACTGCTTCTACAAGGTAAACCCAGCGCGATCCTTATTGATCAGGCGTCTCAAGTCGACTCACTTCCTCCCCGCGGAGGCCTCCGGTAACGTTGAACGAGCATCCGCCTCTTGAACGGCCAAAGTGAGCGGCGATCATCTCCTCAGATTGATGTTGGTGTCCTGGGATAAAATGCTTACAACTATATTTAATTAAATATTACATAAATCATGAGAATAAAATACAGTAAAGACCATATTTGAAATAAAGTATTAATATATATTATTATTTAATTAGGAATAAAAGATGATTGAAGAATCGCGGAAGTTCTAAATTATGCATAATTAGTTAATTAATTATTGATTGCGACACATGGATAAGACTATAATTAGCTTTGAATGGTTGAAATAAGGTTTTAATACATTTAATATTTAATTTAATATAAAAAGGTTATTAATTTCTTTAAATTCTGTCCAGGTAATTTGTATAATCTATTATCAACATTCAAACCAGCTGAAATAACATAACAGTATAGAGTAGAATCTATAGAATCCTTTTCTGCTTGCTAGAAAATTTCTTGTGCCAACTTTGAAAGCCCCAACGAATATCGCAACAAAACTGAAAATGTCGAAGATGCCTAAAGGCGCGAGGAACGAACAAAGGCAGCCAAATAAGGACTTCATCCTTTATGTACATATATGCGTGTGTGTGGGTATATATGTGTGTGTGTGTGTATGCGTGATTCTTTTCACAGTGTATGCAAGTAATGTCTTTTGAAAGACTATGAATTATGTTCCAGTCAGCAGATATTTATGCAGCCTAATGCATTCTATGTATGAACTAATAGGTTTTAAAGATTTAGAGCTGCCTGGCACGAGAATATTGTGTCTCTGTTCTTTTGTGAAGCTGATGAAAACAAAATTAAAATTAAAATTGAATTTGAAATTGAAACTTAGTGATTTTTAAAGATGCATCCGGATGGACGACTAATAAATCAGTATTATTATATTTATTCATAGTTTTTAACGAGCCATACCTTGTACATCGCGTAAAAATCCAAAGACTTTTAATTTATTTTGATAGTTTTTTAAAAATGAGAAGTTTGATAAAAAAAAATTGATAGGTTGTATATTTCATATCACTGCTAACAAACTCTTTATTTGTCGATCGAATTAAAAAGACAAAAATTATATCTGTTATATTTGGTAAGTCTACAGACCTAAAGAGTAATATAAAGAGTCAAAATTCGAGTTTTATAAAAAAAATGTTAGACACAATAGCCTTTTTTAAAATGGGCATATTTTGAATGCAAAATTTATAACTTAATCCCTAATAACTTCTAAACAAATCTTTTATTTAAAAAAAGGTTTTATTGTGAGTTAAAAAGCTATTTAATTGCCTTTTCAAAAAAATATACATCTTTAATATTATTAGGTCATATTAGGAGATATATTTACTTAACCAAAACTAAAATTTTGGAAAATCGAAAATCAAGCCATTCTCTTCATTTTTCTTAAAATCGATCTCGGTGAAATATTTTTTAAAATTTCTTTTCGTAATCAGTGATCGATTTTATATAGAAATTGACACTTAAGATGTTCGGGATATGCTGTTGCACAGTGTAAATGTTGCAATCATTTTTTGTTCTGCTATTAAATTAAATAAAAAAAAAATGAGTATATTTTCGGTGAACTAAGTTTTTGTTGTCTGCCCAAAACTTGTGTCCAAGTTAAATGTTTCCGTTTTGGGCAACAAATTGCTCTAAATTTGTTGGTGGACTGCCTCCAAGCTGTGCAACTAAATCAAACCAGCATATACAAAGAGCACCAGAAACCGTACACTAACAATTCAGAGTTTTATTTATTTTCTGTGGTTACAGAGACTTGCATCCAGTTGCCGAATTTATGTGCAACACTTGTTACACATACGACATGTTGGACGTGTGCATAGTCTGAGACAAATCGATTGCATCTGCTTCTTCTACATCTTGTGCACAATCAAGATCCCTGACATAATTTATTGATCACTTTGTTATAGAAGGCATAGAGCATAGACATCGGTGAAAGCGTTTTAACTGCGAAATTTAAAATTTTAGTTCAATGCCTGACAATTTTTTGAAAGATAAAATTTTGTATCTCCATAACCATTATTGACACTCAAATATTAGTTCTACTTAAATTAATCCAACAAAACTGCTAAAATTATGGTTTACTTTAATTTATAATCAGCTTAAAATAAGCGCAATTTGAATGGTTTTAAACACTGTGCAGTGTACACACAAAATATATATTTTTACATCTTATTTTTAAGCTTGTCTAATGCACTATAATTTGAGCTCATTTCCCAACGCCCTAATTCAGATAAACCTTTTTTCTACATTACGTTATACTCGAATAAAAGGGCCAAAGGGTTATAAAAACGTTTATGCCTCTTTTATGAACACACAAGCTGTGGAAAATCACACAGTTATCGTGGACCAGCGAGGACATTGTTTAGTTTCATTGTATTTACTTTTATGGTGCCTAAGCTCAAGGTCCTTGTATGAGAATTATGTTCATAAAAGAGCAAAGTAGCAACATGAAGATGTCTGCAGGGCAGGATACACTTTTAGTCAAATTGGGGACTGGCAATTGCAGCCATAGTGTTTATCTTGGCCAAAAGCACAAATTGGCCAAACTCAGTGTAAGCATTTAATATTGTGAAGCTTTTTAAATGTGAAAGTGTAACAAGAAATATCTATGACTCAGTGTAAACATTTTGTACACTGATGGGTTTATATCTAATACAATTGTGGAAAGCATTAAGCTATATAAATTATTAACACTTTGCTTGCAACTGCGAGTCTTACATTTTAAAAGTTTGAGTTCATTTTTTATGAGAATTATGAAAGATAATTTACAAATGTTGCAGCTGTTTATGCCACAATTTGTCCACTTTTCATCCACTTGCTAATAATCTCCATCAATCAACATTTGTTAAGGCTGGGTAAGAGTTACTTTGAAAAGTTTTCTAATTAGCATTATAAGTCTGGCAAGAAATAAAAATAATATGCTTACAGCTTTTATGTCGAGTTAATCTTTTATGAAAGAAAATAATTAATTTAAAGTCACTGAATGAAATCTCCTTAAATCTCTTTATGTGGTCCTGTGGCCACACATTTGTCAGTTTGTCAGACATGTCCTGAATATAATTAATATATATATTTTAATTCTCGATTACGTGAAGTGTCACCAAGTTGCTGAGCGCATGTACTGTTGGTTGTATTGGCTTTAATACTTTAAAAAAAATATCAACCGTATTTAAATCATAAAATATATGCTACTAACTTAGACATTAGACATTGGTTTAAATAAGAATTTTAATTTGTGCTTCTACAAAAATGATGTAAAAATATACAAACTTAAAACTTATCGCTTAGGTTGGCCAAGTCTAGCCGAATTGAATTCATAATTTCTTTTTATGTAATATAACAAGGTTAACAATTATTTTTTGCAGTATTTTCGGACATTGAATTTTAATAAAACAAATTTCATAATATCTTAAATTGCAGAACATATTTTGATAAATTTCATGGGCTTCAGCTGAAATTTATAACAAATTGAATAAAATTAAGCCAATTTGTTTTTTACCGATGCCTCATCATATTAAAAATGATTTAAAAACTATGACAAATTATAAATTTAAGCTGTATATATCGATTCAAATTTCCTATATATTTAATAGATTTGAATTTGAATAATGTTATAGTCAAGTAAAGTAAATAAAAAATATGTTCGTTCTTAAAGAAACATCCGAAAAAATCGAAATTATACAGAAAAATTATATTCATATCTCAAAAGCATTCAGAACTTGACTGCAATTAACAGCACTTGTAAAAAAAAATTGCTCAACTAATCAATACTGGCTATTTATAAAAATTTAGCAAAGAGAGCAGAAAAGTAGCTAAAAAGAGAAAAAGTAACTTTAGAAAAACAATTAAATTAATTGACAGCAAATTATACGCAAGAAAGAGAAGAAAAGTTTCGTAAGAGAAAATTGGCACCGGAAAAGTTTTTCAGAGCTGTAAACAGAAAACCGCTAAAAATGGAGCAGGGATCCATTTACTTAGCCACTAATGAAACCGCATTTGAAAGTATTGCCAACGGCAGCAAACTTGTAACCCACTAATTGGTGGGGAATCGGATTCAAAGGGATACGATGATTTATAAAGGGAACGAGGTCACATTACAAATTGTCAATTCGTGTGCAAAAAGTCCATTTATTGTTTAGATGAAATGCAACTATAAATAGTCTTATATATAAAACTTTTTCATAAAGCTTTTAGCAAATGTGCAATCTACATTTCTGTCACGTGTGAGATGTTCAAAACTTTAAGCCCAAAACTGCAACATTCTCTTGTTTGTTCCATATTTTGAAGTCTTGGCATACACGTAATCATCATCATCTACATATTCTATTTACTTTTTTGTCTGGAAAATATATTTCTTGGTACATTATATCCAGCTTAGTCAAATTTAGTCCGTAGAAAGACCAAACTTTCGTTTCATTTGAAAATGTGTCTGTTGACATAAGCTAGTGTAATTCAAGTTGTGCAAATTTATTAACCTTAAATGTTAAAGTCAGCGCTGTTTGAAATTATTTACATGAAGCAGAAAACTTAATTAAGCTTTCATAACGCATAAAATTGACATAATTAAAATAATAAAAATAATTAAGTGTTAATATAATGTATTGATTGAATATTCAATTCAGTGTATAAAAAAAATTTTCTCGAACTGCACAATTTTCGCAATTTAATGGTTGCGTTGCTTTTATAATAACAACATTTTTATGATTATTGATCTCTTGTATTTGATACTCTGCAATTGCCAGACATAAACAATTAATAAAATTTGCAAAAAGAGCATCTGTTTTCATAGTCGTAATTCAATCTACGTATCAATAAAAAAAGACACAAAAACATGGTGCACATTTTTTATTGTTATATAAATTGAATTATCAAAATGATTTTAGGCTTTTTTTACTTTGGATTTTATGACATTTTAAGTGTAAAAAAATCAAGTTGTGGAAAATGAAAAATACAAAATTAGTTCAACATTATAATTATATAATATAAAAAAAAAATACTGTGTATCATAAATTACTTTTTAACAAAATTATGAATAATAGTACCGCAAAATCACTCAAGCATAATTTTCGAGGAATATATAAAAATAATGTTTTTAAAAGAAAAAATATATTAACATCTCTCCCCGACGGGGAATTGAACCCCGGTCTCCCGCGTGACAGGCGGGGATACTAACCACTATACTATCGAGGATGTTGAACTTTGAAAGCCAAAATTAAAACATATTTAAATTTCATTGTTCTTGTTTCAATTATGCAGTATATAAATCTATAAATACAATTATCTATTATTAAGCGAATTACCTTGATATTTATCTCATATTTAGATTTTAATTTTATTTTTAATTTTTTATGCAAATACATGCTGCTCTTAATTGTTGTACGAAACTCAACTTTATATAATTTAATTGATTGGAATAACAAGTGTTAATCAATTGAACTCTAATTAAATCGACCAATTTACAGCCGATAAGTAAATGCTCTTTAGCATGCTAAAAATAAATATTATGATAAGGCGAGGATTGTTTTTATATTATTTAATTATTCACTCGCAAGCAAATGCCTTTTCACTCAGACCTGTCAAGCAGATTCCATTGATCTTTAATTCTCTTGAGCCAAATTGATTTAGAGCATTGCATCTTGATTTCAGAATGAAAAGGGATAATAGATTTATGCCAATATGTTTCAATGGTGCCACTGTAGCTTTAAGTAGCCAAGGTCTAATCAAATTTTTCAAAAAGGTTGTCGAGGCTTATCACATAATCAAATTGAATTTATAAAACGAGTTGATTGGGCTACATTGAATAACCAGCTAAGCTGTCATTTTATACATATTAGATATTTTTTTAACTTCTTTCCGTTGCGTTTTAAGATTTATAAATTTCAATTGAATAATGGCCTTCAATTTCTAAAGAAAAAATCAAATTTTACTCAACATCTGACATCTTTATTTGGTTCCGTTGGTTTTATAGAAAATTAAAAATCTTTTCAGTGTTGACTAGATAAAAGAAATATTTAATGTTTGTACAACAATATAGCAAATTGGTTTTCCTATTTAAACAATAAATGAATAAAACAAAAAAAAAAGACTTCTTCCTTGCCACACCACTTTAGTTAGGCATCGTTTACCTTGACTTTCATTAAAATTAGCCTTGTAAATCGCATGAATGCACTGCGAGTGAAATTCAAACTCGAGTAGAACGTGTTCCAAATGAATGCATCAAGAAGTGCAACTTGGTGGCCAAAGTGAATAAGCGAATAGTTGACTTGTCAAACAAGTGCATAAAACACTTGAAATCTTTGCCAGGTGTCTGAAAGGCATTCATAGTGTCCTTGGCGGCCTATGATATTTCAACACTGTCCTTGCTTTGGTTGTAGTCATCGATTAATGTTGCTCATAATCAAATTTATTTTTAATTGAGGACAAACGTCAATTAAATTACTGAAATTCGGGGAAAACTATTAATATAACTTATTCAAAGTGATTATTTAATTAAATAAATTAATGCTCTAACAAAGCGAGCTTATTAGTCGGCTACTTGATTTCTTACAAGTTGCTCTTTATGAACACTAATAAATTCATATTAATAACATCTAGGTGAGTAAAATTTAATTGAATTGAAAAAAATCAAGACAACAATTGCTGAAAATAAAAGGAATTTCAATTTATCCATTTAAAGATTTATTTCATTAAATTTTCCCCATTTATATATTTTTTTTTAACCTTTTCTTAGCCGTCTATTTATTTTTATTCAGAAATATAAATTTATTATATTTTATTTTATTTTTATTTATTTATTAACTATTGCTAAAAATAACAGGACTTTCAACTTATCGATTTAAAGATTTCTTTCCTCAAATTTTCCCCATTTATATATTTTTTTTTAACCTTTTCTTAGCCGTCTATTTATTTTTATTCTGAAATATATATTGATTATATTTTATTTTATTTTTATTTATTTATTAAAATTTTCTTTATTCATTATTTTAAAACTTTATTAGTTGCAGGGTTAAATTAAATTCGCCTGTGCCATAATAAGAAACTTAAGTAATTTTTATTAATCTTTTTCTATCCTTTCTCTTAACTCAAGACAAATCTTATAATATTTTGATCTATGGGCAGAACTAAAATATTAACAAAAAATAAAATTATACATACTTATAAATAATGTCGATGTTACAGGCTTTAGGCCATCAAAATAATAGCAGTAAAGTAAAACTTCATAGCAAATGCTTAAAAGTTTAAGATGACAAGCCAAATCTATTTGCCAAAACTTTATTTTTTGGTTTTCTAACTATACTTCTCAATCAAAATTTGACATGCAAATAATGCATCGAGTTTGCGACGAAATGCCAGCATGAACAGGCAAAATTTGAATTTTGAATCATAATGAAAATTCATTTTGTTCAGGCATAAATTCGAGATGTACATAAAGGACATCACAATTCAGTATAAATTAAAGCAGTTTCATAAGGATTGATGCAAATCTGGGCTGTGTTTACTCTTATACACTCCGATTTTATTTTGAAGCACATAAGCTTGTCAAACTGCCATTTACAAAGCCAAATGGGTTTTCTAGGTTTTCACATACTTACTGCAGTTTGTTTGTTTCCTATGTAAGTTTTCTTCGACTAGAAAACTCGAAATTGTTCACAAACTCAAAAGTTTGTCTTAGCTTAGAATCAAACACAAAAATTCGCAAGTAGATAGAAAGTAGAAAAAACTGAATAAAATCTTTTATGCAGTTTCCTCTTGACTTACTCAATTCTAAATATTGTTGTTAATGTCATTAAAGATTTAATACTAGGGCTTGTTTTGCTTTATCTTAATAAGATGAAATTAATCTTATTTTGTTGTTGTAGAGAATAACTCTCTGTTCGTTCAATTGATCAAGTATATTTATATTAATTAAGTTGTCACATTCCACAATCTTGAATCCATTTCATACTCGTACCATATGAATGATTTATTTTCATCATAAAACTTTTCATAATCATATATATAAAATTTTTATTGAACTCTCTTTAGTTGCTTGTTATATTATTCTATAATAAAACTTGATTTATTGTAAGTTAAAAACTTATTTTAAGAATCTTGGACCATGCAAATTTTAACCGAAAATTCTGCTAGTTAATTTTGCTCCATTATCTCCAGGTTATTCACAGAATTATTGTTATTTTATAAACCAAATTATATTTACTGAATTAAATTACAAGAATTACCAGATTTTAATTTAATCATACATTATAATCATGAATATAATGTTCGGGCTGAATCACATGCTATTTTATTTCTCGAATTTATAAATATACACAAATGCGTATATAAGTCAAGAATACGTTTATTAATCACCGGACTGCTGATTTACAATTTATAATAATAATAAATGTATTTTAATCGTCTCTGTAGTTAGTTCGCTTTCAGACGTGACCTAAGAAGGTTAATTTGATTTTATTTATTCGTGAATTCAACATAGGTAGCTAAGAGTACTCAAAATGTGCCTTTATTGGCTGCTGTGGCTGCTTTTAAGTATCGTTTTGGGATATACGATTGAATTACACTGTCCACCCAAGAATTTTGAGCACTTCTACGAAATAATTAAAGAAAATGGCACTGTTCATAAAACAAGCCATGTGAACTATATTCCTACAACGCCTATCAATGACTTTGCCATGATGAGGGATTTGTGTGTGGATAGCGATGGTCTTCCCGTAGTGCTCCGATGTTACGAGAATGCAACGTGGGAGGAGCTTTCCAATGTAACCTGCCAGTCAGGGCAGGCAATTAGTGAAACAAGTAAAAGTCTTAATAAAATGCAGTTTAAGCTCAATGATGACATCTCATTTCGAACCCCTATATACCCGGAATTAATTATGAAAAATATAAACAAGGAAATTGACAAAAAGAATCACACAATGCTGCCAGTCGATGTGGTAAATGTCAACAAATTAGTGAATGTAGTGGCCAAGGATTTTAAAGTTCTAAATATTAGCACTGAAATGATTGAACTTTATAGCCATTTGATGGCCACCAATAGCTCAGTTCTACAGCTTTCAGCACGCTTGAATGCCACCAATAATTTACTTTACAACTTCGAGAACTATATGAATGACTTGGCACAGCAGTTTGGTCGCAAGGAATCAATTCTCAAGCCCAAGGACTTGGTAGATGTGAAGGTGTATGATGGCGTTCAGGTTTTGATTGGTAACAATCTGAGCGTTTTCTATTTGTATCCGGAAATCAGTAAATACACAGGCATTGCTATTTACACAAAGGCTGGACCTAAAAGATACAACTGCCAGCAATATAACTTCTGGTATCGTTTCCTACATGCCACTCAGAGCCTGGAGGAACTCAAAGCGGAGCCGGATTTACAGGCTGCGACTTTTCTAACTCAGCAATTATGGAAATCTATGCAAGATTCTAAAGTTACTTATCTGGTCTTCAAAGTATATGCCAACAATGCCCTCTTTGTGGATACCTCTGCAGATAGTAAGAAGGCGAGTCCACGCAGTTACGTGCTCTCTATAAATATACCTCAAAAATCAAGTAAGTGCCACCAGCCCATAGTCAGCAACAACGATTATGTCAATATTTAATTTAATCATAATTCTGAAATTTAAAAACCATAATCGCAAATAATATTCGAATTTCATACGAATGAAGTTCACTCGTTTTGTAGTGAATAATTATAATTATAATTAGTAATACTCAGATATGAAGTATTAAAAATTTTGAATAATGAATGCAAATACCAGCACATTTACACGATGTACCCATTAAAAATGGGTAAAGGGACTTCTGAATTCGCCTCTGTTTGACGTTAGTATGTTTGATGAGTGTATACTTATACAAAATTTAAAATATGCTTTTATACCCTTGCAAAAGGGTATAATAACTTTGTCTCGATATGTGTAATGCATAGAAGGAGCCGTGTCCGACCCCATAAAGTATATATATTCTTGATCAGGACAACGAGTTGAGTCGATATGCTGAAACTTGGCACAGATGAAGTTTTTTAGCGTATGTGTTTGTATGTCAAAATCAGCCTGATCGGACCACTATATCATATAGCTGTCATAGGAACAATCAGAGACTCTTCATTTTCATGAAAAGTGCTTGTAAGAAAAACTTTTGTGTTTTTTAAGATATCAAAACCAGACTTAGTATATCGATGTATATTTACGGTTTGTAAATTCAGACCAAGTTTATACAAAATCGAACCACTATATCTTATAGCTCCCATCGGTCGAAAAGTTCTGCAAAACTTTTTTGTTTTTTAAGATATCGAAATAAAACTCAACAGTTCGATGTAGAATAACGATTTGTACAATTTAACAAAGTTTGATCAAAATCGGATTTCTATATTATATAGCAGCCATAGGAACCATTGGGTCAAAAATTCGTTTTTCTATGCAAAACATTTTTAATTTCCAAGATATCAGAACCAAACTCACCATATTGATTTAGAAATACGTTGTATACTATATGATGAAATTTGACTGAAATCGGACCACTATTTCATATAGCTGCCATAGGAACAATCGGTCGAGTATTTAAAATTTTCTTAGAACCACATTGCAAGGATATATAGCTTCGGCGTGCCGAAGATAGCCGTTTCTCTCTCTTTTTTTTATTTAGGTCTTATATTATAATTATTTGTTTAGTTAAATTTAAGTTGTTTGGAAAAAATCAAAAAATAAGATTAAATGTTTTTACAACAAAAAAAAAAACAATAAAATTAAATACAATCAACTTGAGAATACCAAGTATTAATCAACTCTTTTAACTACTTTCGTTATAGACAACACATTGCCCTATCCATTGAGTTTTTTGCTACGCAACGAAAACTATGAGAAATCGAATGTGTCTGGAATGAATCAACTGGACTATTGTGGTTATTGGAACTACGGTACTTGGGAAAAGAACGGCATTACGACCAGTAAGAGTAATTCCTTAAATAATCCAATTGTTGTCTGCCATACGAGCCACTTGACACAATTCGCCTTTCTTGTGGGCGGCAGTTGTCGGCAATTAAAGTGTACAAGACAAAAGGATTCTCACAATGAGAGATTGCTGGAAATAATCACAGCTGTTGGGTGTGGACTGTCGCTCTTTGGTGTACTGGGGATTTTGCTGACTGCGGCGATCTTTAAGAAATGGCGATACTTGTACACCACACAGTTGCTAATCCAACTAAGTCTGGCGATGGCCCTCCTGTTTGGACTAATACTGCTCTCATATATAAACGAATGGTACTGGAAATTCTCCTTTAGGCAATACAGGATTGAATGCATTGCCGTGGGTGCAGTGCTGCAGTATGCGGTGCTATTGCTGTTCAGCTGGATGATGCTCATTGGTTTTTTGCAATATCGACGACACGTCACTGTCTTTAGGTCCGGATCGGAATATCTGGTGAATGTGGCTACCGTGGCTTGGATGATGCCATTGGTGCCAACGTTTTTCTTACTTTTAATCGATTCCTCATCGTATAGTCCGGTTCAATGGAATTCTGATGATGTGGCTACAGTTTGTTATCCAACTGGCCATGGTTTGGCCTATGGCATCATGCTGCCCATCGGATTAGTATTAACCGCCAATGTCATCATTTTTATATGCATCTTCTTGCGAATCTCTCGGCTACGGAATCGAAATGGTCTATTTTGCTTGCAATTTCGGCTATTTATTCTGCTTTTCTTTGTACTCGGTTTGTCGTGGATCTTTGGCATGTGCTCCTACTTTAAGTTGGGATTTGTTAGTTCCTTATTATTCTGCATCACGGCAACGATTCAGGGATTCGTGCTCTTTGTGTATTTTGTTTTATTAGATAAAGTGGCCAGAACCTGTTGGCTTAAACTGCTTGTTGGACGATCACAATATTCAAGTGCTCAACAATCTTGATAACCATTTTTAGAAATTCTATTAATTTACTTATACTGATTTAATTAGAAGGCTTGTAACTAATGTATTAAAATCAATTAAATTCTCTTAATTTATTTATATTGATTTTATTAGAAGACTTGTAACTTATTTATTATAATTCAATAAAAGACTGCACTATAATATTATAATACTGTGTATAATTGTAGGGGACTGTAACTAAAATATAACATTCAAGAGTTAAATTTCGATTTGTAACGGCTCTTATTAGTTAAAAATTAAATTCAGCAAGAAGTGGAACATGGAACGCATGCAGACGACTTCAATAAGTTCCATAACATGCGTTGCTGCCTTGGCTAAATGTTTCGTTTTGGTTGTTGAACAAATGGTTTCGAAAATTAGGTACTCAAACTGAACGCGTAAATTTAACGAAAGAAACGACCACTTTTTTCGAACGAACTAACCAATTTTCTTATAGCCAATAGATGGCGTTTTGTCTCGTTTAATTTTGTTTTTTAATTTTTATTAGGCATTTATTTGCAAAATATGGTTTTGTTTTATAGCCTGTTTAATTTTGTGTTTCGTTCAGGTGTTTGAATGTTATATATGCAAAACACTATGATTTGAAGATATCGATAAATTGCTAGCTATAAGAGTATACTCTTTTTTTAATGCTATAAGTTTGGCAGGTCTATTTAAGTTTTGCGGTTTTAATTATTTCCGTGCCGCCGCTTTAAGAAATTACAAAGTTAATGTTGATTTCTAATCTAATTAAAAAAAAAAAATCAGGCTCCAAGTTGAAACAATATAAACCAAAGATAAAGGTTAGAAAGGTTACGGCATTTGCCTATCGATATTTCACTTCGCCACGAAAAATCGGGCTGTAGTTGCATTTATTCATCATAGAGGGCGCACAACATGCGCGCCACATTATCATTTAAATTGTAGAAAAGAATTATTGCCAATGTTTTGAAAACAGGTCAAATGGATTTGCCATGAACGCTTTTTGTGGCAAGATTAAATTTAATTTAAATTTTTCATTTTATAGTAATCCAATTTCATTATTTATTTGTGATTTTTTGTTTATTTTTGGTCTAACAGAACTACGAGTATATGTATGTAGAAATTCGTTTAGTTTACAAAATATAGAATTAACATTGATATGACATGTAAAGAAGGCTTATGCTCGGCTGACTGGCAATAATTTGGTTTGAGTTACAGCTTGAGGGATCTCAATAATTAGTGCAGGCAGTAAGCCACTAGAAGCGTCAGCAGTGCCGACAATGAACTCCATTGGAACACGGACTTAACGCCACTGTGCGCATCGTGCAGTCCAGACTCTGCCGAGAGACGCGCCGATGTCTGGCCGGGCATGCGCATAATATCCGGTTGGCCGCCAGGTTGCAGGGGTGCTAGGGGCACTGATCCCTCGGGCACACTTAGGGGAGTGGGCTGGAAGGGTGCCAGGGGCGCTAAGTTTGTTGAAGACGCTCCATTCGCCTGAGTTGGAGCCGCCACAGCTGTGGGCGCCGCCGCAGCCACCGCTGGTGCTGTACCATTTGCTGGTGCAGTCTCTGGTGGTGGTGCTGGATAGCAAGCAATCTTCTCTACTTCAATTGTCTTGGTGGCATCCTTTGGATCTGGTTCGGGCACGCGCACTGGCACACAAATAATGCCGCCTGCCGGTGGAGGCGCAGCAGCAGCGGCAGCAGCATTGGGATCAGCAGGTGTTGCCACAGCTGGCGGAGCGGCATTTACAACACCTGGGGCGGCAGCTGGCGCAACGACTGCACCCTCTACAGCTGGCGCTGGTGCAGCTGGTGTCAGTGGAGCTAATGGTGTTTGTGCTGCTGCTCCCGCAACTGGCGCAGGCGCTGGACCATACGCTGGAGCTGCTGGTAAGGAAGCCACAGGCTGAACGGGAGCAGCTGCTGGCTGTGCTACGCCAGTGTTGATAACCGTAGTTCCAGATCCTACATCTGTAGTTGACACCGATCCAGGTGGTCCGTTGTTAATAATAATGATCTTGTCATCACCGCCATTGCTACCACCACCGCCTCCGCCACCGCCGCCACCACCACCATAGTTGCCACCATATGACGAACCATGACTCATGCCGGTATTTTGTGGCGTTAGGGCATGACCCAAAATGGCACCACCAATAGCGCCAGCAATAAGGCCAGTTCCTAAAATAAAAAAAAAAACTTTGTAAATTACTCCAAAACTAAAGACATGTAATTAAAATCCGTATACTAAATATTTAAAGCTTTTAAAATAATCCAGAAATGTTTAAATAATGTAGAACAATTATTTTTAAAATATTTATCTAAAATTCTCTGAATAATTTTATAGGACAATCAAGAACCATAAGTAACGATTATTTTATATAATTTTGTTCAATCCTAATATTTATGTGAATTTGATAGTGAATTTTAAGCTTTTCTTCAATTATAGCTATAAATTTTGAAATAATGTTTTTAGTAATATAATTATATTTTATTTTATTATGAATTTTTAATGTCAAAAACTTGTTATTATTCTAAAAAAAAAATATTTTGGTTAAAAAACATTTTCGAAAAATATTCAAAATTATTTTAGTAATGTTCGTCTTGGTTTAATTAATGAAAATAATTAACAAGCTTGTCACACTAAGCAATAAAATAGATATTTTTCTAGTTTTGTTTTATGTTACAAAAATTAATTATTATTGAAACTCAGAAAATAAAAGTTATTATATGAAAGATAAAATTTATATGAATGATAAAATGAAACTATTATTAAAATGGGATTTTTAGAAAACAAAACTATAATCGTTACGGTCTCTGGTTATAATTGAAAATACCATTAAATGTGACTAACTTTTAACCTGACATTATAAATAATGTTTATTTATTAATAAAATGTACTCACCCAACCCGGGTCCGGATGATTTCGGCGCTTGTGGATAATAGGTAGCTCCAGCGGGAATTGCAGCGCCTGCGGGTAGATAGGTAGCACCAGCCGGCATTGCCGCAACTGGTGCCTGGGGATAGTAGGTCGCTCCATGGGGCACACCTCCGGTTGGATAGTAGCTAGCTCCGGCGGGTACATGACCAGCTGGATGATAGGTTGCGCCAGCTGGTGCATAACCACCTGGGTGATAGCTAGCGCCAGCGGGCAGAGCTCCAGGACTGTGATAGGTAGCGCCAGCGGGCAGAGCTCCAGGACTGTGATAGGTAGCGCCAGCTGGAAAACTTCCAGGACTGTGATAGGTAGCACCAGCTGGTAGAGCTCCAGGACTGTGATAGGTAGCGCCAGCAGGCAACTGACCAGCCGGATGATAGGTAGCACCTGCAGGCAAATTGCCAGGACTGTGATAGGTGGCGCCCGGATAGCTGGACTGTACACCATGCGTATTAGTGGCCGTAATAGGCGTATGATAACTACCGCCGCCAAATCCAGTGCTGTTAGTGCGCGGTCTGTATCCGCCAGAAGTTGCGCCGCCTGCAACCGGCCGAATGTTGCTGTTAGAGGCGGTGTAGCTGGGAGCCGGTGCACTGGCCTTGTAGGAGGGATTGTAAGCTGGCGGCGGTTCGTGTATATTGGTGCGTGCACCACCCACTGGATTGGTGGCCGAATAGGCGGGTGGCGGTCCCTGTGGCTTGGCCGGTACATTCCATCCTATGGGCGATGGATTGGCTGGCTTGGGCTGTGTGTGGCTCGTCTGAGGGTAGCTGTGAACCGTGTGGCTTGGCTGTGAATGCGTGCCACCACCGTAGCTAAGCTTTGTATTATCCGCATGTCCGCCATAACTATGCGATGTGTGCGACGTGTGTGATGTGGATGAAGGGCGTCTTACTGAAGAGCTGCTGGAGCTGGATGAGCGACTCCTGCTGCTGCCACCACCAAACCAGCGCTTGGCCTGCACATCCTGTGTGGCCAGTAGTAGGAGCAGTAATCCCACTAGAAAGAACACACTACTCGGTCGCCTGGTAATACGCGACATTCTGCAAAAGACAATCACTTGAATATGAATATGTGTGCCACAAAATTCAATAAATTTCACTGTTCTAATAATTCAGTTGACTAGGCCTGCTCGAATTGGACTAAGCTGATCTCGCTACTCTGTAACGCTTAAATAGTATTAACGCTTATCAATGGATCCGAAAAAAAAACCCTGAAAATGCTAAAACGCGATGCTTTGACATAAGAACAATTGTACATATGTACAGCAAAAATCTCGATAAGAATTTTAGTGACGACAAAATAAACTTGCGATAACAATATATATTTAAAAAAAAAAAAAGAAATAAAATTTGATTTTTTTTTACACAGGCGAATATTTGTTTATGTGGAATATTATATTGTATAATTTATTTTTTTTTAGTTTGTTTTACGCCTATAATTTTATGTTCGATATTGATATTTAGCGATATTTATAGATAAATCTATTTTAAAAACAATAACTTATCATACAATTTTAAAATTGTTTAAACAGCAAAAAATATTACAAACTTTGTGAAAATATCAATATTAACACCGATATTTACATATATCGTTTATTTTTATATCGATTAATTGAGAAAATCAACAATAATCTGTTTTGAAATATATTATATTATCAGACATAAGCTGACTGTTTATATTTACTACATATAACTTTACTGTTTACTTTTCTCTTATAAAATATCATCAATTGTGGAGTTTAAATCAATATTTTGTTTGATACGATTTTATTTACTTATGATACGTTAGATAAAAATTAGAATTGCATTTAATTCATATTAACTTATCAACGGGCAATGCAAAACTTTTTGCCCATCACAAAGTATATAAATAATATAAAAACCTCTCACAATCCCTCAGTTGTCATTCTTCATTTGTCTGTGGTTTCTATAATTTATTGTTTGCATAAACAATTGATTCAATTTACGTTAATAATACTCGCTACTCTCACTAAGCTCATTTGCACTTTAAATAAATTTCCACCCAACTGAGAATTTCCAATTTTTTGCAAAATATGACATTACATTACTTACTACTGAAAAAGTTAAGAGTTGTAATTAATTTCCCATACTTATTTGCGTCATTACACAAAGCCCAGCCCGTCTTCTAAGATGACGCAATGTCACGCCCTGGCTGCCACTTTTGGTGTCTGCCTCAATTTGGGGCGCGTTACCCATGATGATAATTACATAACTTGCCAATTTTGGTCAGCTTGTCGCGTGGCTACACTCCATTGACTTTTGCTTTCATGTTGCAAGGACTTCTATAGTCGGTTTATGCCATTTGTTTACATATACGATTAATATCGTCATTGAAATTAATATTGTAAGAATGTTTGACTTTAGCACACACACACCCAGCCAGACATTAAAAAAAGGTTTTCAAGCTCTATTTGCACTCCCAAGGTGATCGTAAGCTTTAATTATAAACGAGATTTAAAGGTGCCTTCCTTATAACTGTATTATTAGGCAGACTATCAAAAAATCAATACAATTTATTTCTTTGAACTTTCTAACTATGTGACTTTGTTGTCAAATTTTAAATTCAAAACCAAAGTCTTAATTACTACAAATGCAAAGATTTTGTTGTATTCCCAGCTTGCCAGATGACTGTACATTTGAGTTTGTACACATACATATACACATATTTAAATTCTTATGAATGATAACAATGATTTAGACTTTGCGTCATGTCTACGTCATAACTAAAATACGTCATTGGATTAGTCATAAAAAAATCATATTAAATTTATTTATTAAGAGAAAATGGGGTTATAGGTTGAATGAACTATAAATTCTTGGTTTTTTTGAGTTAAATCTATGTTAAAAATTCTATAGATACTAGATTTTGATTTTAATTTTACTCTATCAATTTTGTTTTGAATTTCAGATTAGAAAAGTATAAAAATCTGCGTGAATAAGTCAAAAAAATAAACTGGTAAGATTGTGTTTGATATTAAACGCTGGAAAACATTATAATAAAGATACTTTTATAGAATATCAGCGAGTATTATTATTAGTAGTTACATAAACTACCAGTTATATATAATTTCTATATAAAAAATATTGGTATGTGGGATGACGGGTTTAGCCCTATGTATACGCAATCTGTATCCAAGCCACAACAAACAATGGTTTATAATAAATGCATTTGTTCATTACAATATAAAATCATTACACGAACAATTCAAAAAGTTGTTATTTTATGAATCATTAAGCGAAAATAAAAATGGCTGACAATTTGAAATGTATATGTATATGACGTCATTACATCTCGTAGTTATTTTCCTGCTTTTAGTCGCTCTGTCTATTTATTTACTTGTCTTTGAAATATTTCTTGGAAATTTGCAAACAGTCGACCAGACTTTTAATGATAAGAGCATCGCCAATTATCAATAATTTCAACAGAATTTATACTACGTACTTCGTTTACGCCGTATTTGTCTTGATGTGTTCTTATCGCTCTTTGGGTTCAAGAAGTCAGTCGTGGCCTTATTTACGTTATACATATTTTAATATTTTTATATACTTATGAACAAATAATAAATATTGTATTTATGTATATTTTTGCATCTGTACATATATATATTTTTTTTTCTATAAAAGCAACCCACAAACGTGCCTATTTATTAGTATACAAAAAATAGAAATTTGGTATAAAATTTCGGCAGTGGGCGAAAGAGATTTGGCAAAGTTAAATTTTTTATTTTATTTTATTTTTTAATGAGCGTTATGAAGAAGTTGGTTATTACACAAGACCGGTTTCCCTTCCAGGTAAGTTGCACAAACATTAAATAAAGCAAAATTGGCAAACAAAAGTTGGCGCTAAAAATAAATCGTAAAACCTATTCAAGATCAAAAGTGGGAGAGCTTTGCGGGGGCAGTATAAAAAAGGCATGACATTTTTTTTTAAAAATTGCTAACATCTTTGTTTAATCAGCTGACAAACATTTAATAAATTTTTAATTGCGACTAAACATTTAATTTAAAGTAGAAATTATAAGGCTTAGGAAATAATATTTGTTTTTATTATATAATGATTTAATCAATGCTATTATTATGGAAATCCCCTCGTTAACTAAACTCGCACTCACGTACTGTGTTTTCTAAGCTATTAAATGAAATACCTAAATATCTCTACATTCACTTTGTTAATATCAAATATAATAGTCCCAAATGCATTAGGTAAATAGTTTTTAGAGTCGGTATTTTCATATATTTTTAGTGCCCTAAATTCCCCCACATTTGACATTGCACACGTGAGAGGATGACAACAACACGAAGGGGACTAATAAATAGATTTAGAATGCCTAAATTTAAACGAACCTGTTGAGTGCATAAAACAAACAACAATTTTAAAGTGGGAAGAATATTAAATGGAGCTTGTAGAATCCACAAAATTTGTATGAACAACAAAATTAAAAACGACAACAAAAAATATTTTTTTATCTGATGACAGTTTTATATGAATAATAAACCAAGTTTTTTTTTTTACCAAAAAAAAAAAAAATTTCTCTTTAAATGTCTGCTATACTCTATTTTGACTCATCGACTGTAGTTTGTTTTATTTTGTGAATAAATCAAGCCAGTTTTGAAAATGAAATATATCGATGGCTGCTTAGCTAATGATCCACATACCAAATTTTGATATAATGTGTAAGAAATATCATATTATATGGTATTAAATCGATTTTAACCATTTATGAGCCAATGTCAGGCCACACTTAATAAGTTTAGGTTTAAATAACCATACCACATTTTAACATTTTAGCTTAAGTACATTATTGTAAGTCATGCTCTTAACCAGGGCCGTCTTAACGGTATAGCATTTGTCAGGGCGACGAGCGACTAAGGGCCCCCGGGGCCTCGAGTGGTATAGCCCCGCGTATTAAAAAATCGTTGTTCCTAGAGAACCGTGGCCCCGATTGTTAAAATAGCCAGGGACCCCGCGGAAACTTAAATCGACCCTTCTCTTAACCATTTTTGAACTCATGTCGTAAATACCCTATACGAACCGCAGACATAAAACTCAAATTAAATAATGAAAAGTACTTAAATTTTGGCGTCGTTTTGAAATGTTCTAATTGTATGCTACATTCATATGTTTGTATATACAATATATACAATCCAATTGTACATAATATAAAAGAATTTTTAAACATTTTTTTATAGATTAAATTGGTTTTGAATTCCGATGTATTTTTTATATTCTTCATTAGAAATGCCTGTGTCAGACAAACGCGCAAATTTTATGCATTTTATATTATATTTGTTTGACCTTCAGATCGTACATTGTTTTTTTTTTGTTTTCTTAGCAAAATCGCAAAACAAAGAGCCTCCCGTTTCAATTAACTGTGCAATTTCTACTGTTTCTGGGAATTACAACAAATACAAAAACAACCATATAAAACCGGTCTTGTACACTCTGTACACTGGATACTTATTAGAATAACTTGCAAATATTTTATTATTTATATTATTATTAATATTGATTTACTTGTTTTTGTTGTTCACTTGTTTTTGTTTTGTTCACCGCGTTTGAGTTTAGTTCCGTGCAAAGTTTCTCAAGCAACTGAAATGCGGTTGAAAATTTTTCATTTTGCGTGTTTTGTTGTTGAGAGGCGACGCGGACGAAGCGTAGCGACAGCGACGGCAACTGCGACGGTTACCGCAACTTGTTGGTTGCTTGTCTGTTGTTGTTGTTTTTGTTATTGTCGTTTTTATTTCATTTGCTGTGTTTGTCATCTCTGCTGACGTAGCGTTGCTCTCCTAAATATACATATATGTGTGTATATATGCATGTGTGCGTTCATTTGATGGCTTGTTTGCTGTTTCGTTTTATTTAATTCAAGTTTTAATACCCTGTACACATAGAATGCGTAACACAAAGGTGCTATGACGCTGACTAAATATACATATGTATGTACATTTAATATTTGTCAAGTTTAAAGTAAAATGCGTTTCCAATATTATAACGTAAATCGAATTGTATATATCATTATATACTTGATCAGCAGAAAATACAACCTTCCGCATGTCTGCATGATAGATTTAATTGCAATCCAAACTGTTTAAATTTGGGTGTGTACATATATTTTAGTATTTATATCAAATATATATTAAAATATATATGTATGTATATATATGATCTAGTCCCATATATTCTAAAAATTTAATGACAGATATTAAGTACATGTTAATGTCATTCAGTTATGAATAGCAGAGAACCATTTCTGGTTATACATATGTTTACAAGCCAATGAACAGGGTATCACTCGGTCTATTACTTAAAATAAGAGCATGCTTATTGCTTGGCATGCTTTGAGAGTGTTGGCGTGTTATTGTAGGTGTGAGTATTGTGTTGTGTTTTTGCATTTGTTATAAATTCATTTACGCATTTTAATTAGACAAACAAGATAGGTTTGTCTATGCAGAAGGTCTGTATAGTTTTTAGCTTAGTATGCAGACACACATGCGTAAAAACTGCTTGTAAAGGCATTACTAGGAGCTGTATTAGTTAAATCATTCATTTGAATAATCATAATAAGATCGAGATAAGCATACCTCACATAAGATTTCAACAAATAAAAAAATGGTAGATTAAATATATATATGTCTGTCTGCAAGTAAATAAAAACATATATTATCTTAAAAAAAAAAAAAAAAATCATTTGTACGGTAAATAATTTTAATTTTTACAATATGAATGATTCTCTGATATGCATCTAGCTTCTGATTCTCAAAGAGAGCAGATGATACATATACAACGGGATTTTATGAGTGCAAGTGAGTTTCGTTCGTGTTCTTGGATCATCGCACACACACACACACACACACACCCAACGGTTTAATTGCATTTGTATTGGTGCTCGTGATGAACGTTTTCTGTTTGCGGCCGTCGTCAGCTTCAGAGTTGGCGTCGCTGCCGTTGATGACGACGAGGTGTTTGCCTTTGTGCTTCTGTGCTGAGGCGTCGCGCGCCTGAAGTTGCTGTCATAGTGTGATGCTCGTCACACACTCTGCAATCGGTTCATCCAACTTGTATGAGCAGTATTTATTAATATTGTACATAAGCACTAGCACTGAGTTGTGAGAATAACAGCAAAGACGCAATCTTGATCTTACCAGAAAGACTTATTTCAATTCAGTTCAATTCATTTATTCGTCGATTCTTGAAGATAATACAGTTTTGGTATCTTATTTTCTATAGTAAGGCACTGAGTGACAAATTCAGGCTAACTTAAATTATTTTGATTATTTTGCCATTTGCTTTATTTCATACAAGGCGTTAAAATTAAGTATTGTTACAGTCTTTTAGTTGCTTTGGACTTTGTTTTTTAGTTATATTCTTAACAATAGGTACTGCGGTAAAAATTTTAGAAAAAAACCTTGTTATCATTAAATAGTTTTGTTTGCTTAATTCTAGTTATTAACATTGAGAATCACCGAGGACGGCGTACAAAATTGTCATATTTTTTTATTTTATTTCCAGGAAGCAGCCTTTATAATGGACTACAACATGACATGAAATTAACATTAAATAACAACCTCGCTTCATGAGAGGCTTAAAATCAATTTTTTTAAATTTTTATTGTTAATAGTGGCAAATATGTTTCACAAAATTTATATTGTTTGATGGAAAACTGGCAACTGACGTATGTGGATTGCATGGTGTGTAGCCAACTTTTAAATTGTGTTCGGCCTTATTGTTGTTGTAGGGACTGTCCGGTAACAGCTGTCAACATTTCTGACGTAGTGCTAGCAACTTTGAGACGGGTTCCCGACACGTTCCTATAAAATTCATATATACAAATGTAATAGTGGAAAGGGGATGAAAGTCTAGGGTTTAAAGCTTTAAAGTTTTCACGCACTAAAAAACTAAAGCTTTTGTACAGGTCATCGAAAGCTTAGGAATGTAACAGTTAACAAATCTTAGAATGACATTCAAATGTATTTTACTCTTTTTTACAGTGTACATTTCAAAAATAATTGCTATTGCATATCTTTAAATTTTTTGTTACTATGTACATACTCGTACTATGTACATATTTATATTATAATTTTTATACACTTTAAAGAGCATACTATAATCAGGGCCGTTTAAACGGTATATCACACTGGGCATTTGCCAGGGACCCCGGGGGATCGAAATTAGTTAGGAGGAAATTAGTTAGGATCGAAATTAGTTAAGCGTCCTTCGGAAACCTTAAGACGGCGCTGACTATAATATAGTATGCAGTACATATCACAAATATGCCGAATAGTGCCAGCATATCATAAAGCTGTAATAAGAAAGATCGATTAGACAGAGTTTTTTTTCAAGTTATCAAGCCAAACTTGTCAAATAGATGTAGTATTTTAATCTAAGCAATCAAACCAGGTTTTGTCAATATCGGAAAACTATATCTAATAGCTTCCATATGAACAATCGGTCGAATAATATGATAGTATAAAAATCAGATCACTATATCATATAGCTATGTTACATAGGAACAATCGACTAAAAATAAATTTTTTTAGAAGACTATTGCAAGGGTATATACACTATAGTCGTAGATTCCCGTTTCTTTCTTGTTTGACCGAAAATAATTCAAGTACATACATAGTTGATTAGAATAATAGTCTATTTTTACATAAAGAATGGTCATAATGTATTCCTCTTCATAGATATTATAATCGTTTTGAACCCATAAATCATTTACTTATATTATTTATCATAATAGATTAGTCAGAAGTTTAGTTATTATATAATTCTTTTGATTATCAGATATAACATGTATTCATCCGGAATTCCAAATAAAAATCTCGCTTATAGAGTTTTTCTTAAATTGAAAGACATTATCTTTTATAGCTGTTAATCAAAGACTAAGTATATTTTAATTTGCGAAGTGACTTAAAAGCTAAAATTATTTCTACTCTTCCACAGCATCCACATCAGGCACAGTGCTGGTCATTTCCATAGAACCATAGCCGGTATCAGCTGCACCACCAATATCACCTGCAACAATTGGCGGCACTGTGCTGGTGGTGCTGCTGCCTTGCTCTAACATGCACTGTGGATCATCTTGGCAATCTACGCCTGTCGGTTGGAGGTGTGTGCTGGGAGCCGGAAAGCAAACCACACGCTCCACTTCCCGCACCAACTCCGGGTTCTGGGGATCTGTCTCGTTCAGCATAATGGGAAAGCATATAATGCCACCAGCAGGTGGTTCTGGGAATGCAGTTGATTCCACTGTCTCTTCGCTGAGACTTGTCTCCTGTTCTTCCTCCTCGTTGGCCAATGGATTCTCTGGCGAGACGGCAGTCTCCTCAGGCATCAGTGTTTCATTAAGTGGCTGTTCCGGCTCCCGCTGTCCGTTATTGATAATTACGATCTCTCGACCATTTCCAGCAGCTGCAGGCTCGACTGGTGTATTCCGGTGGTATACATGCGAAACATGATGACGATTGCCAAACATAATGTTGTCCATCAGGCGACCAGCCAGCATGCCAGTCAGAAATCCGCTTGTGCCTAGGGTCAATAGAAACAGTTAGTGCCACATATGTATGATGTATGTGTACAACAAACTCACCTGAACCCATGGACATGGGAGGCTGCGCGTAATATACAGCACCGGCAGGCAATGCCTGCGCATTTGCATAATACATGCCCTGGCCAGGAGCTGGTGCATAACTATATCCAGGCGGCATTTGTTGCCGTGGATAGTTGGCTACTTGTGGCTTCGGCATCGACATGGGCTTTGCTGGTGGCGGTGGTGGTGGTGGCAACTTGGGCACTGTCATTGCGGTGTGCACCGGTGAGCCGCTGACCACGCGTCTTCCGCTGCCGGATGAAGAAGATTTGCTGCCATATTTGCTACGCCAGCCGCCGAAGAGGCCGCCGAATGAGCCACCGCCGCGTCCACGGCCGCCACGTGCCACACTGGGCACCACCAGGCAGGCGGCCATGAGCACCACACAGATCAGAAAATACGATTGTTTCATACTAAAATTTTGCAACTGCATCCGTCAATGGGCAAAACTAAACTGGGGATGTGAAGGCAGTGGCTCGGCGCCTATATCCCAGCACAGTGATAAATGCGTGGTTGATGCGCTACATTCGGGCTTGCAGGGCATATAAGTAGAGTATATAACTCAAATTGTTATAAGTAATTAATGGATATGAGAGTGACCACCTAGTCGGAGATGTCTCTCTATTTTTGTTATCCATCTATTCTTACACTCGCTTTATCTGATCTCGCTAAATTCTAATTAAATTTCACACAAATTCTGTTTACTCCAATTTCTCCTAGGTTCCTATCATCCTTTGCTATCCTATTTAAGTTGTATAGTATTTTTATTTATAAGCTTGTTTTAACTATTAAATTGTTTTTTTATCAATTAATTTTATTGTGTTAATTTTATTATTTTAAGCTTTTTTTAATACTAAGTATCAGCCAATTAGTTGGAGGTTCTAATAATAATACTGACTACCTTTAATATAAATAAAAATAAAGTAATTATTATTAAATTTTGACGCAGACATTTATACAGTTAATTGTGTATGTTTACCTTTAAATTATACCACAAATAGTTTTTGTTTTCTGCTTTTCAATTTCTAAATTTTTTTATTGAGTAACTTTTTGAAAAATTGTATTGAAGCGCATTTATTTGATCATTTGAACCAAATGAAATGTCACATCATTTTACTTATCACACAATTTGTATTTGACAGCATTGCCAGTGACTGAAATTCATACATTCGTGTCCCCATATCAGCGAAAATTGAATGAGTGTCGTCGTGTAATAATTCAATTGAAACTAATTGAGTCGCACTCAAATACTCGGATTTTCTCGATGTCTCGAGCCAGGCAAGCATAAACAACAACCATAATAAATAGCAAAAAATACGATGTTGATATCTTTAGCTAAAGCTAAGCGCCAATTTGCCAAATGTGTCGCATCAAATATCATTGTTGCGATGTCAGTTTTGTCTCACTAAACTTGTAAAATGGTTTCAGATTTCTAAAATTTCCATGGGGCGGTAAGGCTTACATTTGAATCGTCACGTTCAAATCCACGATCATCTCATCATAATGCGACAGACCTGACTCAAAGATACTGACCCATTTGCCAGGCAAACAACATGTATCTAAGGTCGAAAATTTACAAATAAAAATGCATTGCCATTGCCGCCTTGAAAAAAGAGCACACGCAAGGCGTTGAGGTCATTACAGCCAATCAATATGAAATTTTTTAATAAAAGCCTGGGAAATTTATCTCTGCTAGTAATCTGTGATAAGTGGACCAAATACTAAATGTATGAGTTAATAAAACAATTCATACAATGATTAAGATATATGCTTTTAATGCAACTGACATTTGTAGATAAAAACTTATTGGATAATATCTAAAAAAAAAAATCTGCATATAAATATTATCGAAGTTGCTTTTCAATATCTTCCAGTTTAAGTTGTGTCGAAAAGATAGCTGTTTTATTTCTCAAAGGCTTTTAATTCAATAGATTCTTATTAATAATTTAGTTGTATTTGTTTACTTTTGAATTCGACTAATAATTCATATTCAATGAAAGCAACGATATCACTTAAATATAAAGGACAGCTTCCTCTATCATATTGACATATATTTTTTACTCAGCTGACCTTGTCAAGCCGCAAACGATTTTCTTTTCTTTTTTCATCATCTGACAATGATTTGCATATACAATTTTCATATTTTCACCTTTCAAGCGACTTATAAAGATATATAAACATATATATATATCACTACCCTTATTTACTCATTATGCGCTAACTTAATTCCCATAAATTTTCAACGGTTTATTGATTGCCGCCCAAGTGCCATTATTAAAATCGAAAGCCAAAAACCCATAGAAATAGAGAGAGAGAGAGACAGAGAAGGAGAGACGGAGAGAAAGTGGACAACACGCAGTTACTTCATTTAGAACGTTTAGGCCATTTTGAAAGTCATTTATAATGAAATGTAGATGTTGAACCTGCACCCAAATAAGTCGTACGTCATCTATAAAAGCAAAAATTAGTTGCTGGAGACAAACGGAGAGTTTGGTTGCTTCAGGCGGCAAAGGAAAACTTGTAAAATATTTACGAGCCCAAGTGACCAGAGCCATTGCAAAAAACAAGTAGAAAGATTGTAGTTGATAGCTCCCAACTGTAATATACTCTGTTAACAGTCTGCTATCATTTATCAGCAGTCCAAATTTATGTATTTTAAGCCAATTAAAACTATTTTTATTGTAAAACAATTTTAATTGTAAGCCCAAATATATATTATATTTCGTTGAACTTTAGTGAGAGAAAAATATAGTTTAAATTGAAGAACAACCTATCGGACTCTGGATCTTGATTTATACTCTGATAACTTTAATAAGAAATTCTAATATCCCACTAGAACGGTTTGCAAAGTTGTTTTGGTTGAGGCACACATATAATTCCCAAACGGTTATACCAATCGGTATGTAGAAGATCCACAGCAGTCTTAATAACGGATTTCATAAAATAAAATAAAAATCGTCATGTTTTCGGCACTTTTTAAGCGATATTATCTTGGTGTTGCTTTTGAGGTGTCTTTAAATACTTGACTTCTCCCTAAAAGATAAAAGAGGCGAGCCAATATACTCAACTTTTTTTGGTAATAGAGTATGACAATGGCCAAAAGCGGAAAGCATAAAAAGTAACTACTTTGTGGCTTACGTGTGAGGCTATTCCTAACTGTTTGTCTCTCTTTCATTCACTCGGTGTGTGTTGGGTGTGTGTGTGTGTGTGTGTGTGACAAACTGAAGAAGCTGAGCATACTTTTAGGTGCTTAGAGAAAATCTATGCTGTATGTGCGCACATATATACATATATATCATATATTTGCGAGTGTCGTCTGTGCGTGTGTGTTGTGATTGTGTAATAAAAAATATCCAGCTGACATTTTGTGTCAAGCACCTTTTTCATTTTGGCACTCAGTAAAGCGTGGCCAAGTCCAACTGAGGGACGAGTTTCCATTCTGCATTCTCGTCCGGTTCGCTCTACCGCCTGCCTGCCTGAGTGATGACAAATTACATTTGTCAGATTTATGACCAATTATGAGCGTGTTATATATCACAGCAGCAACAGCAACAGCAGCAGCAGCAGCAGCAAAAGCAAAGGCATCACCATCAGAGCCACCTTAATGGCAAGCGCAATGAATAAGTCGCCATCGTTTGTTTGTGGGCGCTGAGCTGCGGGCAATACACGGCATACCACATACAACATCTACGAATGCAGGGGCAAAGTGGGTGTGCCACATATGAGTATACATACATACATACATACATAGCAATTGGTAATGCTGCACGTTTATAATGCTTTGCGCCCTTGCCTATATATCGCATTTCGTCCCACTTTCAGAGACCTCGGTTTGGATTTCTTTCTGTTCATTTGTGTTACGCATTTTCATCGTCTCTTGGACCCATATGAGAAATGCTTTTTTTGGCCTGAGAAATGGCCAGCCATATCGCGTGTCTTTATGTCGCACTTTCGACTTGTATTATTTATGCCGCTAATGCGTTGAAAATAGCTAAAATTGCCTTTATTACATGCGCAGTTAAACTTCAATTATAGCTCTAATAAAAATACATGCCTAAAAGTATAAAACGAGGGTTGCCCAAAACGAAACCAAAACTTCGATGCTATTGAATTTGAGCTCTCACGATTTGAAGTTAATCTCACTGAGCTATTAGGTCTACGTTATTCGAAATAATTTAATTGTTATGTGAAGACTGTTTAAATAAAATTCAGTTTTAACCAACATTGTTGTTAAATATAATAAAATTGAATAATGCCAATTATTTATAGTTTTTTTTTGTAAAAATCCTTAAAAAACTCTTAAAAGTGACTTTTTTACTTAGTCTTCATAGCAGATACAGTTCCTGCTTATTCCATGTCATTCCGTGTGTATTGTAAATTTTAATTACATTCAATATTTATTTCTATATTAAATGTTATGTAATACATCTCAAAAAAAAAACGATTATACCCTTTGATCTATGCAAAGAGATATTTTAAAGATTTTCTTATTGTTCTCTATTTTTGTATTTGAATTCTGTCTTTAAGAAAATTAATAATTTTCTGTTTTCTCTAAGCTTTACAATCGTGTATTTATTGAACAAGAATTATTATAATTTTCTGATCAGATTGGAGTTTATATTATGTATTGAATTTAAAAAAGAAGAACTTTAAAGTACTCATCGTGCAGCCCTCTTTGACAATAATAATTTTGGTCTTTTAGTGACAAAAATACTGGCATAGAAATATGCAAAATACAGCATAAAATACGCGCTAAAATTTTGCAAATTAAAATCGAAAAGCATAAATTATCAAGATATATATTTTTGTTTTTACAAACTTCACCGAGGGTTTTGGATATGGAGCAATAGGGGCTGGAATTTGGTACGTGGCAGCTGCTGCGTCGCACAAACATTAATAAAAGCAACAGCATTTTATGCTTCATTTTACAATTCAATCAGTTTTAATTTCCACCTGTCGAATACATTTCCGTTTTACAGTTTATTTAAGCAGTGGCGGCTGCTCGTAATTTTTTTTAATTTTAACTTGAATTTCAAAATTCAATTAGCTTCGAAGTCGCATTCGACAGGAAGGAAGGAAGCAAGGCATACACTGTTTGCGATCTATCCCAAGGAATGAAGCATTTTGCCCATCTGCCAGCTTCACTGACATTGTTGTTGGATTCACTTTTTAGATTTATGTTCTTAGAATTTAATGAAAAGCCACATTTTGTGCAGATATTTCAGGACAACAGGGAACGCAGCGAAGGAGAGAGAAATTCTTGCAAATTGGATGCCTGGTTTATTTCGCTGAACAATTAAAGAGCAATAATTTAAGCCACGGTGCGAAAGAAATTACTTAATTTATGGCTGGGCAAAATGGAATACTGGCATAATTGATACAACAAGACGTGATAAAAATAATTTAGTTTTAAATTACATGTTTAAATATTCAAATTGGCGTGTGTTTAACTTAATTATCGTATATGTTCTACAATATTTAATTCAAAAACTACTAAAAAGTATTAAAAAAATAATTTTGTTTGCTGATTATTTTTAGTTATTTTTTTTAACTAGTCTATTTAATTGTTTTTATTGTAAGCTAATTAATTAAGTCTTGATTGGAATATGAAATTTCCAAATGCATTTTTTTCTCTATAACCGATGATTGGCATTCAATGAGCTGTGTTTGCTACTGCACTTGAAATACAATTGACTCGCTGCCAATTAGGTGGGAAATTGAAAACTCATGCAATTGATGGGTTTTTCACACACTTCCAACCACCTCCCTCTCTTTGCAGCAGCTGTTGGTGTCTGGCGTTGCCAGTGGCCCGTACACATGTCCATCAATTTTTCACAAGCAACAGCAACAGCAATGGCAACAGCAACTGTTGCTGCTGGCAACCTCAACGGCAACAGCAATGAAAACGAATAAGCGGCTCTTCAGGCAGCATCCAACCGGTAGATAAACAGACAAGGACATGCCCAGGAGGCTGGCAAAAAAGGATGGCCTACAACCCTGTGTTGGTGTTGTTCAGCTGTATGGCAACGGCGCATTAACATTTCGTAGTTTTTCATGCATTCATTTTGATAGTCGGCCCAGCTCACAGAAAATACATACTACCAGGACATTCTGCTGTACTGCTGCTGCTGTTGCTCGTCCTGGGGCATCGACAGCGGCAATGGCTTAACTGATAAATAAGCACGGTATGCCACAGTGTCTCCTGTCGAGCGCGCCCGTCTCCGGTAGCACGGTCCATGCGTACGCTGCAGCTTGACCTCAGGTCAAATGCAACAAGATGGCGTACATGTCCGTGTCCGTGTCTGTACCCATATTCCCGTTCCAGTTCCGGTTTCTGTTTCTGCCGTTGGCGCTGCTTTTGCAAATGAAATTTTTCTTCAATTAGTTTATTTTCACACCAATGATTTTGATTTCAACCCCAGCACAGACTGCGAGCCCGAACAGTGTTGCCGTTGCAACTGTAGCTGCGTCGGCTTGTTAACGAGTGTGTGGCAATTAAGGCAGCGAGTAATTGTTGCCAGTTGCAGATGATATTGATGCTGCACCCCCTCACCCCATGTGCTACAATACAACAACATAAAAGCAACAACATCTGCATACACATCACAGCACTCGTTGTTTGCAGGGAGGTGCTGCTGTTGGTGTGTGTGTGTGTGTGTGTGTGGGCTTTTCATTGAACATTTTGTTGTGAAGCGCAACTTTTTGATTGGCTTTCACTTCAGCGCGGCCATAAAAAATGATTGAAGTGTGCCTCAATTTTGTAGACGGTTTGCTCACTGCTCTCATTATGCCAACAGGAAAAAAATCAACGCACGGCCCAGGTAACAGGGCTCTAACATTAGCTTTAGTTGAGGCACATTACGCATACGCCACGTAAGGCGGCCCAAAATGAATTGGATTTGTCATCGCGGCAAACGGCAAACGGCACATGAAACATGAAAAAACCAGAAGGAACTTCACAAAATAAGCATGCAATACACGTGCTTTGGCAATTTGTCACATGAGCCTCTAAAATATGCCCCTGGGTGTTTGGCCAAAAACTTGACACAGCCTCCGCCCCCAAGTCCAAAGTGAAAAAGCATTAGCTGCACACACCAGCGCCCAAAAAGGGAGTATTCTGGAAATAACTTTCACCAAGAAATAGTAATAAATAGAGAAATAACTTAAATAATAAGATAAGGCATAATTAATTGCAATTAGAAAACATTTTAAGGTGTTTAATTCATTAGAAAATATATTTAAATATTTTCGGTATGGTGTTATTCAGGAGAAAACCATTTTGGGAACATTTACAATACAATACATATTCATATGACAGGCAGCTTAGCAACAAGAAAAATATGAAGTCTAGCTCAGATTAGATGATTTTTCAGGATAAACGCGGCAAGTTGTAAGGCACTTTGCATCCTACATCCAATCTCAAATACATGTGAGCACGTCTTTCTGTATGTGCGTTGTGTGTGTTGTGTGTGGGTGTGTACATGTGTGTGTATATGTGCCTGTGCCTTACAAATGAAGCCATCAATAACAAATTTTAAATTTAATTTAGACAAGTCGCCAAGCAACCGTTCAAGTTTTTGCAGTTTGTTTGGTTGCATTTGTTGCCATTTGCCAGACAATTTTTACTTGGCTCGTATTTGTTTTTCATTTCAGCAGCTGTTTTTTTTTGTTGTGCCACACCCACACACACACACCCACACACACACACACACAGTTATAATTTAATTTCACATGCGTTGCTGGCGTTAAACTTTGCCCTCGCGTCCTGTTCGCATTTTAAGTTATGTAGATTATAATTAGAAAAGTTCCTTTTTCGGCAGGGCAGGGTGTCTGGCACAACAACACAAAACTTTGTTTTCCGCCGATGCCGTTGCTCAGAAAGTCATAAAATTATAGGTAAACGTTTACGTGCATTGGCATTGGATGAGAATTACTTGGTAGACTGAGGAGTCTGAGGAGTTGGGGAAGATTTCAGATCTGGGGCCCATTTGCATAGTCCACCAATTAATTACCAGTGAATTTAAAAGGTTTTGCTCAGTTTGCCGTTGCGGGGCTTTGGCATCGCATTACGGCGCAACAAAACAAAATTCACAATAAGAAATAAGAATTATATAAATGGCGCAATATGAAACTAATCACTTTTAATTGGTGCACAAAGCAAATTATGGAAATGAAAAAGCGACCGATTCCAAAAAACCTTTTTGTTGCCTTTCGCCGTATACAATCTTTTATTCTTTTTTTTTTTCTGTCCGCCCCACAAAAAAGTCCTAAAGTTATGTCTGCTATTAAAATATTAAATTGTGTTGTTAAAGTGGCGCCAGAAAGTTTGGTAACTGCCCAATTTATATGCGCTAATAACAATGGGGGTAGCATATATTAAAGGAAATTCTATTTTTTTTAAATGATATTAGTAAAACCAAAATATATATGGGAATTGTTTGTTATGTAATTAAATTATAATTTTATAAAATACTATTTTTTGTTAAGTACAAAAAAATAGTTTATAGACGCTTATATATAAAGCTCTTTTTATTATAAATATTTTTTATGCAAGCACAAAACAACCTTAAGCACTGCTTGATTAATCGATAAACGTGCTGTATGCACATGCCAATTGCATTTTTTATTTTCCTTTTTCAATTTTCACACTTTGCGCAAAAACCGCAAAACATCCAAACAAAACATACGAGAAATACATTACGTATACGCCATATCTGACGCGCCACTTTTGTTTGGCTTGTGTCCTTGTTGCTGTTGTAGCCGTTCCCATTTGTTGTGTGTGCTGCTCTTTCACAGATTTACAATGTTTTTATATCTATTCAATGGGTATTATCATTATTGTTACGAAACCTGTAACATTGTGTACATATAAATAGGATTTTTCAACCTTAATGTGTATAGTATTTATGTAGTCTGTATAGAATGGGACAATTGGTCGAAGAGAGATAATAAAATTAAATATTTTTTGTTTATTTAATATAAATATAACAGCCTTACTTTGCAAGTTTCATCATATTCTATATAAGTTTTAGTATTAAGAACATCTGACTTTATAAATGTATATATCTCCCTGACTTGCAAAATAAACATTTTCTTGCTTGTCCTGTTGTATTGAGAAGAACTATATATATTCCCCTGTAAGTGTATTTAATATTCGGCAACAATCAGTTAAACATTTTTCCATATTTTGTTTGTATTTTTTACACCTTGCATGTTGGTTTTTTACGACTCACGTGCAGCTATAAAATGCTGTATTTTGCTATGAGATTGGGCAAGTTTGTGTATGAGGGTGAATTCGTTGGTTGTTAATTATGCTTTTAAGCAAATTAGCAGCTGCATTGATATACGCAAATAATGCGAAATCGATTTGGGGAGTCAGCCGATAAATTTCGCACAAACTCAGTGCTGGCATCAAAAACATGAAAAAAAAATACGTGTAAATATATTGAATGTTTTTTTTTGTACACAGTTTACAGTTTAATAATTATCTGTATTGAGAATAAGAATGTTCAATGCTTAAAACAAAATCTGTTTTGTTGGTCGTGTCTTTAATTTTATTCAATTATATTTGGGCGTTTTTTTGAATGCTGGCAATTTGATAATTACAAACGAAATCCTATTAGCGTCGCTTATTTATGCTAATTTCGTTATTTGCGTTAAATTTTTAAAACATGAGTGCCTGTTATCGTCGCTTCGGAGCACAACAGCTGCCGTTAATTTAATTTGGCATAGACAAAGACATGTACATACTATATACTTACACATAAATATATATAGTATATATCTATAGCATTCAAATTAAGCAATGCGTACATTATAATCTATTGGAAGGCAGGCAGACAGCCAAAGTTAAACGTGCACCTGACTCGACCCCAACTCCATTTTCTATACCTGCTCCTGCCCCTTACAGCTGTCGACGTTGCTACATGGCAGCCATGTCGCTTTCAATTATGTCACATGCGTGTGGCATCTTCATCTTTAACGTCTTTGGCTACAGTTTTCAGGCAATCAGGACACACAGGGCACAGGGCTGCCCCACAGCGATACCCATTCCCTAGGCTTTTGATTATTTTCTTTTCCTTTTACCTTTATCACTTTATGACAAAATGTTGCGACATGCATAAAAAATGTTGCCAAAGATGTCAAACTCCGGCCGCTAATTGACAATTCGTATTAATTATTAATTAGCTGCGTTTGATATTCTTAAGCATTAGACGACGCGTCAGATGTTAGCCTTCATTGCCATCTTTCATTAGCAGCACCGATAGCGTTACCTAATTAAAATTGAATTTTATATACAACACAGAGCACGTTTGAAAGCAAGAAAGAATTTAAAATATATATAATATAATGGCCCGATTCGACTGATTTGAGGTCACAATTTTCTCCTTATGTCTGTAACATACAGCATTTGTAAAACCACTCTAATAGGTTCAGACTGTAAGTGTGTTTGTCTCAGCTTCATTTTCAACTCAATTCCTGGAAATATGCGTGCCCTACTTTTCCTGGTAGTATACATTGTGAACCCTTGATATCATTGTAATTTTATTTGTACATAATACGCGTCTGTCGTATTTGTATAAAAGTCAAATTTAAAATAAGCTGAATTAAATAAACATTTTCAGTTTTTCGCAGCCATACATTAAAGTCTCAGCTGTCGTACAGGTAAACCTGACAAACAAATAATATGTACATATAATATGTCTAAGCATAATAGTCTAAGCATCTTTTCAGGCTAAATATTATCGTAAAATTAATTAAATTCAGTAGATTTTGGGCAGCTATTGTCTAGCTGATTTTATATGCCTCGCCCAAAGGCCCATTACAAATTTTATTACAAAGGCTATAAAGTTGATTTTTGTTTTACGTTCTCAGCAAAGATCAACAATTTGGCTTCATTGTTTCAATTTATTATTAACTTTTATACGCTGGCCGGAATTGGAACTTTATTTACCAATAAATGTGTTAAACCCCCCACCACGATGCAGCCCTCAGCTCTTCATCATTTTAGAGCAGCTACTGCAACATTTTTTATAGCATTTTAAGCCAATATCCGTTAACGCCCCGATTGCTGCCCATTCTCAACAGATTGTCCAAGTCGAAGGCCATTAAAATGTCTGCTCGTCCTGCTTCGTTTATAAAGTTTTTTCTTGCATCCGATTTGCTAGCATATACAAAATTTTGGAAGCTTTGCTAATTGGCTCAACCAGCAACCAAGCAGACATCAAGTCAAAGTTCGTAAACGAATGTCATATGATTTTTTGTTGGGGTTGAGTTTATATATATATTTGAAAGTTGCAGAAAGTATGCTTCACTTGGTTTAGTTTTATTAGTAGCAGAATTTTTGTTGTTCCTGGAGCAGCAAATACTTGACATTTTATTACAAGAAGGGAACACTAGCTCCTTTCACATGCATGCTACTACGATTTTGTCATCCCAGCCTGGGGCGGTGAAATAAAAATGAGCTAGCGAACTGTGATGGCAACTTCAGTATAAAACAGAACGGAACTGAGCTGAGCTGAACAGAGCACAGAACATTGCAGAAAATTACTAGCATAATAACGCAAATATTTTACGATATACACAACAAACGACAAGCCAAAAACTTAACTAGCCGCGGGCCAAGCACAAAAACAACGTAAATAAAATTTCATTTCATTTTTGATGGTATATATGTATGTATATGCTGTACTCGTATTATATATACTTTTAGGTAGAGCATACGCATTGCTTGCATTGAGGTTAATTTCTGGGGGGATTTTTTTTTCCTTTTTCTCCTGTAACATTTCAGTTTTGGGATTGGGATTGGGATTGGCATTGGCCAACTGATTGTGTATGCCGGGGGCGCATACGCAATCAGCTGCATGGCTGGGGGCCTGATGACGCTTCATTTAAAAAGCAAATAAAATTAAAATACGCGCATATATTTTTTCAACAGATCAAACAGTCGAATTATGGGCAAATATAAAAGGCAGCCAGGCAGCAGCTGAGACGCCAATCGAATTGAATATCGTGGGCTCAATTCCGTGTGCTGGTAAATTAAAAGCAAATAGCAGACGCATAAAATAAAATTAAAACAAAAAAATCAATTAAAATCAAATAAAGCTTTGTGCAAATATGCAGCTGATTTAAAATTATTTTTATACTGTGCCCTGTGTCCTGTGCCTTGTGCCCTATGGGCTCGCTTGACCCAGGACTCATTAAAACACACAAATTATTGAAAGACCAGCAAATTGGCAGCAGTCTGTGCAGTCGACGAGGAAGGGGACAATGTTTCAATGGGCTGGACACTCGACTGGTCAGCCGCATCCTGCGTTCACAGTTTCATTCACATCCTTTGGTCCCAGCTGACCCAGACTATTGTCAGCGCCTCCATCATCGGCATCAGTCAAGTGCCATTGCAGTTGCCATTGAAATGAATGGTTGGCCAGACAATCGGTCTGAGTCTCGAGTCCGAGTCTGAGTCTGAGTACTGAATGCAACGCTGCCAAAATGACCCAAAGAAAACGTACAATTAATAAAAAATGGAATTCATTTCCATGTCTCACGCCAAAAATGTCAACAGGACTCGATGGCTTGACGCTTCATGTTGGCAAATTGCGTGGCTTCAACGATTCTCGATTTTATTATTAAATTGATAATTGTTGGTATAGAGTGTGGGTTGAAAGTTGAGAGGCAATCAACTTGCACTCAAGTTCATAATATACTTGGAGAAAGAAATGACAGACAGGATGGCAAGGGAAGACCTGAATGTAATTGCTACAAGGTATTTAGTGACAGTTACAAGAATTTAATTTGTTTTAATGACACTGTACTTAGTTGGCAATCAATCAAATTGTATTTTGTTCAATTGATAAATATGTAATAATTATGTATTTTGACTTTATTATAAATGTATTACTTGGATTCATTCTACCTGTTTAATATTGCTGAAGGTAAATACACTTTTAGTCCACACTTAATTATATATTTATTCAATTTGCTATTATTTAATTTAATTATAGAATCTTTCTTCTAGTCAAATCATATTATACACATAAATAAATCTATTTAAATTTGTTCTTCAACAGTACAAGTTTTGTTATCTCTAAGCCATAAAACTGCTGCAATTTTTTTTTATCTCTGATTTGTCATTGTCTTTTCCGTTTGTTAAGCAAAATGACCAAAAAAAAAAAATACCGTCCACTTCTTGGCCGCAACGAACTAAAAATTAAAATTAAAAATTATTGCACGCAATTCAAGTAAACTCTGTTGTGTTGTTGCTCTGCTTATTTTATTTTATTTTATTTAATTTTTTTTTGTTTGTTTTGTTTGTGAACCCGCTTAAATAACGGCGACAAGGTATTCCAATGGCCATAGTCGTTAAACAAAAGGGCAAAGGCAACCCTTGTGCAAATAATACTTAAACCCTCATTAAAGTAACTGAAAAGGGGAGAGGGCGGCGAAAGTGTCACCCTTGCTCAGTTAATATAAACAAAGTACAACAAATACAAAATACAAATGCGCCAGCAAGTCAAGCAAATTTGGCCAATTTGTTTCCGCTCCCATTCTCCTTGGTGGCCTTTTGCCTGCCACCCCGCATGGCCTAACCTCACCTCGTGGGCCACCACAACTTCAGGCAAGTAATTAAGTTTTGTTTGAAATTTTTCTTATGCTTTTCTGCCGGACACTACTTGGTGGGTTTTACATTTCCGCCATTTGCAGGGATCCTTGTAAATTATTTGCACTAAAAGTGTTGCCCCAGCACAAACAAAGGACGTTAAAACTTTGGTCCTCTGCTATCCCTCGGCGCCTTAATGAGCTCAACTCTTTAACGCATTAGCTGCAACCAGGACCACAGAAAATGCGCTTAACTTTCAAAAGGATCCACGAGGCGCCGCAAAGCAGCCAATAATATCGCACACAAAAGGGGCGCGAAAATGCCACAAAAATGGCCAAGTCAATGGATTCGTTATTCCTGTTCCTGTCCTGTCCTGTCCTATGGCCCCTGCCTCATGTCCTTGTCAATGGATGCCATTAATAATGCGCATATTTCGTTCTGTGTTATATCTGTGCATATATGTAACTTAAATAAATAAATTTCGGCTTTTATTCGCGTACTTTACGTATGTCTGAATTTATGTATGTATGTTTGTGTAAACTTTTGTCATCATGTATTTAATTACTCAGACAGTTTCCATTAAATGCTTTACTGGGCTGTTGGGCATTGGGCTGTTCGTTCTGGGCTCTGGGGCTGGCTTTAGCATGTCGCCAGCTCGTTCTTTTCGACCATAAAGTATGCGAAATATCTTGCAATTATATTTGCATGTGAACTCAAAGTGTTTGCCAATGGGAAAGCGCGTGCAAGGCAAATATAACCAGATGAATGTTCAAGATAAGAAAGTACAACTACGAGATATCCTGTACAAAGATCAATAGCTTGAGATGGGCTTAAAACGACAGGAAACAGAGGAGTACGACATGGCACAAGGTCTCAGACATATCATATACATATATATATTCAAATATAGAAATTGTTGATTTTAGAAGTGTCTTCAATAGGTTTGATATTGTCGATTCTACTAAGAGAAGTTCTGATTACATATTCTTGCAGAATGTACTTTCTTCCATAAAAGAGTTACATTTCTGCAGAACGATGTTTTCAGAACAGTAGTAATAGTGATCCTACAGTGAAAATTAATGCATATATTTAGACGGAATAGAAAACTAAACAATAAAAGTATGAGGAAGCCCACAAATATCGGAGGATTTAAACATATTTAAAAAATTAAAATAAAACAAAAAAAAATTTAATTTTAAAAGGCACAGTTTGATCATGAATTCTAATGAAAGTAACTAAAGAGACTTACTTGAGATCAGTTGAAATACGATACTACTATCTAACTAGCCAAAAAAATTACTTTTCGTTCTAATTTTTTCAAAGACTCCCCGAAAAAGGTAAAAAAGCTACAAAACACGTATAATTTTATATTAATTATTTTAATAAATAATTATAATATAATAATAATATAATTATAAATATTAATATGGCTGTCAGGGTAATGGACAGAGTGAATTTTTTTGAATCATTTTACTAATTGCTGATTAATTACCACATTAACTGTCCGATTTGAACAATTTATACTTATAATATACGAAAAATAATTATATAACATATAAGTTCTAAAGAAGTATTTAAGTAAATTTTTAAAACTTTTAAAAGAGCAATTAAAATTCAGCAATTTTTAAAAAGTGCATAAAAAGTTCACTTTTCCACTTATGAGGCCATGTGGTTCCTTTAATTCTAATTCGTTCATAAACGGCATACAGTTAGATAGAGGATACAATAAACTATTGAAATGAGGTAAGCTTTGTAAGATCAAATAAGATCTGATGTAGATATGAACAAAAAAGCCGAAATAGTGTCAAGAAAATAGCTATTTGCGGTTTTCTCGAAAACCATTCTTTGAAATAAAAAGAAATGGTTTACATATTTGAAATCAACGCCCTAAAATTCATCAAAAATAGTATATGAGTACCCGGCTAGCTCGATAAAAAAAACTTTCCAAATAAGTGTTATAAACATTAAATATTAATTATATCGGCATTATTAAACCACATTCAATCATAACAACTATAAATATTACATATATATACAAATTGAAATTTTCTACTTTTTGTTTATTTCACACCTCTTTTGAAAACAGGGTATAAAGCTAACCGGATGGACGGCCTCGATTCAATGAAGCGTCCAGCCAGCAACGACCCACTGCACCTGCCGTTGTAAATTCGAGCTGAAAATGCATTTTTCATGCGTTAATTTTTCATTTTTAATTATTCGATTATAAAGACCTTACATAATTGAAAGGCTGGCAGGCTGCACGTGCTGTAGGCAAATAAAAGAGGACCAAGCCGAGCCGCCTTAAATTGTATTAAAAATCAAAAGTTACTGTTCCGTTACTGAGTTGCAAGCGTTTCAAAAAGCATTTAAATTACATGTTGAAAACATATTATTTAATACCTTAAATTGGTAGATTTTATAGCGATTAAAAATAATGCAATTTGAATTTGAACATTGTTTGGTTACCATTTAAGCTCATAAATGGAAAGTTCACAAAATTGAAACATATTTGCTTAAGACTCTGGCAAGAGATGGCATTTTATTTGGCACTCGACTAACTAACTAACTATATAACTATTTGGTCAGTAAATAAGTTTGTTGAAAAATCGCCAGCCATGGACCATGGACCAACTATTTGGCAACGTTTATAAACTAAACTAAACTTCATATTTAACTAAAGCAAAGCAAAGCAAGGCAAAAGCCAAGCAAAAATGTAGTTGAAAACATTATTTCTATAAAAATGTTGCTAAAAATGCAACACAAGGCAAACATTTACGCCACATATATTTCCATCTTTTTTTTTTGTGTTGGGTATAGTATGTTGAAGAACTAAACTATGTTGTAGCCGGCGGCGTTCGCCTTGAATGTGTCCTGCATCTCGTCCTGGCAGTAGCTGAGCTCACACTAAAATAGATGTCAGGGGAAATCTTGGGCCAATAACTTGCAACTGCTTATGAGACGAGAACGAGCCGCATCGAGTTGATCCAATGGCGCGACAACTGAAAGAAGACTCTGAACAGGGACGAGTGGGGGCGGTGTAAAGTGTTCTTTTTCAGTTAGTTTTAACAAAATTCTGGCAACTCTGCCCCGTCGGTTGGGTTGTGGGTGGCGTTATCCTGGGCTTTGTTTCGTGTGCAACCAGCAAGTGCTACAAAAATGTGCAAGTTTTTATTCGCATTTTTATGCTGAGCGTTGCGCTACACTCATAAGGCATTGGGGCATTCGGTACAGCAGCCAGGACGAAAAGGACCTTCAGCGGAAACTTGGCTGCCAATTGCCAAATATGTAACTGTAGCTCAGCCATTAGTCTGGCTGCAGAGTTGTCGGACAAAAATTATGAAAAGAATATCTATGTACACAAAAATAGCTGTTTGAATACCCTTTCGGAATGATATAATGGTATTTCGAAGGATTTTAATAAAATTAACATATGTATCAAAATAATTATTTATATATTTATTTTTAATTTTCAAATTCGTTTCAACTCCACTGAACACTGCCGTTATTATTCTTATTATAGCCAATGGGTACACCATTAATAATGGGTAAAAAGATATTAAAGTTATGCAAATGTATGTAACAGGTAGACAGTAGACATATTTATTCGTGATCAGGATTAATAGCCGATCTAGCTCTATCCGTCTGTTCGTCTGTCTATTTGTTTGTCTGTATAAACGCAAAGATCTCGGAGACCATAAGAGTTAAAACACAAAATTTGATATGTATAGTTCGTCTATAGCATAGGCAGAAATTATTTAAAATTTCCGATAGTCCACCCTCACCAAACTAATCGATAAAAACGAATTATTGGCAGAATATTAAAGTTATTGATATGTATTTTACGTTACTGTTTTTTGCCACACGTAAGTAAAATGCTGATTACAATATTCTATACAAATTTCATCACGATCAGATAATAAACACCGATGTTATTAAAGATTTAGTTTACGTGGAAAAACAGAGCAGTCTGAAGCGCAGTCAGCAGCGCAGTCAGCAGCTCAGTCAGCAGCGCAGTCAGCAGCGCATTCAGTAGACAATACAGTGCGCTGTGTGAAATTGCGTGTATATATATATATTTATATGTGACTAGGTTTATGAGTTTTTCTGGATTTTGGACTGAGTACAGGGTGTTCCGTAGTCGGGTATACTCGACTATTTTAAGGTAACTTGCTTTCCTAATTAATTTCATTGAAATATGTGACAATCAAATTATTCGTACATATTTTTATGGAATAAAACGGGAATATCGATTTATTATTTTTGGGGAAAAATCTTCGTTAATCAAATACTCATTATATTTACTATACCTTTTAACTTTAAGGAACATTATAAGGAATATACCCCGTCGATTCAAATATTTGAGAGTATATAGAATTACATACTTTTAAAATGTTTTCAGTTTCATTTTTGCATATTTTTTACTGTTCTACAACGCCTTGAAAGTTGCAGCTTTTTGCCATAATTGCCTTGAGTTGGGCATGTATCTGGCGATGTTGGCTGAAATTCCCTTTGGGCAGGCTGCAGCCGCAAGACATTTTACTTTAGACTGCCCGTAAAAAAGATCAGGAAAGCAGAAGGCTTTAAGAATCCTCCTCAGAAAAATATAAAAGTAAATACAAGTATGTCATATGATAACAAATAAAGCAAAGTTAGTAGAAAGCAAAACAAAACGTATGCTGTACATTATGTAAGTTCTAAGAAAACAAGGGAGGAAACAAAAAAAAAAAAAATCAAAGAAAATCTAAGCATTTCATTAACATTTCATTGGAGAGGACTAAATGCGCTTTGATTGATTGTTTTGTATACTTAATTTAATGAATTATTTAAGCAAAGTTAAGGCAGCTCCCAATGCTTATAACTTTTGTTTTGCCTCACTTATTTTGTTTTTCGGCGAATTTTTTAAGTATTTTTTATTTTTACTTATTGTCGAAACTTTTGCACAACATATACAGAAAAAAAGCAAAAAAAAAAAATGTATATAAACCATTAATAAAATGTTTCTTTCATTTATTTTGTGTTGTCCCTCTCTCTGAAGTTGTCTCTGTTTTTCTGCTTGATTAACATAATCCACCATTTATTACAAGTTTTACGCTGCTTACCATTTGCCTTCAACATGCTATATAGTATACGAGAATGTGTGTGTGTGTGTGAGGTCCTGTGATTTAATTATGTAATAGTTTGATTGAAGTGGACTTAATGCAGACTTTGGCCTAAGCCTAAGCTGCGTATCCTCGAATGTGTGCGTTGTGTGTTGCCATTTTAATTGATTTGTTTTGCTTGGAAACCTTGTTGGCCTTGGCTCAAATCAGGCAAGTTCAACGACAGTTTGGTTACTCCAAATGCAGACAGCTTAGTTGAGTGATTCGGCCGCAGACGAATAGCAAAATGAATGGTTATTTAATGCGATACGACGTCGGCGGTTTTTGCTCTAGAATGAAGGAATATATGCACATCGTGTTGACATATTTAAATTTAAGCAGATGTTATCATTAAAGGCTTATGCACTTCGATATTCTACTTGGCTTTCAAGCAGAATTTATATGCTCAATTAAATGGAAAATAAATAAATAAATACCTAAAATTATTCACTTTGTGCATTTTATATGTGTTTAATCTACACGCCACAAACTAAACATTAATAGGATTGAAACTAGGATTTCAATTTCAAAATTGACAATTGCATTCATAATATACATCATTTATAAAATCATTTTAAATAAATTGCTCAATTTAAAACAAAATATATTTAAAAATAAAAAATGTCCTAACAGATATAAATAAAATCAAAAATGCATTTTGATGAAAAGCTAATACAGATAAATAATTGTTTTTTTTCGCTTTAGAAGGATATTTTATTTCTCGTACAAGCAAATATATTTGTTACACTTTTTGATATGAAGATATGCTTAAACAATTTTAATACTTTTGTTTCTAATATATCACTTGACAGTTGCAACAATTGCTGCTTTTATTGTCCTTACACAAAAGTGTAAAGTATAAATGACAGTCACAAAGAGTTTCTAAGTCCAAGAGCTTTCCCGTTAGCAACTGTCCAGTTTCTAAATACTTTTGGGCACTTGTTTTCAACGGAAAAACAAACAAAAAAAAAAAATAAGAAAAACAAACAAACAATAAATAGAATAAATATGTAAAGCATTCACAGAAATTAGCATATTGCGCCGGGCCCTGGTACTTTGTAGAGGGTGCCGCTACCCCATGTTCAAGTTTTGAAAACTGATTCCAAGTACTTGCCGGGAACTTTAATGTCCGGTGTTGGCATTGTGTGCAAACTTTTGGGGCACAATGTGCGTTTTTGATTTAATACATACATATATACAGACATATACATATTGAATCGTATATGGTTATTTTTGGCCAAAGTTTAAACTTTGCGTTTTGCGTATGGCCCCAACGCATAAGTCAAACACGTGCCAGAAGTTGGCAGCGCAGACAGGAGAAGTTGCCGGAGAAGTTTTTGTAGACAGGACACCTGCTAACTGGCTCCGGTCCATTTGAATTCAGCTCCTGCAACAGCATCCAATGGGTGTAACAATTCACTTCCGATACTCACTTCCACTCACAATCGCACCCGTACTCACATTCACATTCACATTCACACTCATACGCAACACTGAAATGAATGGCTAATCTTTAGAATAAATGAAATGAATTTTTCTTTGGCAGTACCCGCTGCTACCCCCTCCTCACTTCACTTCTGCTCCACTGTGCGTGCAGTAAATCGCATTAATTTGGTATGCTGACCACAAAACTGGGATTTATTAAATAGTCAACTGAAACTCGCACCAACAAAGGCAAAGTAAGACGTGCGTGACACACACACAAATGCGAATATATGTATATATATATATATATATATATATAGTATCTACATTCATGCAAACATAGTGCCAGATACTTTGTTATAGGGCATGCGAAAAAGTTAAGGACTCACACACACGCACATCCAATTTCAACTACAACTATGCGACTTTGACACTCCTGACCCTTTGCCCTGCCCAGCGGCTTCTTCGGAGCGTGTGTTACTTATTTGGTTGGTATTTCCAACTTGAGAGAGAGAGCGGAGAGTGAAGTGCGGAACGGGAACATCCGTATCTGTGTTCACTTTTCCGCTTGCCATTCAATTGCACAATGACTGTGTGATGTTGAAACAGTGGTAAACATACTATAAAACATATATTATTAGCTGATTTTGATTAAAAAAAATTTAAAAATTATTTATACATATTTTTCAATAAAAAAAAATTATATGATTATGAAATTTCAATTTTTATAATATATAATTTATTTCAATTAATTTTTTATATTTATTTCATATTTTAAAATTTATTTAAAATTTTTGTTATAATATTATTAAGAAAAATAATTTTTCAATTATTAAAAATTGAAAATAAAAAATATTCTTATATTTTTATTATAAAATTTGACTTTCTTCTTTTCCGAAAGGCATCATACTTCAAGGATTCTTAATGCTAGTCCTGTGAGAATATGTAATGAATAATATAAGAGGAACTGAGCCGCACCTCTTGAATGTTTTTTAATTTAGGTAGTGCAGCACCAGGCTCAAGATATATATACATTCAATTTTAAATTAAGATTTGTATTATAAATATTGGAAAAGAACTTGTTTTATAATATTAAAAAATAGTTTTTTTTTTCCTTTTTTTTAAATTAATTAATTAAAATTTAAACTTAATTATCATGTAATATTTTTAATTTTCTTTAAAAATAAAATTTACAATTTGTATAATAATTTTAAAATTAAAAGCTTATTTTATTTCTAGGACTGTATCATGAATAAGTATATCTAACATTTTCGCAATCACTTGGATAATTTATTTCAGGTTGGATTTTTAAAATTCGTCTTATTTGCTATCCCTTATAAAAGGAAGTACTTGATATTTCTTCGTAGCTATACAAAACTTCATTTGATTCAAACATTTATCGAACACTTTAGCGACAGTTTCAATAATTTAATAATAAAAAATGAAATAACTTTTCGCAAAGTACAAAAGTAATAAAATCTGTTTAATTAACTGATATTAAGTAGTATTGTTGGTCAAAGTATTTTGAATAAATGTCACAGTAATACTTATTTTTTTTTGACAGCTTGAAAGCATTCAAATCCTTAAGATTTACCCACTGTATATAGACTGATAATGCCTGTCTGTCGTCTGGCTGCACTTGCCTTTCATTATGCAAGCTAAAGGCAAGTCCTTACACATCCGCTGCTGCAAGGCACTGAGTCAAAAATCTCTCAGCTGGAATGCAAATGCCGCCCCGGCAAGTCAATAAATAAATTCAAACAATTTGACAACTTGCTCAATGGCGACCCAAATTGTATGGGTTGGAGGGGAGAGAGTTCGGAGGGGTTTCAGGATTGGAGTCGGGTAGGTCGACAGTTGGTGCTGCTGAGATCCTTTGATTATCAACCGGCGACAACGATGGAAATGGTGAAATGCGTGTCCTAGCAATTGCGTTTGAGCAAATTTAAATTAAAGTGTCATTGAAATTGGCATCCCCTCAAACGAAATAAAATTTATAGTTTCGGCAATGCTTTGGTCGAGCTGTTTATTTCAGCATCTTATTGCTGCTCTCGCATGTCCTTTTCATTTTCATTTTGGTTTTCGTATTTCAATTTCTGTAAGTGTTGAAATGTCGGCATACACACACACACACGTCCAGCTTAGATTTATCACTTTTGATTTCGGATGTCCGACTGAGTCCCCAGCCTCCAGCTCAGTTTCTATTGATTTAATACATTTATTTGCTTCCGATCTGCCTCCGCCTTTATGTGAATTCGATGTCTGTTTGACTTTTTGTTTGTGCCAAAAAAGTTTTAATTTAATTTTGGGCGTTGCCATTTTATCACATTAAAAACTTGACTCATGCATTGTCGACAGTCGATTGCCCACTGAATGGTCTACTTCTCATTCCTGAAACTTTTTCCGTATGATTTATGCAGAGTGCAGACAGTTTTCCTGGTTTTTGCTTAGAATTTGCTTAGGGAAATGTACAAAAATTTGTAGCAATAGTATAAACTGTGAAAAGTGTAATAAGTGTAAGATTCCCCAAAAAATTAAATTTAATATTTCAACGTTCAGAGCTTCGTCAAAACATAACCAATTTTTTGTCTCATTTAAAACTGAGAGTTAAAATGCATATATTTCTGAAATCAAAAATTAATTAAAACGCAATCAATGTAGTTTGCATTCATTTATTTAGTTTGCTATTTTATAGCCAAAGGAAATATTTAAAAATACATTAAAAATGAAAACATTAATTTTTCAAAATAACTTTAACTCTAAAATAAACTTTTGATAAGTATTGTCATTAGTTTAACAGCGAAACTTTTTAATGAAATCGCAAAGAACTATCTATAAGAATATAACCATTTAGTTTAGCCAAAGAAGTTTATGTGCCATCAAACAAATCACTTGCACTAAAAGCCACTGAAGCGTTTCTCATTACAATTATTGGTCAACTGCAAAATGCCATTCACCTCCGTGGTTTGTGTTCCATGCACTTAATTCCATAAACATTGCACAGTAGTCCGTCCACCTTTTAGCCGGGGCCAGCAGGAAAACTGCTCTCACAAAAGCCAACAGTTTGGAAAATGAACGCAGACAATGCACATAAAAGAACAAACAACTATTTGGAAAATATCAGCACACACACATACGCACTTTGGGGAGTATTTACGGCTAATCCAAAATGATGTGTCTGAGTTTTGGCAACGGGTTTTAGCTGGAATTGCAATGCAATGACCGTTGACTTGGCTCGAGACTTTCATTTCACCTTCAAAATGAAACGTTTTCGCACTATTTTTTCATCGTTGGTATTAGGTCAAAATATACAAAAAAATAAAAGAGCATTTCTGAAAGGCGGAAGTCGTATATTTCATTTATGACTTACAATAGCGGAATTGAAAATATAAAACCATAAAAGTGCCACCAACCCAGCCTCAGTGCCCACAACTTCAGCCAAGTTTAAACTGGACCGTCTGCCAGATTCTCTCCCTCATAGCTGCTGCCAGGTTTATATGGCGTCCGTATTTGTGTACCACTAGAAAGCCACAGTCTGTCCTGGCAAACGTACAAAAAAAAAAAAAAAAATAGTACAAAGGACCAGGTCATAAAGCTCATGCACACAAACTCACACACAAAATACTCACACATGACCCGCCAGCATTGTAAGATCCATACGGTGGGTACATCATTTCTTACAATATTTATAACATATAATATTTCCTGATTCGGATGATAAACTAAGTACCAATTGCTATGTTAAGTATATCGAAAGTTTGTGTAAATATCTTCTGGTCTTCTAACTAATATGGAAACAATCTGTTTAAAATTAAGTTGTCTTATGAAATACATTTTTCATACTAGCTTAAACGGCGTGCTTTGCTACGATCCCGCTCCAAATTTTCCAGATTTTCATACAATTTTAACATTAATTTTCCACCCACTTCTGGATATATTTTTGACAAGATCTTTTCAGAGTGCCAAAGTGCAGTAAAAATTTCAGGATTCTAGCTTTCACAGTCTAGGTCTGCTCGAGAGTCAGCAATAAGTCAATCAGTCAGTCAAGTAAACAGTTTGATATACATGTAGATGTATGTAGATATAGTTTCATCACAAACCTATAACAAAATAACTAGTAGAGCGATCTAAAACTATCTGAACGATCTAGCAAAACTAAATTCTCGTATGCTACGACTACCTGTATGTCTAATTTTGTTAAATGATTAAGTTTAGGGTATCCAAGTTTCGTCAACCCAATGATCTCAATTCAATTTTGTGTTTTCCTATTTTTTTTTGTGTCCATACCCTTGCCTGTCTATAGTTTGCTTGAATGGTTTTCAATGAGTTGTTTCTGTTGTTGTTATTGTTGTTGCTCGTCCTGCCTGTAGCAAACAGTGCAATTTTCTTATAAAATTATAATGTTCAGCCAAGATTCCATCTTCATTTTATACAAAAATAATTCAATGAAGCTCTACTGTTATTGTTATTATTGTGCGAATGTCGTCAATACCCCTAAGCTTTTCTGTCTAATGTGAAATGTAAACGTGATTTTCTCTCTACTTTACATAGGTGAGCTGCCAAAGGAACTCTTTTTATATAAACTGCCCTCAGGCATCTTGATAAAAATAAAAAATATTGAAATTTAATATTCCTTCATATATGACTTAGTATGCATCCAATCAATGCCAATTTGTCCAGCTGTATTGGCTTGTGAGCATGTTTGATTTTGTCCTTCCATTAATTTGTTTGCTCATTAAATTATGGCTTTTTATTATAGTTGCCATAATGTGAGGACAGCTCAGCTTTGTCAAGAAATTCTATTATTTAGTTCAAATAATTAAATTGACTTGAATTAGCAGATCGCTATGGCAAGAATTATTGTATTTAAATATGAAATAAGGACAAATGGAATGGCGACAATTTCTTCAAGTTAATGAATTAATAGAATGCAATATGTAATTTAATTTAGCTATTAAGACTTGAGCGAAAAAGCTGTTATCTAAGGCAGCTACTACTACTACTATAAAATTCGATATAACTTATAATCTCTTCACTTATGTCCAATAAATAGCAATCCTGACAACTATGATAGAGTTAACTTCAATTAGCTGTTCAGGGAACATTTATAGGTTAGCAACTTGAGTATTAAGGTAATATGTTCTACAGTCAGAGCGCAGAGATATTTGTAACATTTAGGGACCCATGGGGCGTACAGGTAGCCAAAGCCACGAGACAACAAAATACCAAACACCTGGACTCTGAGACTGAGTCAGACAACACACAAACGCCATTAACTAGTTGGTAGCGACAACTTTTCACATTGTAGCCGCTGGGCGCACAGACACGGCTCGCAGGACGCAGGACGCAGGACGCAACACAGGACACACCTCAGCAGCAGCGTAACGAGCAATGCCACAGCCACAACACAATAAACACCAAGCTGGGCATCAGCATCAGCATTGGCATCATCGTTGTCAGAATGGAGCAGGAGTAGCGGAGCAGAATGAGCAGTTACTGCCAAGGACCATACGCAGGAGCATCATCAGCGGCATCGTCCTATTATCAACATCATCAGCTATTGTCAAAGTTTGGCGCATTTATTTGGTTGCTCAATCAGCGCCCAAAGCGATTTTGCTTTCGCTTTTCGTATTTCGCTTTTACTCCTGCTGCGGCTGCTGTTGCCTCATTTTTATCAAAGCGCCAAAAACTCCACCTGCGCCGCAGCCGCCATTTACAATAATTACCATCAAATGAACAAACAAACTTTTGTGCCGCTTGTCCTGGACTAGCAAAGTGGTGACCCCCGACCCTCCGAAATAAATAAACTCCCACGACTCACTCCTTAATAACACTATGCTACACCAGTTGAAGTGCAATTTGGTTATATTTAAAAGTTTATTTAAAAAAAGGTAAAAAAAATAAAAAATAAAATTAAAATATATATGAACAAGAAAACGGTATGCCAAAGCTTTTCACTCTTTCAATGGTGTTCTTAAAAATTGTAATATTCGACCTATCGTGCCTATGGGAACAATAAGATATAGTAGTCTGATTTTGACCAAACTTGGTCAGAGTGTACATATATAATATAATTATTTAATACTAAAATAATAATTAGAATTTTGGTAAATCATACCTAATAATATAAATCATAACAATTAAATTATATTTAATTTATAAATCATTGTTTTGTAGCGAATAAAGTGAAAATGTTTAAGCTTTACTAGTTTCACTGTGATTAGAACCAATTTATTAAATAAATAACAACTTTATATCAATAAAATTTGGCTTTATATCAAAAACTATTAACTACATTTCCATTGTACTTATAAGTAAGAAGAAAAATTTCCAAATCGTGTTCTACAATATAACATTTTTATATATTGCGTCAAAGACCCAAGAAGCTAGTGTTTGCACTTAAGAGTATTATTTCATAATCTTAAAAATATACATATCGCTCATTTAATCCGTTTAATGCGTTAAAAATTGTCAAATGTAGAATATTTTTCGAGCAGAGTATTTAAGATAGGATTCTGCAATTTTTAAACCATAAAAATAATCATATAATGCACCATTAAGACATACTAGAAGTAAATCAGCGATATATATTTAAAATCGTTTACATTTGTTCTGAATTCTCTCTGATTGATATATAAGCTATACATATACTATATATTGTTTGATGACATCATTATTAATATATTGCATAAAAAACTTGATAATATGCTTGAATTTGTTGTCTAGTGTAGACAAAGTCAAAGGCAAAAGCACAGTCGTCGCTTGGGGAGTTAGAGCCTCATTGCTGGGCCGCTTATCGCGCAGTAAGCATCACTCAAAAGTTTGCTTCTTTCCATCTCTTCTACCCTCCCCCGCACTGTCGAGTCAATTTTCCAACATTTGAACATTAGGCCGCTGAGGATTAACAATAAGGAGTACTCAGTGTTCTGGGCTCGGCTTATGCTGCAGGCTAAGTGAAGTTAATGAGGATGGTGTTGGTGGCACGGAAATGTTGCAGCTTGTCAACTGTTGTTAATGTTGAGCCATTGAAATGGCACTCAGAAGTATGCAGTCATTTGAAATCACTTGAAAGTGCTCAAAGCAAGCATTGCTTTGCCGCCAATGCAAATATAGCAAACAGAACATAAACTAATTTAATAATTGATGCATAAACAACTGAAAAATATGTTCACACGATGCCTGGTAACTTAAAGTCAAACCGCAAATTAATTAATAACTGCGGCGAAAACTGCATACCTCTATGAGTTTTGAGTACGTGTGTGTGTGTGTGTGTGTATTAAGGACCTTCGCATACATTAGGCGACTGCAATTAAAAACCACAACAAAGTCAACTTGCCTCTAAAACACCGCCACCTCCTCCCGCACTTAAGGTTGTCCCTGGGCATGGCCCTGGTCGTAGCCGAAGTCGCAGCTTAATTACATCTTAAGATGCCTCGGCTCAAAATAGACAGTTGTGACTACCGAAAGCCAACAGTCAGTGCCTGCTCAGTGCAATTAAACTAGCGCAAATTTTACCAGGTGTAGTCATAGTTGTTTTAATACCCTGCATATTCAAAATTGGAGAGCATGCTTAAGCAACACATTTAAGATTGTATTATGAATCAGAATTATTATAGAAACTTTCACTCTGCGTCATATGAAATCCATAAGAGCGTGAGAATGCCACAGATATGTTTTATTAAATTTAAATATATGTTACAAATATCACCAATTTATTTCAAGACTGGCATATCTGGAAAAAAAGCGTTTAAAATTGTCTGATGTATTCGACCTTACAGTAAAAAGTGAACATTTTTTCAGTTCTCATGCTGAGAATATTTATGATAAGAATTAAATTATTTCACAAAATAATTAATCATTTGTTTAACTAATATATTTGCAATTTACTCAAAAATCGTGTTTATTGAGCTATGACAGTCTATCGTAAGAATTTTTTAAAATTGATTTACACTAGTTTACAAATTTTATTTAAATCGAGGGAGCTGCGCTCTCATAGAATTTTTTTTGATGTATTTGATGATTTCAAGAATGGTTGTTCAGAAAACCGCAAATAGCTAGTTTTTGGACACCATTTAAACTTATTTGTTCATATTTACATCAGATATGAATTTTTTTGTGGGTCTTTTTATTAATTGCTTAATAACTACCACATTTACTGTTCGATTTGGACAAATTTATACTTTTCATATTCGTAAAAGAATATTTTAACATATAAAAGAAAAGTAAACAAATTCTATTTTATATTTTTTTAAAAGAGCAAATAAAATAGTTCCATTAATTGTTTTTCGATTTGCATATACGGCATACAGTTAGAAAGAGAATACAATAATCTATTGAACATTTTATAATAAATAATAATTTTATAATAAAAAATAGGATTTCGAAATAATTCGAAATAGTACCAATAAATTTTGAAAAACATTTTTTGAATTTTTTAAAATCAGCGCCCCAAAATTCGTCAAGTGTCCAGAACCCTTTTTGTTGTAAGCTAGTTGTATAGAAACAGTGGACTGCTGTGCTCGAATACTTACTCTTACTTTAATATGCATACGTATACGTTATACACGTACTGAGTATCTGTTAGTTTGGAGCTTTCGAGTCTGCCATTTTAACTATTTGTTGTTCTTTTAGTTGGTTTTGGTAGTGCCAAGGTAATAAGTGTTTTAATTAACGCGATTAGACGTGATGATAACTCATGTTGAAATTAAAATCTCAAAGGGGACACTGCCTCTTCATTTATATTTCCACTACATCTCCTGCCCCAACATCTTGCCTCTGGCTGAGCCACTTCGCGGCTGGCGCTCAATTTATGAGCGCAAGTGTTTGTCCCTCAGTGGTGCATGTTGCAAGTGCAGTGGTGTTAGTCTCACTTAGTTCATATGTGTGCTATATGTGCCTTGTAAATATTTATGCAACCGTTAATGACGAACCAACAAGCTGCTACTCCACGCCAAGCAGGTGCCAACTGCCAACTGCCAAGAGGCTGTTTGAAGGTCGAAACTGTACCGAGAGCTCACAGAAATGCAGCTTACTTTAAGGCATTTGGCTAAGTGTGTGTATATATATATATATATATATTTATTTAAGATCTTGTGTCATTAACTGTGCACTAAATTTTATGACTGCTAAATACATTGGAAAGCTGGTCCCTGTTTTATGGTCCATTAACAGTGTAAACCTTAACATTTACTTCAAGCCAAGTTTGTAGCAGCCAAAGAAATAAATTAAAGGAAATATTAAATTGATGTTTTACTTAATTAATTTTTGCCATTTAACAGCTAAATTTAGATTATCACCTACCGAAATAGTCTGAAGAGCATTACTAGCTTATCTAATGTCCAAATTATAAGTTTAACTTTGTTAAGTTTCCCTATTGTAAGTCACTACAGGAACGAAGCCATTCATATTAACAAGTGGCCAATTAATAGTATGGTTGTAGGATGAAAGGACTTCAAATTGGATATACGCAGATATGTATTAATGGATGTAGAATGGAACTACACAGGTAATTGAAACTCATAATCTTAAGTTGGCTTGTTTGCCAACAGCAGCACAAGTAACTTCCAACTTCAAAAATATAAAGAAAGTGTAGAAAAAACAGCAAAAGCAGGAAAAGCAGTCAAAACATAAATTCAGCCGTAAAAGAGCATTTAAGATAAGCTTGCATTTATGGTCGTTAAAATTCAAAATGCCATTTAAAAAACAGCACGATGTCCTCGTTCGCATGCAAAGTGCATGAAAGCTATACTCCGCTTCAGTTGCAACGGATGCGCCAAGTAAAAAGCGCGCCATTTGGCTAATACGCTAAATATTCAAAATCACATTGCCCACGAAAAGTGGATGGAATGGTGGTGCGGTAGATCGTCAGTGCTACTGAATGCACAGCAACATGCGGGGCATTAAACAAAATTTTATGTTTGGCAGCAGCAGCAATCCCAATCCCCAGTACTGGAGTCCCAAACCCAATCCCCTATCCCGGATACAAGTACCAACCACAGCCAACCGCCCTCGATCCACACACCTGTGCACTTTATGCGCTCTGCGATAGCAGTTTAACGTCGTTGACGTTAATTTGTGCCGCCAGGCGGCAGCAAAAAGTATGGTTCCTATGACATTGAAGTGAAAGAGTGCCACAAACATCATCATAACATCATAACGCTTCACATCAGCGGCAACCTCAATTTCTGCTGACTTCTCCCATCGTTACACTCGATTGAGTGCACAATTTCATTAAGCGCTTATGCCTTACAGGGTTTCAAGCCAAGTGAATGTGAATTCCAATACGAATACAGAATACAAGTACTCAAACTCTGGATAGTCCATCAAGTGCAGTTGGTTACTTCCTTCCCCAAACAACAGCAGTTGCAATTGTTTCCCCCATCTCTCTCTCTCTCTCTGTCTGTTGACATCTGTGTGTTGTCAGTCAGTTACTGAAGTTATTTCGTTGTTGTCTGTTTATATCCTGTTTTCTAAATATTTTATGGGGTATATTAAAATTATGCTATCAAATTTTCAACTATCAATTTTTATACGCAGCTTCTGAAATTATTTGAAGCTTAATACATGATTGTTTTAGGCTTCAGGTTGGGCCTAAAAATTCAAAATGTATTATAATTCCAATGCAATTCCAGAGGGGAGACAAAATAAATGTTGTTCATTTTATGTTTTGTTTTTCTGCCATTTGATGATATTTTGTGCATTATAAATAATTTGTGGATTTATGTTGATTTATAGGATATCTTCATAGTCAGCATTGAGTTCTTTAGCATTTCAATCGTTATTTTTTTCCAAAAACCCATCGACTTATCATAAAAACTGATGTTTGACATACTTTTGTATTTGTGGCTTTTGTGGCTATGCAGGATATCTTTTTAATTAGTTTGTGCTGGGTTCAATATACTTTGCGTTGACCCAAAAGGACTCAACTAATACTAGAATATATGCGATTTTATTTACGTGTGTGTGTGTGTGTATGTGCACTTCACTCACTTATCACACAAGTGCGAATACGAGAACTATAAAGCCGCCTGGTGGCGCCGACATTGGCAAAGTTCGAAAAATATATATATATTTTTTTTTGAATGCGCACAAAAGTACATAATGCTATAAAATGCCTTTGAAGTGTTGGTGTGCGATTGAGTGTATATATATATATATATACATATATATATTTGTATGTATGTTATTCATGGCTGCAATGGTTTTGCTTTTTGTGGCTTTTGGCATGCCACAAAAGTTATGCACTAACCGATGCCACCACTTTACAAATTTATGTTATGGACCACGCTCTGTCCGACTGGAACCGTTCAGCTGTCTGTCTGTCTGTCTATCTGTCTGGTTGCGAGTCTCTTTTTAGCATTTTGGCAAGCAATTGAAAAGTTGTTTCAACCATAGCCACTTGGCCAATAACTTTTTAAACGCTCTGGCAAACGCAATGGCAACAATTTACGGCGTCTCCAAGTGGAAATTCAAAATACATGTGTCCAAAATAAGTAATCGCAGGCTGGCTCCACACTATGTATATGTATGTAACTATATATACATATATATACTGCATCAACACCATTTGTCCTTTGTCAACTAACAATTGAATGCAATGACTTTTGCCAAATTGATTCTCAACAGCAGCTCTGACTAGTATAAGAGCGACTATCAAATGGCAAACAAACGAAAGGCGCTTGCCAGTCTGCAAAGTTTTGCAGTCTATACAGTTCATACTTTATACGTACATATACATATATATATATTCTTTAACTATAGTTTGTTGTATGTATATAAATATGTATACATATATATGTATGCATATGTGTACGTGTCGCATCTGCCTTACGTTTGCTTAGCCTTGGCTTGTGCCAAAATAAATTGCATATTAAGTATACGTTCAACGGCACCTGTGACTGCAAGCAACTGCAAAATTAAGTGTAAATTTAGAGAAATATAAATTACCAATGCACTTTTTACTGCACTTTTCTAAAATATATTTCTTAATTTATTATAATTTATATTTACTAACATAAAATAACGCAATTTAAGCATATGGGAAGCTTTAATTTCTTTGCGTAATTTCGTTTTTTTTTAGTTTGCAAAATAGAATAATTGTTTTCAAAAGCATTAATTATCTTTATAGCGCATTGTTCTAGTTCATAATCTTGACTATCTGTAGGAAAAAACATATGTAATAAACAAACTTACATTTATGAAAAATATTTCAAGCTATATAATACTTAACTTAAATAGTCAAATTTTTAATCGGCTTCTTTATTATTTTCTTAAATATGTATACCCATATGAGTACCCCTATTAAGTGACCCCCTATGGAAACACACATGTTCACAAAATGAGTTTTCAAATGCACATTCAATACAAATTCATATTTGTGAATGTGAAAATGCCCGATCATCTTCAAGGCATAGCATAAATATAAAGGTAATAATTCTCATAAATTTATCAAGTAATAATTTATCAAATTTGCTCATAATTTTGTGTACTCGTTGGCAATTTTTCATCTAAATGTCACAGGCAGCTTATAGAAATCGACAATCTATGAGAGAATTATGAAGCTGTTTACCTTTAGGCAATCAGGCTTGCCCCTTTTCCAAAATTTCTATTTCTTTCACTCTCTCTCTCTTTTTATGTTGAGAGTTATAAACTATATCTGCTTCTGTCTGGGCTTGCTGAAGCTGGTTACATGACAAATGGCATTGGCGCAGTCTATTATTAATAGGAATGTATTAGCAGGGCGACTGTCCCATTTATCGCACATGTTAAATGCTCTAAACGGCACTCAGGGGATCTATATAGAAAAATGTATTCATTTCTGTCAATTGTGTATCTGTTCGCTTTCAAGGACTGTCTGTCCATGTATGGGTTTAGTAAAAATGTAACTGTCATCGGCATTTGGTTAATTAATTACAGCACAAATATTGACATGTATTATAATAGAATTTACGGGCGTTAGTTGCATGTGTCTATTAACACATAGTATTAAGCAGTTTGCTAAACAATTTTTCTGGTTTCAAATCACTCCCCGGTGTGTTCTTAGCGCGATTTGTGGCAGTTGCCAGCAATTTGTGTCGCGTGGCAAAAACTTAGCCATTGGCTACTTCAGGGCATTGGCATTAAATGGCCGACCATTTCCTGTACACAGTGCGAGACACGCACTTTCCAATTAAATTCATTACACTTTCTTCCGAGTGGCCAGCTACCCCACTCAACGCTCAATCTTGGCTGTCCCGTTTAATTTCCAACAAACACTAAGTCATTTCCGGCCAAACGGCCTGTCCATTACCAAGATTATCATTTGAATTTCGCTGGCCATGGAAATTTCTTCTGTGTGTGTGTGTGTGCACGTGCCAAGTAAATTTCCAGCTATTTTTTGTTTTTTATATTGTTGGCATTTTCATTTTTTTCTGACTTGTGCGCCACAACAAAAGTTGACAAAATAACGCGACAAGGGGCCGTCGAGGATTCAGAAAAGGTAAAATTTCAACACGGAACGCACAGGAAGCAGAGCAGCTGCTGTTTTGTTTTGTTTCGCCCAGTGAATTATTTTCCACGTAAATTGGGTGTGTTTTCTATTATTGCCAAAGACTTCCGGCGTGACACAGCTCCTGTCAGCTCCTGTGGCTGTGGCAGGAGCAGCAAAAACAACTTGACTTGTTTCAAGTCTTTCAAGTTATTTTAAATTTGAAACGTGGGTCACGGCCAACATCGCCACTTGCCAAAAGAAATATACTTACCTTTTTCTTATTTTATTTTTGTTTTTACCTGCAATTTTAATTCTTTTATTATATATTTTTTTGTTTTTTTCTTTTGTGTCTTGTGCCAAAATGTGTTGCTAGAAATGCCAGTGGAAGACATTGGCATGCAAAATATGACAGTCAGAGTGACCAGAGTTTGTTTTATTGTTTGGAATGGGCAAAGGATATGCGGCAAGCTGCAGGATGTTGTCACGGAAATTAAACACATTGCAACAGCCGTTTAAGTTTTTTGCTTAATGCCAATTTGATGAGATTTTTGCTGGATGAAAATTTATGCGGTTTTTGATATAGCTTTTATTTCAATATTGAAATAACAAATTTTCAAATAGATTGCACAATTTTCAAATAGATTTACAAGTGCTGTCATGCATTTATATAGAATTAATAATAATATAAGTTTAAATAGGGAAATTTATTAAAAAAATACATATATGTGGTAGCTTATCTAGCTTACCTATATATTTATAAAGTGTGGAAGCTAAAAACATGCAATTTTTACTGTAGCTTGAAAAAAATTACACAAAAATAAATTGGGAAGTTGATGGAAAATGCTTTTGAAAATTGTCTGAAAATCAAAGCTGGAGCATACCCGTTGGCGCAGTGGGCTACAATCCTACTGACATTGTAGAATATGATTAGTTTTTTATTATTTTTTTTATATATTTTTCCTTGGGAGCGAACGTATTATATAAATTTTGATTACTTAATATCATATGAAAAGAAATTAAAATGTAAGCTATATTGTTCGCTGCTCATAAATGTTGTACTAATTATGTCCCGTTTATTAATATAATAAGAACACTGAGTATATTGAAAATTAAAATTGTGTTAATTGAGCTTCGACAACTTCTCGCAAAAGCCAACTGAATCGACTTTACAACTTTAAAAAACTTTACAACATTGCTATGACTGATGCCTTCGACTGTCGAAACTCAATACCCGCACTCTCAACTGTATTACATACTCTGGCCTTGCCACTCTGCTGTTACTTATGGGTGTTGCCACCTGATCAATAATGCTACTTATTACATATATACATTTTCATTTCTTATAAATTCAAGCTGTTACACTGTAACTTTTTATCCACAAATGTAATCAATATATATTTTTTAATTTCACAATTCTGGCTTACTTTTTGTCAATTGAGCACTTGTTGACAATTGATATGAATTGCTACATTTGAAATTTTTAACAATTTGCTGTATAGAAAACACAAACTCGCACCTTCATGTTTATTATTGCCAATTGAAAAGGTGTAGAAAAGCACAGCAGTCGAAATTGATATGCTTTTCAAGGTGTTTTGCAGCATTCGCGACGTCGCGATGCACTCTGGCAAGGATGCGGCTAAAAGGTCCTCGACGGTTTACAGAGACCTATACGCAATATCCATAGTCATGGCAATTTTGTTTAGAAACTTTTAATTAGTGTTGCAAAAGTTTTTCAATTAACACCACCTGCACAACTATTTATTTTACTGGAATCGCTGCCCTACCTTCTTCGAAACATTTTCGAGACTCCGTCGCCGTGTGCGCTCGCATTCTTGTTGCTATTGTTGTAGCTGTCAACAGTAAATTATAAAAATAATTTTGCACTTGTTTGGTTCTGTTGAAGGTTTTTGAAAAATGTTTTGCACCTAGGTATAGGTATACTCGTACCAACAACAGAACAACAGAGAGAGAGAGTACAAAATTATTTACAACAATCACACTCTGTCACCCAGTGCCATTCATTAATGTTGCCCAATATAAAATAATATTGAAATTGTGGCAAGCCGATTTTATGGAATGTTTTCTAATTGATTTTTACTTATACTGCGCAGCATGGATCGTAATTTAATATAAATTGCACAACTTTTGACAGTTCAAACAGTTGCCAGTTGTTTTTAATATTAATTAGCGACACTTGCAAGTGCCTATTTACTATAGGCTAATGGAATTGGATATCCACAAAATTGGAAGTATCATAATCAGCACAATACTCCATCTATATTATCATCAAAATCAGCGGAATGACACAATCAACTGTGACAATTTGTTGTGTAAACTCACAGCTTGTGGCCAATTCGTAATTAACCTGAATGAATGAGAGTAATATTTAATGTATATATATTATTAATAAAGGATTGAGAATGCATTGTGAAAGTGAGTGACAAATCCATTATCATTATTAACTTACTGAATTAAAGCAAATGATATAATTGCAAGTGAAGTGGAAAATTATGAAAATATCATTATTTAACCTTAAGTTATTTAGTTTGGTAATAACTTTTAAGCAGAGATAGAATTATGCTTATTAAATAGTGTAATAAAATTTTTTGTAAATAATAAAATATTATGATTATTTTCGGGACATATTCTATTTCAGAGAATCATGACATTTTATAACGATCTTTTTTGTTGTTCACCATATTTAATTGAAAAGGCTTTATAACAATTAATGGCACTTTTATAGATTTTTTTCGTAAATATACTAGTTAGTTATTTATCTTTTACCGAATAAATAATTTTGTCTTTAATAAATTTAAATTTTAATCTTAAAATTGGGGTTAGCTCTTAAGAAAACATTAATAAAAGAGTCTTGCACTCTAACTAAATTTATGAGATGCAAACTTCTGATTTATAGCCATAATATCGCATATTCTGTGTGAGTACATAAATACTCAACTTTAATCTTTGAACACTATAGAAGTTCTCTGCAATAATAACTGGTTCAAAGCAAATCGAATATAAGCAAAATTCCAAGAAATTCTTTGGCATTTGGCCTACATTCCGAATACTATTAAAGTCTTTAGTAAAGTTCTTAGTACTATTCGTTAATATTAGTTCTTGTCGACATCAGCAAAGACATCAGACTTACCCATTATATTGCTTGGCAATTTTTATTATGTACTTAATGAAATTTCTGCTTATGCGAATTCGCTTGTTGTTGACACATAAACAACATGAAGACATCAATAATAAAATGTTATTTTGCCACACTGCGTCTTCGACTGACAATGGCGAAAGATGAAGTCATTGAACTGTCCATAGAATAGAAAAAATAATATTGAGAATATTGAGGCTAGAAAAACCAGCAAGGACTATAGAAAGGAAGCTCTGCACAATAGCAAGTAGAATTCTATACTAATAGGATGTTGGCGCATGCGGATTAATAATAATAATAAATATTAAATGCCATTACAGAGCTGCTGTGAATTTATCTAAGGGAAATTATCTAAACGACGTAATCTCGAATTCAATTGCGTGTCCTGAAATTACTCCTTGCGCTTTTATAATTCAAAGTTGGGCCCAATGAAGATGCGCCTGGTGGACGAACTAATCCCGTTTGCTCTCGCCCCTACTTATATGGAACACAAAACACGTAAAACGCAAACTGTTTAGAAAATCTTTATTTATGTTAAGACATAAATTTAATGCTAACAAGCAACCAGGAACAGATGCGCCCTCGTTCCCGCTTCATTTCCACACCTCCATCTAGACTACAGATCCCGCCAAGGTGCACGTGAAATTTATTTGGCTGCAACAACTTTATCTCTTTTCTTTTCTTTTTTTATTTTTTTTACTTTCTTTCTCGACGCTGCACTTGACGAAATGGCGGCCGCAGTTGCAGCCCAAGTTGCAACAGCAACTTGCCCCGTGGGTATAAAATTAAATTTCAACTTTTAACGAATATTTACGCGTTGCCAGATAAAAGTGGCATAAAACTTTGGCGCCCAGTGAAAAGTGTAAAGTGCAAAGTGCAGAATAGTTGCCCCCCATTGAATGCCCAGCTAAGGCAACGTGCCTCGTTTGCCACGTTGCCACATTGCGAGTAACTTTTGAGTGGCAACAACCCCAAAAAGTATCTGTTAAGTATAATTTATGTGTAGCATGTGGATGGGGTCTTAAAAAACAATGCATTTTGCCAATACATATACATAATGCAGCCACAAACCACATGTGTATTGTCTAAGACTTCTGCAATTGTAGTGTATTAAATAATCAATTTGTGACAGCCAAATCTATGTGGCATTTGACTTGGTTTATAGGTTTCTCTTTGAAAAGTGTTAAATTTATGGGGTATCAACAATGATACTTAGAAATTTAAGCTCTTAGCTTTTCGATTATGGAATCCTAATGATATTTACATTGCCATGAATAAAGAATTTTACAGACTTGTTAACTTACCAATCGAAACATAATAACATAAGATCCGATTGCCTTAAAGGTTTTTTGTGCTAAACTCCAGCAAGGTTGATTAAAATGGGAACACTATAACATATAGATGTCAAAGCAAAAATGTTGTGAAAAATGACTTCTATGAAAAACATTTTCAATTTATTCGATTTTTAACACATTTTATTCGACTAATTGCTTGCAAGAAAATTCGATATTCACTTGCCAATTTCTTGTGATTTTTTTTAACAAAAATTTGAATTTACTTGCTTAACTTTACCTGATAATTTTTGTTTTATTAATTGATTATATTGATTATAAATGTCCTTTTGATCACAGTTTTACCTCTAATCTGGCCTAAAATTCAAACCACTTATTTATTTTAGTAATAATTATTTTTTATCGTTCACACAATCAATTATTAGAAATATAAATTATGTAATTGAAATGTTCAATATGCCAAACAATTTGTTTAAAATGCTAATTGGCTTTTATTCATTTTCAATGAAATATTAGCTTGTAATTTATAGTAATTTTAAGTAAGCTAATAAATTATGTTCATTTAAATATACTTTACAAAAATTTATTCGAAAGATTTAATTATGCAAAAATAAATTAACGTGATAGATAAATTTCATTCTAAGCTTTCCACTGAAATAAACAAAATAATTGTATATTAAATAGGAGTAAGGTAAAGAAAATAAAAGGAAAACGACTATCTTTGACATGTCGATGATACATTATACATATATCCTTGCAACGTTGTTTATAAAAATTTCAATATAAGTTTGCATAAAAACAGAAGAACCGAACGGACTTGACTCAGCTCGTTGTCCTGATCAAGCATATGTATACTTTATGAGTTCGGAGACAAGTCCTTCTCTACATTACACATTTAATGACAAAATTGTAATACTTTTTTTTAAATGTTTAAAATCAAGGGCAACTAAAATTGTACTATTTAGATGTGATGAATAAATGAATATAAGAGGCATCTTGTTAGGGAGCAGACGCTTCTCAAAGTTTTAACTGCCATTCATGCAAAATGCATGTGTATTAGTTTATTTACAAAGAAATTTTTATGTATATTTGAGTGTGTGTAAATATGCGATTATTATTTTTTTTATTTTTTTATATACCATATGCATAAATGCGACTGTGACTGCGACTGTGACTGCAGCTGCAGGCCAAAATGGTTGCCAGCCATGCAGAATTTTTCAATTTTCTTGGCAGCCAGCACAAATGTAATTTATTTTGCAAGCACACACACATATACATACATTTATATATATAAAAATATATATATATATAGAAATGCACATACATAGAGTCGGAGATACTCAAATGCAGATGCAGATACAAATGCTGCCTTTTGGCTATAGAGCAACGCAATTAACCTTCATGTCCTTTTGACAGTTGTGGGCCACTTGTGAAAATCTTCAAATTATATCTCAGTCCGAGTACACAAACACACGTAGGTATATATGTACGTTTGTGTGTATTTGTGTGTACTTTAAATGCTTGCTCATTGAAATATTTTGTAGTATTTATTGTTGCCACTCCACTTAAATCGTCTCACGTGCCCAGCGCCTTCAAGTTGCACTTTGACTGTGGCAGTTTCTCAATTGCCTGCAATTAGCCGTAATTTTATTTTTGCCTTAGCCATTTAACTTTACAGTTGTTATATTTTTGCAGCAAAAAGGTTGCTAATTGCACACTTGAAATGGCATTCCAAGTGGCCATATAAAGAGATTAGTAACAAACTCAGATCCATATGACTAACTAGTTGAATGCTCTTAAATCAGCTTATACTTACTATGCATAATCTTGTTACTAGTAAAATAGAAAAATAACACAAGCAATAAAGTAAGACAAGTGTGTGAAGGCAAATTATTGAATATTGATTGACAGTCAAGTATCAATTACAGTAAGATTATAAAAATGATTCAGCTGTATGGCAAAAATATATTTTACTCATATAGTTTAATAAATATAAATTAAATTTGTTTTTTTTTAGTTTCCCTATAGATATAAAATCAAATCTTTAAAGAAGATACTTTTAATATTTTATTATTTATTGCTTAGTTTATTTTTTTGTTAACTAACTAAATAAAAAACACTTGACAAATTCAGCTTGATTTGTTTTTCTTTTATCACAATGCAGTATATACAAATAATTTAAATTTATAAGAATTGTTGCAACAGCAGTTTAAAGAGTTTGTACCATCTTCAAATCCAACATAATATATATATACCTTCCATTTGAAAATCTCCTCATATTTTCCATGCAAGCCGTGCCAAAAATCGGCTGAGCGAACAGTTTTCCCATTTGGATGCAGTCAGACAAAATCCCAGCCTGACAACGCAGCGCATTTTAAGTATTAATAAGAATAGAACAAAAAATTTGCAGTCGGATTGACTAAAAATTACTCTTTTTATATACTCTTGTAAAAATAAGGTAAGTAAAATGTGTGAAAGTAGATCAAACTAAGAATACTGAAAAAAAATCCTAAAAAATCACACACAGTTTCCATTTTAATAATTAAAAATTTAATTGAAAATATTTAATATTGAATATGACTCTGTTTTATCTGAATTTTCAAACATTTTCTACCAACTTCAAATATGGAAAATATTTTGAATTTCTGCAAAACTGCATAAGCCTGAAATTTCACACACTTGTGGTATTTATGTGCCTCCTCCTATTCAGTTGATGGTCATATAGTGCATTGAGTTTTTTCTTATAGAAATCCGAATGTGTTTGCAAATCGAAACAAAAGCTTCGAATAAATAGAGTAGAAAAGCGGTTTGCCACTCTGGGCCATGGCTGCCTGCCAATAACAATTTTCAGAGATGTGCCTAAAAATGGGGGAATGGCAATATTTTGAGGAGTAAATAATGTTGCCTGAAAAGTTGTAGAACAATAATGTTAACAACTAAAACATAGAGAGGGAGAGTGGGATAAAAAATGCTGGCAAATATTTGTTTAAATATTTGAAGTGCTTCGAACAAAGCGTTAAATGCAATTCAAACAATTCTCATGCATTGCCAAACTATTTTTTCCACTTTCTTTTTTTTTTGTATAAGTTTTAACTGAGCAGTTGATAAAATGCCAATGAATTCTCATCAAGGTCGGATTTGAGATGCTTGACTGGCTTTCAATTAGAGTGCGATTGAGGTAATTACAAGTACAACTTTTGTGTCAGCGCCTACACGCAAATGTCAAATTGACACACTAGAATGTTGTAGTCATTCATTGTCTTCAACATTGCTAGGATATATCCTTGAAAGCTCGGCCACGTGCGGAAATTAAAATTCTGACAGCGTCAAAGGGCAAAAACCAACAAGAAACTGTGCTATGGCGCCAGACAAAAAATATACGAATATCTTACGAAACTTTGTTCTTTCCTTGGCTATGAAATGGCAAAGGAAAGCATACTCTTATTTTTTTTTTTAACAATTGTCTAGACTCAAATCAAAGGACTGCGCCAAATTGTATGCTACACTTTGTTACACGTGCACAAACTGTAGCTCAGCCCTTGGCGCAATCAATGCTGTAGGTTCTTCGAGTGGAATGTGTGCACATAGCTCTCTCTCATAGTTGATCATAGTTACAACCATGAATATGTATCTATGACTCCGGGCTAGTTCAATTAACTGGGTTTGCAGGCGTTTGTTTTGATTTGACCCGTTGTTGCAACCGTTCAACCGAGTGAGTTAATTAAAGTCCACCAAAAGTTTAGATAGATAGAGCAAAGGGTCCAGAAACGCCAACGGGTAACTTCAGAAAATTCGATGAGGAATAATTAAAGCCGAAAATAAATCTCGAGTTATCAAACTTTCAAGAGCTGGTGATTAAGGTCGATTTCATAAATGTAAGCCATTTAAGTGCAATGGTCATCAAAATGTGTAAACAAAGATTTAAAAAAACACGCAGTTGTAATTAAATTAACTTTTGTCAACAAGTTTTAAGCCGCAGCACATTAAGATAATTCCCTATACTATATTCTAAATATAAAGTGCAAATTTTAACATTCACATAACAATCGTTTTAAACGTACTAAAGTCATTACAATTGTCAGTTATTTACGCTTTTTCTTAAGCCCTAATATTTTTCAAATTTTATGAACTGTTTATTAAGAGCGATATTCTGTTATTAAGAAAATTTTGGTCTTAATTTGAACTTTGTTTAATAATATTTAATATGTTTTTTTTATCGATAAAAATCAATTGATTGAAAAGTATGCTGTCTCGTTAAATATATTAAAAATGTTAATTTTTATATAAGACTGTGCAAATGTATTTAATTGGCAGAAAGAGGCTCCTCCGATCATTAAAAATATGAATATTCTGGATCAGTATCAACAGCAGAAACGATCTAACCCATCTCGTCTGTCTTTCTGAACGCCCAGATATTGGAGAATATAAGAGCTAGAGACACCAAATTTGGTATGTAGGGTCCTATATACCAGGGATCGCAAATAAGAGTTATGAGTTTAAAAAAACCAAAGCTTAAAAAAAAATTATAAAGATAAATATGATTGTCTTAAATATACTAATTCAGGATGCGGTATTCTGGAGACACGATAAACATTATTTTAAATTTTGTATATTAATATTAATTGTATATATAAAAAAAATAAAAATTAAGGATATTTTTTTTACTTTAAGGACATGTTATACATATTATATGAAAGGCATTGAGCCAATCATCGTGAAAATTTTTTAAATTTGCTAATACAGCACCTAGTTTGAAAGACATGTACATTCGATTTTTATTTTTAATTTTTATAATAAATACTAAAAATAATGTTTATTAATATTTTGAAATCAATTCCTCAGCTAAATATTTTTAATTCATTATCGTTATGGTTCCTGCTATTTACCAAACGAAAATCAAATGCATTTCCAATTTTCGATACACTCCTCACCCGCCTCAAACTCTATGTAGGTATAATATATTCATTTTTATAAAAAAGTCTTGATTTTATTTTATAATGAAGGAAAATTAATTGTTATTTATTTCGGAACATAATTTTTTGTGTCAGTTAACTAGTGTCATTTAGAAATTTTAATTTAAAATTGTTTTACCGAATAGATTCGCCAACATAGTGCAATTCTGTTTAGAATACTTACGGCTTCACTTAGCCTGAATTCACATGCCACATATTCGCAAGGACCTCCTGCAAAGCTGCCAGCAATCCATTTAAGTCAGCTAAATGTTTATCAACGTTTCACACTTGCTTCGAGAGATATGCAAGGGCCAAAATCATTTCTCAGCCACGTTAGCATTGTGCCATAGTAAACGTATACGTTTGCCCCTAGGCCACTCCATCACACCTCTCCTGACTTTGACTTGCTTTGTCGCTGGCGGGTGAAACAAAGAGCTTTTAACATTGCTGCGTGTGTGCGCGCAACCTTTGGCCGATTAAACATAAATCCCTATAAAGCAACAAAGTAAAAAATGCCAACGAGCCAAGTAAAAACTTTGGCAAAGTGCTCAACATCTTCTCGGTACCCGGTGTTGCCCATACTCTAGTCCTTGGGCACGTTCTTATCCTCATCCTTGTCGCTGTCGTCGTTGACAACGACGTGCAAGGCCTTTGAAGTTGCCAGTTGCCCCAACTTCAACTTAACTCAAAAGGGAGAGCAGAGCGAAAGCAGCTCAGTAATTTATATGCCGTGTTGCTGTTAGGGCATTAAAAACTTTAACTAGTTTTAATTCTTCTCAAATATGCAGGTTAGAAGCGTGCACTATGCGCGTCTTGGCCGATGTTGCGTATACTTAATGTGGCCGCAAAGCAATTGACAAGTCCTGTGAACAGCAAAGACAATCCTGAGCCAACATTAATAATATGCAATGCTTGGCTTGTTTTTGCTGCCTCTCTGACCAGCAGTCAGGCAACGAAAATGCCAAAATTTAAATAAAGATACTTTTTACAGAAACAGAAGCTGCTGTTTGGCCAGCGAATTGATTTCAATGGCCTAAGGGGCGGCTGGCAAGAATAACAATAAACATTACTATCTGCTTCATTGGTTATTTGCTTTTTTGTGGGGACTGCGCGGCAAACAAGAAAAACAGCAGCTAAATTGAAGAACAGCGAACGAACAAAATTTTAAAAAGGCAACCGCAAAATGGAAGGACGAAGACAAACGCTGCTTATAAATATATATATATATATACTTACAATCGGCAAAGTTTAGGAAGGTGGTATCCCAGGAGCTAAGCAACCAACCTACTTGCCATTTGCCACTTGCCACCCAACAGGGCGTACCACAACAATCGAATCGAATCGAATCGAATCGATATTTTTCGCCTTTTGCTTGCCTGCAGCGTTGACTTGGCAGTTGATTTCTTGAATTCCAGGCCATGTCCTGGCAGGTCCTGGCGGCACTTGCTGCAGCCTAAGCTCTGAGCTATGGGGCCTGTGCATTGAGGTGAATTTTCGGTCAGCTGCGTGTTGAGTTAAAGCACGAGGAGAGAGCATCGAGCATTGTCTGGCTGTCGGAGAGAAATTCCATCAATTAGCACAGTTTTTAGTGTTATAACAGCTTGAAATTCCTTTGGCTATAACGGTATATTGCCTAGTTATACTGGGTACAGTTGCTCTTATATTTCCAAGCAATAAGTTCTGGCAGCAACTTTATGGGTGGGTAAGCGGAAATACAATATGTAAACAAAAAGCCATTGATAGTGCTTATCAAAAAATAAAAATAAAAATACAAAACCGTTGAGTGGAAGCGAGTGATAACTGGGTGTTAGCTGGTCGTATAAGAAGATGAAGATTGGGGACATATTAGAGAATTAAGCATAATGTATTGTAATTTATATAATTATCGGATTTAATTACTTAGAATGATAAATATTTAAATTTAAATATATGGAAATAAGTATTGAATATTTTATGCTCAAAAATATTTAATTAAAAATAAAAAAATTAAGCGGAACAAAATAAGAGAATCAAAGAATATAAGTTAAAAATATTATTTTTAAAGAAAAAAAATTTAATATAATTTAAGTAAAATAAGTCAACTAATGTTACAAATTTTGCCATTTTAATATTTTTAAAGTAAATTTGTTGCTTAATGAAATAAAGTAAATTAATTATTTATGGCTATTAATTTTTTTTCTTAAATTTCTGAAATTCTTAACATATTAATACTGTTATAATATTTTCCCCTTCTTTATAAGGAAATCCCATTTAAGCTATTGCTAACATAAATAAGTAGATCGTAAAGTTGCCAATATTTAATTTATATTAATGTTATTCAATGCAATATTACAATACTCATTTTTACGATCAACTCTTACCAAAGAGTGTGGGATTTTATATGAATTAATGCTGCATTTATCTAGCTATTACATTTAGCTGTATCTATTTTTATATTTAGTTGCTTAATTTTAATTTGATAACCCGCATTTATTATGCATTTTTACGTCGACATATAAATCACATACCGCAAAGCACTAAAAATAAGAAACAAAATAAAAATAAATATAAAAATGAAAACAAACTCTTTGCTCGCTGTCTCTCTCTCTCTCTCTCTTGGCATCGCTCTCTGAGAGTCACACTTTTCTCTCTTGCAGTCGCTCGCTCGCTCTGGCGACGCACCCTCGTTTGCAAGTAGGCGTATAACAGTTTCCGAGAGGCCAAGACACGAAGACGAAGCAGCCGAATGACGATGCCCGGCAGGCGAGCGCCTGCTGAAAGTCGTCGGAGCGTTGCGGCCAAGCAGTCTCAAAGCGTACGCCGTTAACGACAGACACAGCGTGACCCCCCATTGACGCAGACGGACGGGGAGTTGGCGTCGTGCGTGCCGCATTTCTAGAAATAAAAAATATCCATCGAATTCTCAATTTGATGCAGTTATAGTGCATAAATAAATACAGCCAGCAAATTGGCCAATGCGATTGTAAAACACAGAGTCGCATTTTAAAGTGACCAGTCGTTGAAAACGGTGCATTTAATAGTACAAAACAAAGTACCGCAAAGTGCCGTAGTGTGTGGGTGGCCGGAATTTGCCACAAAGTGCTTTGAAAATTTTGCTATAAAAGTTACGGAAATTGCGGTTCGCGAATGCCGGGCAACGTTTAACGTCGTAAATTTTGAAGCAAACTTTCGTGGCGAGTGTAATTTAACACGTGAATTCCGCGTTGCCGTAAATTGAGCCAACAACGCGGCAAGGCAACTACAGCAAACGACAACCACATCTACGACATCATGAAACACGTGTAAATGCTAACGAACAAGTGAAGAGCAGCAATCGTTGACGCGTATAACGAAATTTGATTGATTTTGATTGACATGGCACTCAACAAGGGCCACCCAGAAGCAACTAAGTGTAAAATGTCAGAAGTTTGAAGAAAAAACAAATTCCAGAAATATAAGCACAAATTAAAAAAGAAAAGTTGAAAAAGAATATATTGAAACTTTGAGATAAAATACTTTCAAAAAAAAAAAAGATTACTAAACTTGGAAACACTTTGTGTGTTCTCAGCACAATAAAAAGTTGTATTTAATATAAGAGTTATAAAAACTCAATAAAACCAATAAACGAATAAAACATGCCTATATAAAAGAAAATTGCAATAATAAAAAAAAAATATATATATATATATATATAGGAGTCGTGGCTAATCAACTATTCGTATAACAAAACAGCAGCCAAAAACGTTGAGCCAAGCAACTTTTCTTGGGTTTTTCCTTTTTTCTCTCAGTTTTTTCATTGCCTGCCATCATTCTACATGTGCCGTGCATTTGTGTATGTGTGTGTGCGTATATGTGTGTGTGTGTGTGTGCTTATGCCATATAAAAAGGATAAAATATTCCCGCATTGATTTTTTCCATCGCACACAGAGGAAATGTTCAAATGTGACATCAACAAAGTGGATCAACAACAAAAACAACAACAAAACAGCAACCACATCCACTAAAAGTTGAGAGCATCGAAACTTTTGGACCCAACTCTTTGGTATGTTATTTCTAATTTCTGCAGAGTATTATTACATAGAGTCCTTATTGTTGTTGTTGTGCTTGTTTCTCCATAAAACTTAACAATATTGCTGTCATAGTTCTGAAGCTCTGAACTTTTTATGTTCAACCTTTTGGATAATGTTACAACTTTTTTTTCTCACTCTTAGAAGCAAAATTGTCTGTATGCGGCATTTGGTTTGGCTAATTGCGATGAAATCGTTTTTGATTTGAAGTTCATTGAAAACATTTTATAGTTAAACAAACTTTCGAAATTGGTGATGAAGTTGGTTATTGTTAAGAGAGAAAATAATTATATATATCAATTTATGCAGATGCTCAATATTGTTATGATATGATTATAAAGGATTCTCCTTACTGAACGAAACCTTACAATTTTACTTGAAATACGCGTCTTACTTATATATTGTTATTCATTTTATTATATCTTCATTTTCTACTAAATTCTTAAGAACTATTACGAATATATTGCTTTATAGATTACACTATGCAACAGTATTTCGTATCCTGGCCTTTTTTGAGTCGATTTATATGTAAAATGGATCACTGATACCTAAATAAATTTATAAAATAGGTTGCCTGGACCGTTTTTGAGATAATCGAAAAAAAGCTATATTTTCGACTTTTCAAAAAAGTAAATTTGGTAAAGCGACAATATCTGTGAACAGGGTTTTTGATATTAAAAGTGTTAATATTTTTAAAATGGTAATAAAATGGCCTATCAACCTGCCATACAATATTTTTTAATAAGATGATTCGTTAAGAAGTTATTGAGAATTGAAATAAAAATGTTGCCGAAAAATATGCCCAGTTTAAAAAAAGCTATTTTTATGGAATATTTTTTTCTTTTCCAAAAGCTTGAATTTTGGTTTTTTGTATCATTTGTATCAGTTAAAATAAACTGTTTATGCCTGGGATTTATGCTTTTTAAAAAATACCTCTTTTTCTTAATACTAAGTGGAATTAAAAAAAAAAAAAAATTTCATAAAATAATTCTTATTCTAATTTTACAATATACTCATAGTATATGCCCTATTGAATGAACATTGCAAATAGAGTATATACATAAAGTGTGAACGGAATATATTCTTTTTCTAATAAGCAGACCATCAATAGGAAAATATGATTTCAAATGTACTAAATAAACAACTATTTCAAACGTGCTAAATTTGTAGATTTCATTGAGTTTATTCAAAGTTTATTGCAACTACAAACTCAGCTTTTTCCTAAATAATTCTTTAATTAAAATTCCTGTCAGTAATTCGCTTAGCAAATATATTTAGGGTCAATGCATAAATATATGCCTATTAATAAATATTTTTAGCTACCTCAGCAGAGTTAAATAATTGCCTTATCTGCTGACAAACTAAACTTATTTTTCACTTTCTAATTAAAATTAAACGAACCCTTTTCATAGAGAATTTAATTAACAACAAGCCAAACACACACACACTAGCAAAATTTCCAAAAAAAAAAATATATATATAAATATAGAACTTTTACAGTTTTAAATGTTTTCGTTTCGGCTGTGTAAATTTAAAAGTGAGGCGCCCCAAAGATCAACCACAACAAAAGCGGCAGCCCGCATGGATGTGGGCAAAGGATGCGGTGATATCTGAAGTGCTCTTTCAGTGCGGTAAACTCGTAAAATGGTAAACTGGTAAACGGTAAACGGTAACCGGCACCTGTAAATATTTGGAAGCCCACAGAAAACTTATACTCTTAACAAGAAAAGCGACAGGAAAGTTTCCCGGGGCAATGGCTTTTCAGCATTGGTGGCGTGTAAATGAGAAAATTCATTATTTAACATTAATTAAGGCTTATTATGCACATTATCAACACACAAACACACACACAACCATATGCAAACCGCATTAAATGTCAGCCAGACACTCATACACACAATTCCACACACATCCAGACACATACATACACACAATGAAATACAGGACGTGTAAATAGGATATGCTGGGTGGTTGGGCTGCTACAACTATCACCCACACTTTGGGGCACGGAAACTCACACCTACATGGGGCAAAAAAAAAGTAGAAAAAGAACATGTTCATAATTCAGCACCCATTCAGTTGGGGCAATGGCAAACAGGAAGTGTACGAGTAATAGGAATAACAACAACAACAACAGAAACAACAAACAGAAAGTGTGGGAAAAAGCTATTTAAATTATTCAGTAAATTGTTAAGTAAATAACATGAGATGCACACGTTAAAAAGGCAACCAAAACAACAATAACAATGCCAGCGAACACAACCAAAATGGCGTCTCGTCCTTGTCATCCTGTCTATGGTATTGCTGCTGTAGAAATTTAGCTTTCATATGAAAACACAGCGAGTGATGATGAGGCGGACAGACCCTAATGATGATGTTGATTATGATGTTGATGTTGATGATGATGGCAATGATGAGGACACGCCGTTCAGGTTTCAGCGCCGCTGCTGTGGCAAATAAACTCGTACAATAAAATAAACACAGAATACGGCTAAAAGCCTGAGTGAATGAATGTGATAGACGGAGCACTCCTGCCCCCCAAAGGTGGGCTCAGGTAACAGGTAAGAGCGTGTGGCAGCTGTGCAACTTCGTCCTTAAACTGCTGCCAAGTGGCAGCCACTAAGGCTGACGTGCGTGGGACACCAGCGGAAATGCTGCATGTTTAAGAAGGAAGATGGCGAAATACCCCCAACGAAACTATGCCGGAAACGGAAGCAGCTATAAGAGAGAGTTTGGAGTTAGACTTAAGCTTGGAACGACGCATGGTTAACCAAGTAAACAATAGCAAACATTTTGTTAGCACTACTATATGTTATAGCTCCTGGTTGACTGTGCAGAAAAAATGTATAAACAAATATTTATTATTTTAGTTGTGGTTCAACTGTGTCTGTGCACTACTTCCTTAAATCCTAAAAATAATATGATAAAAGCCCAGCTTTATATGTATGTACCTATGTGTAGCAAATATTTATCATATTGTAAATTTTATTATATTTAACTGAACAAAAATCTGAACTAAAACGAAACAGAATATCAAAATAAATACTTTGAAAGATTTAAAAAAAATATATAAATAAAATTTGTACAATATTTAGTTCTGTTTTATCCACATTGTTCGAGCACTCAAAGTTGAATCCTCTTTAAAATACTTAATTTGGGAAAATAACAGACAATAAACTGTACACAAAATGCACAAATACTCAAAATATACATTTTAAAAACTATTCAATAACTGAGATAACTATTTTAATAATTTACTAACTTTACAAAACTTTTTAATGGAAAATTGATAACAACCGAAAAATGTTCTCTGAAAGTTCAAACTTGCTCAAATTACTCAATTTTTTTTTGTATACAAAAATTAAAGAATATTTAAAAAATATTAAATATGGCCCATTTCCATTCATTAGACATTCTTTTTTTGGCAATTATTAAATAGTAAGAAATTTAATAACATCGAAAAGAGATTCATTACATTAATTAGTGGAGCTCTCTGTTAAGAAGATATCAAATGACGCGGTTATAGTTATTTATTCATATAAGTTTCAGTATATATTTTATTTTATATAAATTAAAAAAAATAAAAAAACTTTGATTTAAAAAAGTTCATTAAATTACCGACGCATCATAAATCTAGTAAAAATGGAGAGCTGCTAAACATTAATAAAAAATTGGTTTAATATAATGGGAATATTTTCCGCGCTAATTTTATATTGTTAATATTTAATATAAATAGAAATTTAACAAAATTTGCATACTTATTGGAATCAGTAATTATAAAGTTGATTTGAAAACACAAATTGTATTTGTTGTTAGACAAGATAAATCTGTTCAAAGTGTTATGTCAATGTGGTATTATATCATATTGTAAAATATTAATGTTCAAAAAGAAATACAAAAAATATGTAACTGTTGTCTATAATGTATGAATATAGCTATGTCCATTCACTAGAGTGTCTTTACCAGCTTATCCCCACACAAATGATATGCAGAGTAAACAGCGATTGCCGGGCCACTTGCAGAACCACACCCTTTGGATAGGGTCTGGGTCGGCGGGTATGGCAATTCTCTAGTAGGTAGTATTGCAAAATGTTGAATGCCATAATTTATGCGGGCTTTGAGTAAAAATGTTTGCATAAACTATATATACTATGCAAAAATATGCTATGGACACCGAGAGCGAAACCAACGCAACGCAGATTTAAAGGAGCATTCAAGGATATTGGGGGAGGTTGGGGTGTTGGCGGCCACATGTGTGCGTGCTGCTCCTGGCAATGTTGCCCAAGGCAGACAACTTGCCCGGGCACATTAACCAAAATTGATTTTCGATTTTTTTTCTTTTATTTTTTCGAAGAATGGGAAGGGTGTAGGGTCTGTAGGGTAGATGCTGCTTCTGGCGAGTTGGCGCCGCACGTTTTCTGGGTTAATATTCTAAAATATCAAGGAGGCGGCAGTATTAGAAAATAAAGCAATTTGTTTTGCGCATTTTCGAGTTGTTTTTTTTGTCAGTTTTTGTTGCTGGCCAAAGTTTGATTAGTTTGCTTTGCATGTGTGCGTGTCGTTCCTGCAGAGAAAAGGGGGGCGGGGTAAAGGGACAGAGAGCTAATGTTATTAATGTTTTTATATAAGCTTGTTCGGGGCTTATCGAAGCCAGCCAAAACTCTGTCAACGCTTGTTCTATTTTCAGTTTTACCAAAAACTTTTGGGTTGCTTTTTGAAAAGTTTGCGTTTTACAGCTGAGCCAAATTTGTGTAGTATATGGATTTGAATGCATTTTATGTTACACTTACCCAGGACACAGAACTGGTAATGGCCACAGCCTTAAATATGCTACACTTTGACCTCTCTCTCACTGGCTTTTAGCATTTGAAATGCTGCAGGTGCACTTTGATGGGATTGGAAAGTCGAAAGGTGGAACTCTGATTGCCTAATAACCAAAATGTGGGCGCAAAGTGCACGGTTTAACCTTGACATTTGGCTTGTTAATTGACGAAAAGTGCGCGATTCAAAGCGGTTGAGTAGAGAGGTGGGCAACTTTTCAATTATTTACCTGATTCATCTGCTGTTGCCTTTAAGTAAGAGTAGAATATATGATGAATATAACTTAACTTGTATTTAACAAGAATATATTAAGACGTATATGAGTATGGAAGACGAATACACTCCTTTCCAAATTTAGAAAATTACAATAACTTATTTCATTGAATTTTAATACAAATATTATCAATATCAATATCGCTTGTATGTTCTACCGAAGAAAACAAAAAAAATTATATTACTCCTCCGAAAGGGGTATGCGAAACGTTGCATACTTATGGAAGATGTTGCTAATTTTTTTATGCGCATTTTGTAGTTTCCAATCAGTTTTAGCAGTCAGAAAATAAGCTCTAGGTCCTTTTTCATATTAAAACTTTTTTTTATCCCTTTGTTAGACAATTTTTCCATCAATTTTTCATTGTTTTAGAACCAAGTGCAAATAATTTATTTTATTAATATAGACAATGTTCTTACATTAAGCACAAATAAAATGGATAATAAGACTGAATAACCTTGATTTAAGATAGGTTTGTTTATAATTACATATAAAATGTTTAAAAACAATTGAATAATTGATAACCGACTTAAGTTCTAAAAAAAATATGTTAATCGAATAATAGCAAATCTTTTTAAGTATCGAGGAAACTGTTGAGTGATTGTTATAACCAAGAGTTATGATTATATACTTTTAGAATGATTTTTTTCCAAGTGTAGCAAAAATTGTATCAGACAGAAACTCAGTTTTGTACAGATCATTTCTAAGATAGTCAATTTTAATTATTGATTAACGATTTTTTCAATTAATTTTCTATTATTATTAAATAAATGGTTTTTGCAATGTCAAATGTAACTTAAACAATCTACATCTAATACTTATATATAAAATTTCAACATATATTTTTGTATTTGTATTGAGCCGCCAGCATGTTTAAGTTTTTCTCATTTGCTGGCCATTAGGAGCTCCCTATGGGCACAATCAACGTTTCCAGCCACATCCTTGGCCACATCCTGGCCATCTTCAAGCTGACCATGACGAAAATAAATGGCCGTGCAAAATGCCAAACAAATCAGTCGCAATTACGCGCCATAGTGCCCATAGAGAGACAGAGAACGTGAGAAATTTTAGGGCAGCGGGCCAAGGGAAAATATCTTGGTCCATCGAACAAATGTAAAACATTAAATAATTTCATTTTGTTTGGCGAATTGGAGTAAGGCGTCTCAATGAGCCACCAGCTCAATCAGAAAGTTAAGCAAACAAATTGCAAAATGAAAACAACCAGCAAAAAGCTGAATTTATTTATTTATTTCATTTTTTTTTCACTTTTCCTGCATTATTGTTGCTGTTGTTCTATGCCTTTGGTAATGCTCAAGCAACAACGGGCACAAAAATATTTGTATATATACATATATATATGTATGTATATAGAGAACAATATATACAAGGGCTTACTCCATTTTGAGGCAGCGAAAGCAATTTCCGTTCGTTAAACCTACATTTCGAAATTAAATTTCTTACACTTGAAAAGTTCGCCGCTTTCAATATTGCCAGGCGTTTTTCATTTGCCTCGGCCGAACAGTACCAGCGCAATTATGCTGCTCCATTGTGGGTTGAGAGCACCCACAACCAGCCACCAATCCACCCGACAGCACCCGCCCATTCACCAGTCCCCACCAGTCCCCCCGTCGACAGTCTCTGCCAAGTGAGTTGTAATATGCCGCGTAGGGCAAATAGCGCCTTTAAAAGTTTGCAAAGCAGTCCCGCTTTCTCCACAGAAAAAAAATCATTAAAAATTATGTACAAGCTGCAAAAAATACATGAAAATATTATGTAAACAAATGCGGAGCCCGACCCCCTGCCCCTCTACACATCCAGCCACTCATTACGACCTTCGACTGCGTCGCGTACAAAATAAAGAAAAGTTCAATATTGTTGGCCAACGTGGCCGCTGCTGCGGTTGCCTCGTCCCGAATTTTACTTTCTTTTTTTTTCTCTTTTTTTTTTTTTGGTAATTTCCATACCCTGTTTTACAAAATGATTAGCGAGTATAATGTGCAATATGCATCAATTAGTCTGTTTTTAAATGTAAGAGAAGTGTTGTTTGGATTGTAAGCAAATATGTTGCTTTACAGAATTGTTACCAAACCTTAATATAAAATCATCAGAATAGTTTAAAATGAGACAAAATAACCTTGAATAAAGGCCAATTCATTTAAAATTATATTTATAAAATGTTTTACAACAAAGAACAAATGATAATAGATCAGCGGTTTTAAGAAAAATTTAAATAAATTAATAATAATAATCTCGGTATCAAGAAAATTGGTGCAAAACAGACTTTTGTTAATAAAAGATATGATTGCAATACTTTTAGAATGATTTTTTCCCAGTATAACAAAATTAAATCAATATTCTAGCGTTTTTTTCTTTGACTTTATATGATATAATTATTCAATTCGACATGTTCGAAATATGTGCCACGTTTCGTCAAACATTTAACAAAATAAATTTCAAGCATTGGATACAATAATAAGGGGAAATACTTCAAAATTGGGTGTGGCTTTAATGTTTATAATAGAAAGAAATGTTAATACTTTAAAGTCTTAATAAAAAGTGAATAAACAGACAGACTCTAGATCGACTAACAAACTTTAATTTTCGATTTTTATTCAAGAATTTTAAATTATTATTTTAACTTAAGAAAAAAAATCCTCATTTTACTGAAAAAAATAAAACCTTTCATATATCTATCTGTCATTCAACAGAGTATCTAACAGTCGGCATCTGCCATCTAAGCATTCTTTATTGTGTGAATTTTTTTTTTTTTTGGTATTTTTAGGGGGGTTGTACATATATACAAAAAAAATTGCTGAGTATTAAATATCTATTGAGTAGAATATTGTGGCATAAAAGTGGGGCACGCTGACTGCTCTGAAAATGTTGCTTGTTTTTCATTATGTTGAGCGCTTCACAATTTTTGAATTGCTGCCCAAGCGGAATTTTGAGGCTTAATTGAGGTATTATTATTTGTGTCATGGATTGTTGTACTTACGTCTTGAAAGCAGGATGTCTAGAGTGTTTTTTGATTGTTCAATCTTGTTGAATCTGGTTTCCTATTTACCGCACAAACTCACACACATAAATACGCACACACGCACCCAATCCTATCTTATTCATATAATCTGCTTAATTTATATGAAACAAAAAATTCGTTTCAGAGTTACCCCCATTTTCTTTTACATACAGAAAGATAAAATAAAAAAGATAAGCTCAACAACAAATCGGCAACAAAAAAGAAAAAAAAAAGGAAAAAAAAAAACAAAATGAAATGCGAGACAAAAATTAGAATAAAAGGACACCATGGTCGGGTCTAAAGCCGAGACCGTCAATAAAATCTTTTTTTATATTTTATTTGGATGCTCTTGGCGAGGACACGAATGGTGTTGGAGAATTATTGCCCCAGGATACTGAACTGGCCATAAAATAGATATAATTTGAATGCAATTTCCTGGTTGTCTTTGAGCGTGTCCCACTAGATATTTGTATTGAATATAAAACTTGACATACAATCTGACATTCTGAATATATACTCTATATATAAATATGGCTTGTAGTCTAATATTTCACGAATACGCCCACAGAGCCTCACAGGATACTTCTGTTATGGTGGTTGCCATGCGTCTGGCATACTACGACGCCATTAAATAGAATATTTAATTTTATTGTTGTCGCTGCCGTGTCCTTGCCGAAAATACGTCACACAAAGGGTCAGAGTGTCGCGCATATTTCGAGGCTTAGCTACAAATTTAAATTCCAAGAGCATCCCGAGGACATATTTGCATATTGTTCATTTTACTTTTTTCCAAAAAATTTAAGCACAACGACATTCTTTTTTTTCTGTATAAAAATGTAAAACGAAAAAAAGCGAAAACCGAAAAAGTTATAAACATTTCTAATATGAAACCCTTTTTTTGTTTTGCATTTTTCTCCGTGCAGGTTCCAAAGGACTCCTGAGCTGAGGCTGATTAAAACGATAAAGGTATGTACAAGATCCTTTGCAGCAATGTGACAATAACAATTTTAAAATTATAAAAAAATAGATACCCACTAATTTTGGGGAATTTATAATTGCAAATTTAAAAAAAAAAAAATAATTATTAAATTATAATAAAATAATTTAAATTTGAAAAAATATTTAAAGAAATAATTAAAATAATAATAGATAAAAAAATTTAAGTATAGCATACGTAGCAATTATTACTAAGATAAATAATAATTTATTATACAATAAATTAATATATTTTAAAAGCATTTTGGAACAATTGAAAAGTTTTTAAATCCCTGAATCAAGTTTTCTTTTAAAAATAATTATTATATTACTTTATTATGCTTTCCTTAAACCACGTTTTCCTAAGTATACCAATATTACAAAGTCTTTTTCTAATTTAAACGTTTGCTCCTTTACTTTATTCACGTCTAAAAGTAAAGAGCATTTCCCTTTTTGTGTTATTTATGCAAATAGTATTAAATATGGAAATCAAGAGCTGTGTGTCAGCTTTCAAGTATCTTTTAATTTTTGTATATTTTTATACTAAATTTTATTTAGGTTTGATATAAATGACTGTCTGTTTGTTTTTATCCCTCCTGTCATGGTCATATTTTCCCATTCAATTTATATAGAATATTTATATATTTTTTGCATTTATTTAACTATGAATATCTTGCATGCATATGTGCAGGCAAACAAACCATTCGTCAAAATGTGTCTGCCATATTTCATTGAGATTTTCAAATATTATTTATGCACTTGCGTGGTGGGCACAAACAGAATTTCGATATTGGTTTATTAACTCAACGGCATGGAAAACACTCTGCAAAAGGTGCACAGACAAATGGCCGGCGAAATAAAAACCAATTTGATTTATGAACAGCTTAAACATTTTTGCCATGTTAACGCGGCCATTGTGGTCATATAAAAATGAAGTACACATTTTGTCAACGCAACTGACAAGTGTCCCCCTCCCCCCACACTTTCACAAACATACATCCAAAAAAAAAAGGACTCTTAACTCCAGGTGCGTTTGCCCAGCAGGTGCTTAACTCTGGCCACATTTTGATGCAAAAGTATGTCCTTTGGGACAGCGGTCATAAAAAGCAACTTAAAATGATTTGCGGCCAAGTTGTCTACCTTTGATTCACTTTTGGCTGTCCTGGCAACATGTACAGGCATCTAGGATATGTTTCCATTACTGAATTCCTTGCCAAAAGTCACATTACTTGAGTATTTCAGCGACTTTTCTTGGAATATATTTTACAAATTCTTAAAATGAAATAACAGAGTGTAAGAGTGAGAGAGAGAGAAAGGTAGGAAACTGTACTCAGTTTTTGTTAGAACTAAAGGACAATTTTGTCTATCGGCAGCATTTAGGGTTTCCTTTGAAATTTGCTTAATCGTTTGAATTTTTTATACAAATAATGATGTCTTACAAATATTTGTTAAGAAAAACAAAGTATGAAAGGTAATTGAAGGGCAAATTTTTTTTTTTATTTTTTTCCATTTTTATTTATTGAATTGAAGAAGCCTTCATATTAGACTATGACATTACAGGTGACATAACATAGAAAAAACCCACGCTTCATCTTAGGATAGAGCTGTATAAAGGGCAAATTTAAGAAATATTTAAAAAATTAAGTAAACATTTTTTTTATACTAATTTTTAATTCTGTTTGTTTTAATAATCTTAACGATTATATGATTCTTGAAAGCAAATGTAACAAGTAATTTTGCTTAGATAACTAAAGCGCTTAGTCTTATGTGCACGTTAAATAAAATATATTTTTATTATTATTATTATAACAGAAAGTTTAATTGAACTGATCATAGATAGCCTTTTACTCGGGTGAATGGCGAGATTAATGTGATCCCCTATTGGAATCACATTAAAAAATATTTAAAAAATAATGACAATTTGTTGAATATGATAGTTAAAATATAAAGCTCTGTATGGAAGTTTCCCTTAGTTATGATGATGAGGCTGAGTTTTGTTAATAAATGTGCTTTAGATAGAGACTATGAATTGAATCGAAATTAATCAAACAACATTTTAAGAAACATGTCATTTGATATTCCTTTAACTGTACTTATCTGAAATTAAAGAATTCGTTCAAAGGTCTCTAAGTACAAATTAAATTAAATGCTTTTAAATAAATTGACAAACACTTTTGTTGTCATCAAGCAACAAGCTGATTTAAAAGTTGCTGGTTGCTAAGGTTAAAAAAGTATATATGTAAATAGATGGGGAACATTGTAATTTATTTTTAATGCATACAAACTCAAGGTCTTAACTTTTGCTCTGGCTGGGCCAAAAAATTAATTATCGTTGGCAAACAGCGAGAGAAATATCATTGCAACTTCGTTTCTACTCAACTCTCAGAATGTAGTATGTAAGCCGTCTGCTTAGGCCTCGCGTATTTCATTACAGGCGACGGCACTTGAGCGTTGTTAAGCTAAAAGTAAATTGCTTATTAAAAAGCAGCCTCAGCGTTAGCACACAAAAAGATACAAAGATACACAGATACATAGATATACATGGGCGAACGAGTCCTGGTCGGGCAGAGAGTCCTGTGAGGAGTGAGCCACTCATTTACACTTCAAGTGGCAGCAAAAGCGAAAATTAAGTGAGTTGGAGCCACAGACAACACATGAGAATGGCGCAGTGGGGAGTAGGAACAGTTAAGAGTGGAGTAGGATGTGGGGATAGGGTCTGTGTTCGAGGTAATGACAAAGCGCCAAACTGGAGCTGGAGCTGTATCTGTATCTGTAGCTGTTGCTGTTCCTGTTCCTGGCAGGAGCATTGTTAGAGCGCGCTCAGGTCCTTGAAGCAATCGACTTAATGCTCAGCCTGTTGTGTATTTAGTTTGCATTTACACACATGCATACATATATAAACAAATACATATGTATATATATATAGAGAGAGAGAGAGAGAGAGCAAGGACAACCACAGACATGACTGCCTGAGGAGGCAGTGAGGGAACGCACATTTAATTTTCTACACATTGTGCCATGTCCTGATAGATTAACTGTGTATTGGTTGCGTGTGATCGTCTGTGTATGCCAAAATAAGTCGTGTCCTTGTCACACATACCTACGCATAGTCCCGACTCAGGCATGGCTGATTGGATAGCTGAGACATACACAGTTCAAAAGTCAAGGTAGTCTGCACAATACAGTGGGTCTGAGTCCTCGGGTATCCTGCATGCTTCAATGAATTTTTGCCAACGTGATTCGAATTAGAATGTGTGTATTCAAATGAGCACATAATTTGTTTGTTTGTTTGTCTGTGTGCAGTTAGATATGCATAAATATCGGCAAACGCCAAGGCGCTCAACTGTTGGCATTTTATGAGTGCAATTATGGGCTACAGGGCGGGTGTGCGTGTGTGTATGTGTGTGTGTGAGTGTGGGCGTGTCTATGAGTGTCTTTGATATAAATTTCAAACAAATTGCAAATAAATTGGAGTTGTCTTGCCACTGTCAACCCTCAACACCAGCGTCTCTAGTGTGCTCTACAAAGTTATTTAAAATATGCAAATTTCATGTAGCTCATAGTCGCCACCCTTAATAAACCACATTCGCATATAATCAACCCCAAACCAAAGCCCTTAGCATTTATTGCTTTACGCTTTGTGTTGCCTGTTTAAAGACAATTTTCAACGTTTCGGGGCTTCTGGGGGCAAGTCGTTGAGGCGCTTAAGGGCACAAGTTCGACATATCCCATGACATTTAATTTGCTTAAGTTCACTAAGCCCCTCCTTGGCAAGCCAAAACCAATCACATGCTGTGCATGATGAACATTGTCTGCTTTTTAATTAAATATATATAAATCCATGCGCACTATATATGTATATATATATCCTGGGGCAAACATACTGCCGAACTCTCTGGTTCGTTATCCCAACTTACTTTTGATCGATGGCCAGCATTTTGTGGTTTCCCATGGCCTGCAACTCAAAGTGAATTGATTTAATGTGAAATGCAATTCGTTACTTATTTTATTTACATTTTGATGGACAGCTGGCGTATATATTGCATTCAGCTGATGTCAAACGGAAACAATAAATATAAAAATGTTTTAAGTGTTTATAAATACGCTTCTGAATGGTAGTCAGCTCAAATATAAACGAAACTGTAACAGACACATATTACAACGAGTTATATAAGTGAAAATTGAGAACTTAATTGTGCGTTTTAATTACTTATCTATAAAATATATTCTTCATTCACATACAAAACTAAAAAAAATTAATATTGTTATAAAAATACCTACATATATTTTAGTTTAGTTTTAAAAAGTTAGAATGAAATTTTGTTTTTATTGTCTTCTTTGTCAACTGTTGAATTCTTTATTTGATTACTCGGTATTTTGTTTAAATTTCTCTATTAGTTCTCTTTGATGTTGTTAAACCTGTAGCAGAAAAATATTTTTTTTTACAATCTGGCAATATAACTTGAAAAAATTTTACACAGCATACAAAACAAACCACGAAAACTAAATAAATAGAAAAATGTGCATTCGCTTTTTTAATGAAAAAAAAAAAAACAAACAAACAGAATAGAAATAATACTCAAAAAACAGGGGCAAATAAATATTTGTGGTTTTGCTCTAAATTGTTCATTTGTAGAAAGTTTTTTGTTGAAACTCTTTAAACTGTTACGTTGTAAAATAATAATTTTTTTTTGTATTATGACGGCTGATTTGAATAGGGCGTCCTGCTTTATAAACACACTCAACAGAGGCCAAAATAAAATAAGAGCAGAGCTTTAGTTTTGCGGATAGATCCCGTCATTGTTCCTTCCATCCAAGAGTTTCTGCACCGCCCTCCCGCCCCTCTCCAGGCATTCTGTTTTATTTTCGCGCATTTGCTGTTTATATAAAACAATAATAATAAATTTTGTGGCAATTTGGAAGACGGCTTCGTCGACGTTGACGTTGAGCCTTTTGTTGTTGCCATCAAGGCTTTGACTTTGACTATTGCCAGACCTGCCCCTCCTTGCACAGCCTTAGATCGCAAAATCCTGGAGGCCAGGAGACGACGCCCTCAATTTTGTTTAGCCTGCGGCTTCAGTTGCGTATTGTAAACTTTCGACATTTGTGTTTGTGTTTGAGTAAAAGTTTTGCTCTTTTGCATTGAATTTATTTGTTTGTTTTTGAAAGCCTCAAGCGAATTATTTTGGGCCCATTGAACCGGTTGCCGGGCTGCGATAATTATGTAACCATATAATTGCTAGATTTTTGATTCGCCCCTTGCTGTCTTTATTAAATTTATAATACAACGTGTCGAATACACGTTCATTCAGCACTCGCTTAAGCAGCATGATATTCCGGTTTTCTACCATTTCGTCCTTTTTTTTTTTGCCCCTCTCTCCAGTTTCCGCAATTGATAGGCATTCGAGGCGCTTGAGATTGAGGCAAACGATGCTGAGCAAAAAGAAAGGAAAGGGAACTGGCGCCATTTTGTATGCGAAGCACACACACATACATATATGCTGGCATTTGTATTATGTGTGCCTGCGTGTGTGTGTAAATGTGTGGCAAAGTGACGATAAAACATTTGCTCCGATTGCTTAAGTATGCCATAGAAGTGAACATGATAGAGGGAGAAGGGAAGGAAGCCAACATTCGACTTTTTATACCCTGGCGATAAAGGGTATTCGCTCTCTATGGCAATGTTTCTGTTATATAACAGTTAAATACAACAGTATCTGGGGAGCAATAAAGCAATTGTGCATATCTTATTGGAAACAAATCAGATCTAGGCAATTTAAGACTTTTTAATTAATCTGTGTTTGTAATTATTAATACGATAATGTAGTTATATCAGTTGAGAGAAGAAGAGTATTTGAAACTATACAAGAATTTGTTTATCAATCATTTTGAAACTGTTATACAACAAAATTAAATTGAGTATTGAAATAGGTCCGATGATATTTTTAAAAAATAACAAAAAAATAACAAACAAAAAAAATAATAATAATAATAATAATAAAAATTTAAAATATTTTTTTTATTTTATTTTTTATTGAATTTAATTTTTTGGGATAGAGCTTCGATATTTTTAAGGTTTAAAAATTGTAATTATGCGGAAGAAGATGTTAATGTGTGTGTGTTAAATGTAGGATTTGGATCTGTGGGTGTAATATAAGAGGATAGAGTTCTTGCTGATAGGAATTAATCTTTTATACACATCGATCTGAATGCTGAAAATAATCACCAACAATCCACGCATGGCGGAGTAATATAATTATTATCATAAATAATTTTTTTTTATATATAAAACATTTAAGCCATTTCAATTTTAAAATATATTTATATTCCACATACAACTTGTACTTAAAAATTGTGTACTAAAATAGATTTCTGCTCTGACAACAAGTAATGAGAAAAAATAAACAAAGTTTGCAGAAGAATTTTTCATATTTGTTTTATTCTGTTATTTTTTGCTATTGATTTAAATCAAACTTTCAAAAACGAATTATTACACATCTATATGTTAGCTTAAAAGTCTGCAGGCAGGAAGGAGCGATACAAAATTATTTTAAATATATTTTCCTATGAAAAACATTCAAACAATCTTACATTTTAAAAGATTTTTATGTTTCACATTCAATTCATTTTTAAAGCTCACAAGAGCATATCAATATCGTCTTTTTGCTGGAGTTCGTTTATTTACTTACTTGTATTTCATTGATTTTACGCTTGGCACTCTCTCATTCAATGTGAGTTTTTTTTCAATGCAGCACATACACACACACACACACACACACCCACTTACACACACAAAGATACACACACACATTTAAAGTTAATGACTTGCCGTTAGTTGGGTTCCGTTTAGCCCAAAATCGAAGCAAGCTGCTCAGTGTTGTTAATTTAAGTAAAAAGCATTTTAGCTGATGTGTTTATTTGCCACGCCCCAGCATACACACACACACACACACACATACACACATAATCGCACATATGTACTGTTATCCTGGTGCTCCATGGCGGCTAGATATTAGTGATAATTTAGTTGGTCTCTTGTGCTAGAAGCATACATTTATTGTATGCTATATAGCAGTTCCTCTGCATGGAGTTTTTTTTTTTTTTTTGGATATATATACAGCTGTTTCTATGTGTGTGTGTGTGTGCTTTGGAGCTCATTTTTGGCATTTTGCCAGCGCGCCACATTGGCGTCCTTTAATGTGAAAATGAGTTGATGCTGAGGCAAATGTGTTGGTATAGACACACTCACACACACACACACATAAATACATATATTTTTCCATTATGAAACGCTTGAATGAGCATTTATGCTGCTGTAACTATGTATTAGTGTACATATCTATATATATATATGCCCAAAATGATATATATTTACATATTTAACCGACAACATAGGTGATTTAACGTATTAACTGCTGTCAAAAGCTAAAATATTTGATTTTTATCTTATTGGACAGGCATCAAATCTTCAATGGGGCTTATAGTTTTCAAAAATGGACTGTAATGGTTTGAGTGGCTTTTAGCACGGTTGAAATATGAATGCATTGACAGTTTGGACGTTGCCAAAAACAGAAAGCTAACAAAATGCACCATAAATAAATGAACACATGGCTGAAATTGAGCAAACAGAATATTTCTGTTATAAATGAACAATAGTAAAAATTTCGAATGTTTGCATGTTTTTTGAAAAATGTATAAATAATATATGGCCTCATATTTTTGCTAATGCGAAAAATTGAACGCCAATAGCGCGACAAGTGTGTGTGTGTGTGTGTTACAATTATGCAAATATGTGTATTAGTAAATGGTAGACATGTAAATACATACAAATAAAACATTTGCAAATGCTGCTTTTAATGCATGCCCCAGCACACAACATTTTTCAAAAAAAACAAAAGAATTACAACTTGGAAACGAATAAAAAATTGTACAGAATTTGTCGACATAAATTATGCCAAAGCATGCGCCGGCACAATCAACAAACATTTTTGGCACAGCAATAACAACAACAAAAACAACAAAGAGATTTCAAACCCAGGAACAACCACAGCATCAGCAGCAGAAGCAAACAGTAACAACAACCACAGCATATCCTTGCTGACCTACAAATGCCTGCCGCACATTTCCATAGCATACTTTTTAGGGCGCGTCCACGCAAATTGCTGGCCATTAATTAACGGCACGCGGCTGCAGTCGTATAACGGTAATGTCCTTTTTAAAGTAATCATCGCTTTAAGAATATCCACATACATCTCACAGCATGACAATAACAATTGCATATGCGTGTTAATGGCACAGTTCAAAAGCGTTAAAATGCTGTTAATAATAAGTTATTACAAATATACTTACTACATGTGTATTACAAGCAAACCGGCATGAACACTGAGAGAAAATAAATGCAAATAATATTTAAATAATGCTCAAAAAATTATATTGTATACAAATTCGAAGTATATGTACCTAAAAATTATTTTTGTATCATTCTTAACGTAATTTTAAATTTATTAAACTTCAATTTATTATTCCAATAAAATAAAATGAAAAATTTAACATATAACTTTAGTAGGTTTCTTTGTGTATTTCCTTATTTATATTATTGACCAAATGTTGTATGTATATTTCATATGCAAGGTCGCTGTGGCTTTCTGCTTTATATGTCAACTGATTCTCTGGCATTGTACATTTTTATGCTCAAATTATTCGGCATTGCACAGGAAAAATTAATTGGTTTTTTTAATACCGCCAGAATTCGATGAATAAAGGACTATTAATGCAGCTTGACAGTACGATTATAATTATCAAATATTGTATGGTTAATCAATACTTTTTCATTCTATAATGTCTAACTTATCAGTTAGATATAAGTTTCCACAGTATCAGTAAAATATTAAGGACAATTCTGCATCTTCACATCATACAATTGTCCTTCATTGATTTTATTATACTATAATGGTTGACATTTAAATGGCAATAAAGTCAATTTGTTGTCACCAACGAATTTTTAATTGGGTTAATAAATTGATACAAAGCAGACAAAGAAAAATAAAATGCACATATGGCTAATTAAGAAAATATCAGTCAATAACTTATTTAAAAAATTCAAATTAAAATACAATACGTAATTTCAAAGGGGAATCATTATATTATATTTTAATGTCAAATTTAAAATGATGCAACTTGTTTGTTATTTATGTACTAAAGACAGCTTGTGACTTAATTCGACAGAAACTTGACATCTTACGCACTGAATACAAACTTTTCTATGCAATTTGGAACAGAATTCATATTTAATTTATTACTTAACTACTGTCAATCAACGATGTAAGGCCAGGTTTATCGATTGCCTCCTTCCGGAAACAGAACCCAAACCCTAAACACTAAAATGTTGATGATTAGCGTAATGTGTGCACAGTTTACAGCGGCGCTAAAATAAAAATAAAAGCGTAAATTTTTTAATAATCTTGTTTTTCATGTTTTTTGCGCACATTTTCAACATTAAATTGCCAGCTGAGGCCAGGCCAGGACGGGACGGGACAGGACAGAACAGGTCTGGTCTGGCCAGGACGAGCGGAGCCAAAAACCACCGCAAATCCTGCATCCCCTGCCACAAGGCTGACATTTAATCAAGGTACAGCGTAAAGGTAAACAAACGGAAATAAGCGCAGCTTCCTGTTGCTGTTGCTCCTGTTTATGCTGTTGTTGCTCGCATACGAAACGGAAATACAATCAAAATTGTGTAATGTTTGCTTACAAGAGAGGAAACAGGGGCATGCCACGTGGCTGTCTCTCTGTGTGTGTGTAGCTTTAGTTTTCGTTGGGTTGTCGGCTTTTTCGGCAGCTCTGTTGGTGTTTTTTTGGTTTTCCCACAAATTTTGGAGCCTGAGGTTTTTGAGAGCGACAGCTGTTGACAGTTGCTTTGGCAACCTGCTATCTAATGAATTTTGCGCCCAATAAATGATTAGCATTATGCCATTGAATATTTAACGCGCCCATTTACAAGCGCATTTATTGGCAATGTTTGTTAAATTCAATATGTACAATGTTTCTCCAGGTGGAGCTATAGTATGCATGAATATATGTATAACTGTAGGTAGACGTGGCGGGGAACTGTGGTTAGGCGTTACAGGAAAGTTACATTACATTTCGGCTTATTGCGCATTTTGTATATGCAAATGGATTTCTGGGTTTTGGTTTCTGATTCTCGGCATGAGATACTGTCAGTTATAATTGATGCTTTGACAAGTCAATTGTCAGTCAATTGAGTTTGGCAGTACGAGAAACAAAGTCATTTTTCATATGTAGAATGAGAAAATTAATGTGAAACAAGTATGTGAGTGCTAAAGTGAAATGAGAGTGAATTTGTGGTTAGGGTAATGTGTTATTAATGAGCATAGTTGAAGAACAGGTTTTAAATTTTACATAAGTTAATACATTAATGGATTTAGATTTGCTGCTTTCATTCTATTCGCAAAAATAAATTATTTCTGTGTTTTATTGGAGCTTATTTTTATTCTTGTTTAAATCAAATTTTACGTTAACATACTAAAACTTAATCTTTTTCGAATTACTATTAAGTTTTTGAAGAGTTAAGGTTAAGGATTTACAAATAGTTTTCTATTCCATTTTCTCTGTATATTTGTTATTTATATGTTACTTTTATGTTTACTTAAATCAATGCATAAGACACCCAAATGTGCTCTTGGTCACATTTACTTACATCAAGTTGTCTATATTTTAACTCTTTATGGTCTTTTAGTCATAATATTTTTGCAATATATAATTTCTTCATCATTTCATGAAATGGAAAACCCATATTTTAGGCAGAATATCGTTTCTGACTAAGAGCTGCATTATTTGCTTGGACTTTCGGATTGTGAAATAAATTGCAAGCCATTTATATGGACTGCAATCACAACTATTCGCATCCATCAACACATTTTCAGAAATAGCCCCACATCACTCATTCCTCATAAGTTTGTCGAGACCATGTGTATATGTATGTACAAACGACAACGGCTTTTTATATGCTGCAAAACAATTTTCAAAGTCATATTTTATGCCATCAAAGGCATTTGTCATTTATGCGCAAAATGTTTGGCAATTTTGCCAAAAACCCCCGTCCCCAATACCCCGCTATGTTCTATCAAAGGCATAGGATGGCTCAAGCCAAAACAAACTATGTGAGGAACGTTTCAGAATTCTGATGTGAGTGCTTGTAGTAAAAAGTAAGCAAAGGGTAAAACATAAAGTGCTGTATATAGTATATGTTATATGGGATATGGTTTATGGAATTAGGAATATGAATATAGAAGAAACGAGGCCAGCAGCTGACAATTTGGCAAACTTGTGTTATTTGTCTCGCTATGCAAAATAAAATAAAATGAAATTGTTACGCAAAAAAGTTGACAGGACAGTAGCAATTTGATTTTGGCTTTGCTTGCCTCACCATCCCAACATCCTTTTATCCTGCCATCTTTTAGCATTTTAGTGCTGACAAATTTTTGTTTTTTTCTTGGCTAATAGTAAAAAATATGCGCGCGTCAACTTCGACGCAGTCTGCGACAGCTCTCGAGATTGTCATGAATATATAAAATGATACATATGCATATACATATATACATATATGTGTAGTATATATTCATATTTGTTTTTCTATGTGTGTAAGTGTGCTCAGAGCTTTGTGCTGGCCAGCAGAAAAACGATAGCAAAACTGAAAGTGCTCAAAGGACAATGAATGCCTATGAATTGCCCTGTAAATGGTCCTAATATATTCATTTTAGCTCAATCAATTAATTGTTTTATATGTTACATTTTGGATGCAACTGTTCACAATTTAACATATATTTTTTTAAATTAGGGATCAAAATTCTTTGTATATATAAATATTATGAGTTAAAAAATATATTTTAACTTTTCAATTAAAATAAGCAATAATTCGTTTTTTTTTACCCGAAAATAAAATCTGATAATAAAGATTAATTGCCAACTTTTATAAATATAAAAGTTCAATATGAAATTGAAAAATCAAATTGAAAAATCCAGTTTTTTATTTCAAATGTTTATTAAAAAGAATTGATTTGGAATAACTTCTGAGCTACGTTGTGTAAAAGTTATTGTACCAATAAAAAAGTATTGAGATTAAGATCATTTGGTTTTATCAACTCTTAAAATACACTGGTTTAAAATCAATTTTAATTGAACTTTTTAATAACAATTAAAATTTAATTATTATGTAACAATTTTATACAAAAAAATATAAGTTTAATTTTTTTTATTTGTTTTAATATTTTATGGAAATAAATAAAATAAATAAATAACAGGATAACATGTGTTCAGCATCTGAATAAGTATATCTAAGATTTTACAAATCGGGGAAAAACGATTTTATTGTTTGTCTGATTGTCTTTTTGGTCTAATACAAAAGTTACTCAACTTGTATATATTCTATAATAATTTAATAAACAGGGTATAAACCTGTCACTCATTTTACTACAAATGCTCGTTTTTCTGTTAATTTTTTTACTTTCTATTTTTTTACTGTTTGTTTTGTTGGTATTTGTTTGTTGTCATTGAGGCTCGTCAAAATGGCTGTCATTCTAAATGTTGTTGTGGAATGTAGATGTTTCTGTAGCTGTTATTGTTGTTGTTCTTACTAGTGTGTTGGTACACGCTGCCAAACGGTATCACATAGCCAAAAATACTTCGCACTCACATGCACTACGCATTTATTGTTTGGCAATAAATTTGCTGGATAATAATTTCAGTCTGGCGTCATAGCAATGATAAACTGTAGATGATATATTATTGTCTTTTAAGTCGCATAAATAGCTTCCTTCCAATTTCAGGCAGGAGTTTACTCTGTTTTCTCTTATTCTGTTTGTGTAGGCAGCCAGAAGAATGGTACTTAAGTGCGTGGTCGGATTTGTTTTGAAGCCTTCAGCTAACCACCGAGTCGGCTTAGGCATCCTGGCTGGGAAGCATCCTGGCTCCTAGCCTTTAGCTAAAACAACATGCCCCGCCGCCCACGATTCAAAAGCCTTTTCACATGCAAAGTGTTGTCTCGTGTTTCCTTGTTTCCAAAATGCTTCTTTATAGATGCCACATTTTTATGAGTTAGTGCGACGAGTGCTCATAAATTTGATGACTGTAGAATGCGCCAGCACATACTCATTTTTTTTATTTCTTGTAAAAGAAAAAATTTCTTCAAATGTGTATAAGTATTTTTCGGGTGCTTATAAATTCGGGGCTTGAAAGGTTTGTGACACTGCAGAATGATAGATGGAAGACAAACTGAATGAGACAGACTTGAAAATAATGGAGTATATTTTGTTTGACGAATGTGCTGTTTAGTATGTGAAAATGTGGCGAAGTGGTAAAAATAGGCTCTTAAATCATTTGTGTTCTATTATTTATGGGTTGCAAATTAAAGAAACAGAATTTTGAAAAATCAATTATTCCATTTGGATATTAATATATTTACCAATAGCAAAGCAAGGTATATTAAATTAAAACAAAATTAATGTTAAAAAATAAGTAATTGAGAATACCCTTTATATGTATATCAACAATCAGTTTTATATCTTAAAAATTACGCCCTCATCGATATGCTGTAAATACATAATTTTAAATGGCTCTCAAAAAAAAAAGACATATCAGAATTACATAAATATATATAGAGAGAGATGCCTTCTACCGCCTGTTATGCATATTTGCAGAACTTTATTATATGCCTTTTACGCATTTTTATGGTTATACTATAAAGTATTATTGAAAGAAATTCTGTTTATAGCCGCAGTTTCATCAATTTCTGCTGTTTTTCGGAGGGCTTTTCATTTTTTTTATATTTAAGTGCTGCTTACATACACTCACACATGCACGTATGTGTATAAAGAGTCTGTAAAATCATTGAAGAGCAACAACAATGCTTACCATTTTCTTCAAAAAGGGGCACAAATTTTCACCTATGCCACATCAAAAATGAAAAATAAGTATATGAAAAAGAAACCACAATACAATGCAAACAATCGAAAGACGCATGAGTCTGACAACAAAATTTGCTGGCTGTCAAATTCAGGCATGCCAAAAAAAAAGACCTTAATATGTATAAATATACTTTGTATGTACATATGTATGTACTCCGTTGAATATGCATTACGCAATATAGGGGGAGCGAAAGATGAGGGCTGACAGGAGTTCAATATGCGTGGTTATCGATTTTCGCGATGGGCGTAATGGCCGCACCCTTTTTAAGATGCTCGCCAGGACATCTTTGGTGTATGCCAAGCCCAAGTCCTTTTCTGGCTTTTCCTGGATATTGTCTGACTTGTGTTGTGATTGACTTTAAGAAGTGCCACACAGAGAATTGTATGCCCGAAACGTAAAAAATTAAAAAGCCCAGCGCTGTAAATAAGCATCATTTTGGCCAGCATTTTGTACATTTGCCAGTTTCATTTGCAGCTCCCTTCGGTGGTCAATGGACCGTTCTGGCCCGTGCTGACTTATCCGGCTGCCAGTGCTGATGCCGTAACTTGAAATGAAAGCACGTAGCATTTTCATTTCGGTCAGCGTGCGGAATGCCAATTACAAGATGTGGCGACCACAGTCAGGTCTCAGAAAAAAAGAGACCGAGAGAGAGAGAGAGAGAGAGAGAATAAGATGAAGAAATGAAAAAACCAGATATTCACAGGCTGACATAGATATATACCCTTTCGGAGAAATTTGTATGATATAGTGATATGATCACAAAAATGCAATAAAATAGATCTACTCAGCAATTGATGCTGTTGAAGAATATACACTTTATGTATTCAGAAATTCCTTCTGCAATGCGTTACGCATTTTGCGACAAAGTCTTAATACCCTAGGCAAGGGTATAAATAAATAAAAAAGAGAATAGAAGAGCAGACCAAAGAAAGTCAGCCAAAAACAGCACAAAACTCATTGAAATGAGTCGCGCACTGTCGACGCGGGTGCGCCTCATAACTGATAGATGCCTTTTGGCGAAATTTTTAATAAACTTGTGTGTGGCTACACACTCACATACACACACACACACACACATACACAATCATAGAAGGTCTGGCAGGAAAATGGAAAAGCTTGGCGCCTATATTGCGGTCGCCATCGTCCTTGTCGCTACCTTTTTTTTGTCTGCGGCAGAGGCGGGCACTTAAAAGTGTTTTATTATTGAGGTTTGCAATTGGAATTTTAATTTTTATTTTATAAGTTATGCGTGCTGAATTCTAAACATGCCACATAGAGATCTCAAACTCTATACCATCTCTAGCTTGCCTTTCAACTTGCCAGCCTGCCAGGTTCTTGATTTCTTAAGCTGCCATCGAGTTTTTTGTTGTTGTTGTTGTTTTTACTTTTCTTGGTAATTTATTATGTTTGTACGTGTGTGTGCCGTGTCTGATGTACGAATATGTGCTCGTATTTTGGTTACTGCTAATAGCATGCCCCAAAAGCCAGCACCCACACATACACACCCACACATACGCACACACATACACACCCACACATACGCATGGCGACCGGCTACTTAATATGCGCACCTGAGCAAACACAACGCTAGATTCAAACTTTAAGGCCGACCACGCACTTGAGGTGCACTGAAAATCCAAAAGAAAAATCTAGTTTGTGTTCTTAATAAAAGCAAAGAGAGTTGTAGATACTCTTTTTATATAACTTTAAACTATTTTAATATAATTGCACTATGACGTGTTTGCCCAATCTTTTGGTATAAATTAATTTTAGAATGAAGAGCGTCTACCCGAGCTAATCTTACCAGTGAAATAATGAGTGATATTTAGCTTCTGAGATTTTAAACAGAAATAATCAAGATCCCAATACTATATCATTTAGATCCCATAGGAACAGTCGATCGGATAACTTTTTCGCATTTATTATTATGAAAATACATAAAAAAAAGTCTATTAGAGCCCAGCTCCCTCTATAAAAATAAAATTCGTAAACTAGTGTAATTGATTATTCTACAAAATGCATATAGTTACATTTCTGCTACCAAGATTAGTTAGTGTTTATCAAAATTGTTAATGTCGTTCTAAAATTTACGATTGAAGCAAGTTTATAATATACATTAAAAAGTACACAAAACGAATAATATAAACAATACAATACAAACTACATTAAATATTAAAACAACCCATTTTAACAGCTTTTAACTTAACAGTGGGCGCGAATGTTAACTGTCTAGGCTTGAAATATTAATGTTTTTTGTGTTTTTAATATTTTTCAATTAAAACAACCTTAACAATCTATTTTATGCTCCAAAAACTATGCAAACACGCATTTGTACGTGGGTCTCAACAAACAAGCTTAATTTAATCTGAGCATTTGTCAGTTTCACCCTATCGTGTGATCGCAGTGAACTTAATTTTCTCAAGTTTCTCATAGCTTAAATTGCACTGTAGAAGTTACATTTTTTTATCGATAAGGTGTTAGCAACTTGCAATGTTTAAGAAATACATCGCTCTTAAGGCACTCGACTTGTTTCGAGCTTGTTAAGAAAGTATTCAAACTCTTTTAGTAAGGGTAAGAAAAAACTATATATCACAATGTCAGCGCACTTAACATAGTTTATATGTGCGTGTCGCTGGTTTAGAGCTCACAGCTCTCACTTTCCCTCTCAACCATTATGCACACGTCGCGTATAACCATAACGATTATGCTAATGCTTTGTTGGGTTGGGGTTTTGGGGATTGGTGGCTGATGATGGGGTTAGCTACTTGCTACTAGCTACATGCTACATGCTACATGCTGCATGTTACCTGCTTATGATTTGCCTTGGCTTATTTTGAGCGCCCGCGCACATCGTGTTATTTACATACCTTAAGTAGTTGTAATGGGCTTCTGGTGCGGTTGTTTTAAGTCCCAAACGCGACAAAGTGTTGGCATTCAAGGTAATACTGGTAGCTGGCAGCTGGCAGCAGTGTCCTTGCCAAGGAAGACAAAAATACCGAGTTGTCTATAGCCAAGAGTGGCCATAGAAAATGTGAATGAGCTGAGCTGAGCTAGTTTTCATTATAAGTATATCACACACGGTCTTGGCTTACTTTTGGGGCATCTCATGGGCTTGCATTTAATGTGCAGCTTAATTTGGATCATAGAAAGAACTATTTATTTGTAGTTGCGTGCTTGGCTTAGGTGTTTTATATGGGAATGTGAGTGGGATTTGCAGATGCTTCAAGTGAGAATAAGAAATACATTATGTTGGCCTATTGAAACCAAGCACATACTCAGATGGTACTGATATTTAATTTAACAAATTGATGGATATTAAACACATAAGAAGGAAGCTTATTGAATTTTGACAGCTTTATTAAAGCTTAAACATTTTTATATAACCATACTTAAGTTCAAAGCTTAATTAGTTTCGAAAGATCGTCAAACTTTATTTCGTTTGTTAATACACAAATACTTTATATACAGTTTATAAAGTGAAACCCTAACCACGGCCATGAAAAGTTCAATAAATGAGTTTGTAAGTATTGGAATATTATTGGACAAATGTTTTGTTGGCATAGTTTTCTCCGCTTTCAATATGGTGCTGCGTTTATTTTATGCGGCGTGTACAAAATTTTGTATATACTTATATTTATTCAATTTTATGCAAAATATGCTTTTAAAATATTCAAAAAGACAGCTGTTGCCTGGCAACTTTTTGGCTGATATTAAATTGAAATTAATCTTCATCAAAAGTTGACTGGCACTTTAATTAGTTAGCCAATCCACAAGCGAAAAGTTGAGGGTTAGATAGGGTTTCCCAACATTTGCCTCAACTCTTCAATGACATTTCGAAGATTACCCTACGGATGGTTAACAGATTTCTCTCTTGGGTTAGGCATATCCTTGGGATAATATGCGATTGTATAAATAATTTTTGTATAACACAGAAACAATTTAAAATTACAATTTTTGGTTAAGTCATAATAATTTAAATACCAATTTAAAGCTATCAGGCACGTGGTGCCACATCGACATTATAATGACACGCAAATTACAACGAATATTCGATTATATTGTGTCTGGCAGCAACATATAGTTAATTTGAAGTCTGTCAATATTTTCGATATGTGTATGGTCTCTGTCTGGTCAATCGAAAGCTGTCAACATATTTTTGTTTGTGATAACACTTTGTATATATTTTACAAGGATTTCACAATAAATGCAAATTGAACAAAATAAGCAGACAGGTAATTTTCTCTGACAAGGTGTAGACAGACTTGTTTTCTTTTTTTTTTGTATTTACGACTGACAAAGGATTTATTGGACTGTTCAGGCATTATATTTGGCAGCTCTTTACACTTGAATGTCAGTAACAAAAATCTATGAATCTTTAACGTGCTTGTAAATTTTAATCAGACTTATTCTGTTTTTCTGAGTGCTACTTAATTTTTAAATATAACCAATTATATTACTTGAACAAATATAAATATTTTCATTCATGGTAAATGTTTTCTACAATTATGGCAAATATCAGGGCGAACTAAATCAAATCAAATGCAGACATTCTTTGGTAGCAGGAGAATAAAACGGCAACTACTTACAACAACAACAACAATCTAAACAACAGCCACACAAACAACAAAAGCAAATTAATAGAAAACAATAACAATTCCCTTTATTATTATTACTGCAGTGAGACTGGGGCAAAAAAAAAAAAAAACAGGAAAAAAGTACAAAACTCGAGTCGAGATCCTAACATTTCCAAGTGCCCAAGTTTTTGTGTTTTATTTTATTTGAATGTGTCTGTGCCAGCAGTACACTTGAGTGTGTGTGTATCAGTGGGTGTGTTGGCGTGTTTGTGTATATATGACTGCGTGTGTATGTGTGTCTGTAATTTACACAACAAACTGCAAGTAAAACACAAATCTTGTTCAGTGCGACGGCCTTGGCTAAAAGTATGCTACACTTCGACGCTTCCTCTAGAGACTTTTAGGCAGCAGCAGGGACTTTCGGCATGTCCTGGCAAATGGTTATATATTCCATATACGAGCATTACAATTCTTGCTTTTATATTTTTTTTCCAAACAACAAATCGCTCAAAGTATGCAGGAGCTCAAGAAATCAGGCCAAAAGTGTAAAAAGAATAACAAACAAGCGCATTGAATGCGACTATCACAGCAAACTTTCTCCAGGTGTAGGTCCTTTACGGTGTGTGTGTGTGTGTGTGTGTTGTGTACCTTTACGTGCATTGCATGTCGAATGTTTGCTAAAACAGCTACCAGCAGCAACTTTATCTAAAGTACAAGTTTTTGCCACTCCACCTCCCCGGAGCATTCTACATCGCCCCCGCAGCAAAACAACACCAAAGCGGTTTCCTGTTTTTTGCCTGATTTGTTGGAGATCTCTTGTCAGCCCCCTTCGACCCCAAGGGGAACAACTTTGCTGCCGGTAAATTTTTGTGTTGTTTGGAAAGTTTTTGCCCGCTTTAAACTGAAAATGAAACTGTTGTTGTTTATTTAACGTTCGTTGTAGTTTCCGTTCCTTTCTTGCCGCACTTGCAACATGTGCCAATGATTTTTAATGCGATTTAAGAATACAGAACAACAAAAAAAAAACCCCCATTGCAGCTTGAGTCCTTATTACAATACCCTTGCTAAGGGTATTATAAGTGTATCACATTGTAGAAAACTTTATTGAATAGAGTACCATAAAGTGAATGTTAATTTCTGCTTAGCAATATTGTCTTCGTCTTATTTAAAGACGTGGTCTAACAGACGGAAATTGTAAGATGACGTACTACTAAGACATTATTTGTTGATTTGTTACATGAGTTAAAAATATTTTCAACACTTTATTATTTTAACTTTTCAACTTTAGTTATTTTAATTCCAGAACACAAAAAAAATGTATTGTATTATTGCATATTCAGTACTTTGATTTTCTTTTTCAACGTTTACTTGACATTATTACATTTATTTACAGTCATTATCTTTAGTTATACTGGAACCCGAGCGTTGACAGCATAAGTTCAAATTTAGACAATTAGGCCATGGTGGACAATGTATAAGGATATCGGCTGGCATGGTATAAGGAACGTTTAAAGTAATCAAAATGATCAGAACGATCAAAAATTGCCACAAAGCGAACTTCATTTCTTGAAGAGAAAAATTAACTGCAGTCATCGCTTTTGAGAATGTGTTTTGCTGTGCTTAAAATTTATACATTCCCAAGATTTTTGATGGATTTGTATGTTCTGTGCACATACCGTAGAAACAGTCTTACTTATAATATAGTTATAAAACTTCTTGAACAGCTAAGGAAGTCGGAAATTATTAACTGAAGTAAAGTTTTACTTCTACTTTTAAATTAGAGGTATACTACATTGTTTGTCTAAATTGTAATGATTCTTATTTGATAAAAGATAATTATTTAAGACTTTAAAAGGAGTAGCTACAAGTCGAGCAAGATCACAGTTATTTATAAAATTTGGTGGAACTAATTACGCTAATATGCAACGACATGGTTTAAAGCTGGAAACTAATTAATATTTAATATTGCAAAAAATTTGCAATTGACAAAATTAGTTAAGCAAATAATTTTGTTGTTGTTTATTTTATTAATTTACATGTATTAAAAATCAAATTTATGAAAAACTTTGTAGTTTTTCAGTTGTTTTGACAAAATTGCCTAATTGCTAGTTATAAATAAATTGCAATTAAAAAGTTGTCAATTAATTGTTTGTTTAATCGTGAAATAAAATTTGTTAAACTCTAAACTCTTAACTTAAACTCTAAGGGTATTTAGACTTCGGCACTTATTTTTTTTTATTTATTTATTTTTGTTGTGGTTATTTTTGTGTATCCTTGGCGAAAGGCTTATATTTGACAACGTAACCCTTTTTTTTAAGTGGCCGGCCAATGAAAATGTTGTCGAAAAGTGAAACGTAGTCATATAATGTTCTTCAGGACTATATATATGTGTGTGTGTGTGAGTGTGTATGTGTAAGTGTGTGAGCATGCATGCGTATGTGCGTGTGACTTTATTTAATGTCATTAACGCAAATTGAATGTTATACACATTTAAGCCCTTTGAGCCATTGCATGCGCAATTGAGTTTTCGGGTGTGTGCGTCGTAATACCATCTTATGAGCACATTTGTCCTGACTTATTGTCCTGAACATTTTCGCATTACTGCTTCAACGAATTAAATGTTTAAATAGGCTGTCCAGAGAACAGAATATTGGCTGGCTGATAATCAAGAGTTTTTCCCAATTTAAAAAAGGAATTTAAAATCACAATTTTAAGAATTTTTTATTATGCACGGTTCATAATGGAAAGACGGTATATCAGATTTCTCCAATACTCTTTAATGCTGGGCAATTCAATTTTGGATTTTATTAAATCATGGAGAAAATATATTTTTTCATTCTTACGCTCAATATATTTCACATTTGTATAGCTGGAAATTATGTAGATGTTTTTAAAAATGGTAGATAAAAAGATTGTATTGTTGCCAACAAAAAATAAATAATGACATAAATACACTTAAAGCTGAGAATACCATTGTCCGGCGTTGTACATGTTTCTACCGTTTGTCTTCTACATTTATCTTGAGATTTTCATATTTACTTATAGTTAGAGAATATTTTTGTTTAAATAAAAAGTAGCTGTGTGCTTATAAAATTTTCTTTTATGCTCGTATATTCGTATATTCGCATTGCATATAAGCTTTTATGCCATCAACTGTTTAAATATTTAACTATATTTATTCGGCTTAGTAGTGCAGCTGGCTGTGCTACTAACAGCTCCATCATCGCCAATTCCACAACTACTAAACAAACTCATAAATTCCATGTTACCCCCAACAATACTTGGCCCAGTGGCATTGCCATTTGATTGCCAGAGTGCAGTAGGAGCAGGAACTGGGCCAGGAGCCAGGGCAAATGCTTAGCATAAGCTCGTTTGCCTGGCCTATTTCAATAATAATAAAAGCAAAATACTTGTGCAGCAATTGCAAAATATTTCTCAAGAAATGCCGCGCTTACATAAAATAAATATTTAAGCCCAAGCATTGGCACGAAAAGCATTTGGCCAAGACTCTTTTATAGAGATGGAAAATAAAAGCCATGCCAGCTGGCAGGAAGGCGGCCATGATGAAAGTCTCCATTTAAGCCATCTTCTCTGCATATTGCCAGATGCTGTATGAATGAATGAATCAATGAATGAATGTGTGAATGACTGAGTGAGTGATGAGTGAGTCCTTGAGCCAGAAAAACTCTTTTCAATACAAGACTTGACAGTGCCAGAATATAACTTAAGATTGTACTCCTTTTAAATGGGCACACAATTTTCACACACTATCCATACTCTATTCACGCACTCTCATTTCAGTTGTTGTCTTTTGCATACTTCTACGACAAGCAGTCATTTGTTGTTTACTTGTTTCTCTGTTTTATGTATCTTCTACTTTCTTCCATAGTTTTTTCCCTTTTCTTTTCTGTTGATACAGTTGGAAAATAGAGCTATAAGACGAATATCTATCTTGCATCTTGTTACTGTCATTTCAGGCTAATGTCTTCGCTTCAGTTTCCTTTTTTGTGTTCAATGTCCTGGCTCTGTTGTCATTCCTTTGCGCTGCCCCGCCACACCCTGCCCGTTGCCATCATTCATCCGCGCACACACAGTCCTGTACAATTTCTTGTTGTTGATTTCCTATTTTCCGAGACAGTTCTTGTCCTTCATGTGTCAGCATCATTGAAGCCTGCTTAATGTGGCATTCTTTTCGCAACTATCCAAAACCAGGTTAAGCTCCTTATATTGACACATGAAAGATCTCGTTTGTCGACTAAAAGTACTAAACTTAATAGATTGATAATAAGAATAAACTTTTATAACTTTAATGCATCACCATTTCGTGTTTAATCGTGTGATTCCTTATTTTATTTTCAGATTTTATAAGCTTAAGCAACATCCATATTAATCGGTATGTATTAAAAGAAATAAAAAATTTATAAATATTTATAGTACCTAAAAACTTAAACAAGCATGTTATAAAATAAAAAAAACTATTAAATCTTAAAAATTAGTAATATTTTAAATACTTTAAATGCGAAACTATCCGTAATCTGTCAAACATAAATCTAACTTTATAGTGAATACATTTTCAAATAAAACAGAAATAAATTGTGAAGAATTTGCTTTGTTAATAAAGGAATCTTAAAACATTTTAGTAGTCGAAATACTAAATAAAAATAAATGTTTCTTTAACATAAATCAAATCAGTTTTATTACTTCTACTTGTTTGGTCTTTTCACAAAATGAGTTTAATCATAAAATAAAACATGTCATAAAGCATATTGTATGTACTAAATACACTTACAAATTGTGTGAGACATTATGACAAAACCAATTAAAACAAAGTCTAAGTTGAATCATAAGTTTATGAGATAATTACATGCAAATTTTAATTAAATTACACTTCTACATTTATGTGTGAATATAACATTTATTATGCCTATTGAGCCAGTAGCTTAACCTACGGCTAAAATTATTATAGTCAAAGTTCTCAATGCCATTTATAATTTATATACACGCATCCAGAGGCAAATGTAACATTTTCATACACAACAACTCCATACAAAGAGAAGCTAATTTGCACGCCTATCTCTAGCATAATTCCAGGAATTGCCAGCCAGCTTTTTTGGTAGGCTTTATGTAGGAAAATTTGATGTCCCTTTACTTCTACAAACCTCCCCAAAGATAAGCGGCTTAGGCTGTTCGCTTGAAGTGCCAACGAGCTGTGACTCATAAATAGGATACACAGCAACTGGGTCCAAATAAGGAAGAAGCAAGGCTGTAGCCAAGGCTCAGCTTGAGTTTCCTCTTGGCCATAATTTGTGGCCCAAAAAGGCCTCACAAAATATGTATTATCAATAATGAAACTCTTTGGTTGCCTTGTGAACACGCAACTGTATTCAAAGTAATACAGTGAGATTTACTTTTAAAAATAAACTTGAAGCAAACCTATTGCAATTAAAAACACTTAATTGTTTATTAATGCGCACTTCCAGTAGGCTGGCGTGAAGAAATAAATTAATTTCTTGCTATTTTAAATATGGCGCAGACGATTTAACATGTCACGGCTGCCTGAAACGGGGAGTCTGACTCCGACTCTCAGTCTGTTAAAAATAAAACCCCTCGGTTGGCCGGGTTTGGGGCTTGTGCGTGAGACTGTGCCTAATGACTGCGTTTCGTTCTGGTGGGTCTGGAACTTTGGATTCCTCTTTGATTTATGCGCCCTGCACTTGTCTGTATAGGGGAGTTGAGGCCCCAACTGCTGCATTGATGCGCACAGCCAATTTAATTGCTCTCTGGATTTTGAATTTTCACACTAAGTTCTTGTTTCCTGCAACCAGCACGAAAAAATATAAAAATAAAATAACATGAACTGCATGTAGTGTGATGATTAATGAGACAATTTTTATGTTGATGCACAGTGGGTAGACACACGAAATAAATAAACCAAATATAACATAAAACATTTTAATTATCAAAGTGCCATTCAAATTGTATTTTATAAAAGATTTTAAGACATTAAATTAATTCTGTATACCCACTAGCCATTTAAAACGAGAAATTATATTTCAGAGGCGGAATGAGGCATCTCCGAGCATATAAAAAAAAATAATAATGTATTCTTGATAAGAATCAATAGCCGAGTCGGTCTAAAATAATTAAATAAATTAAATCTTTCAAATAATAAATAAAATTAAATTTAAATATTCGATAGTCAACCAAGCCTCCAGCAAATTGGTAAAAACGCTTTAAGTTGTTTTAAAGGTATTACTGTAATTTTTGGCATTCTAATGCAGGGCTTAATATGAAGTGTAAATTTCGTAACGATCGGATTATAATCACCGAAGTTATTGAATTAACAAATTTTCATGTATATTGAAGCAGCCGCAGCCGCTTGTTATGCAAGCAAGGGGTTGAACTGCTTTGCACTGCTTGTCACTGAAACATATTAATTTTAATTTAAAGATAAAAATATAAAATTAAATAAACTAAAATTTGTATTATTTATTTGTCGGATCAATAAGTAGTTTTAAAGTATACAGTTTCTTATAGATTCCATATGAAATTGAAATTATGTAGATTTTAAATGTAATGAAATATTTATTTAAATTTCCAACCACTGTGCGTGACAGCATTTCTGTATTTGTTGTAGATGAACGAACAGACGTTCATCTTGTCGCGAGATTGTGAATAACATAAGACGCGTTATGAAAAATGCATAACAGACATGGTATTGGGGTTTGGGAATGGTGTTGGGGTTGGGGCTGGGATTGGGGTCTTGCAATCAGGGTTGGGGTTGAGGAATGCTCTGTTGCAATCATTATAGAGCTGAGCGATAAGCGATGTTGCATGCGGTGACACAACTGACGATTGCAATATGATGTGTGCGCTATGTGGCATGTTCTGCTTTGGTTGCGTGTGTGTTTGTGTGTACATTGTGTGGGTGACAAGCACGCGAATTGATGTGCCACTTGGGTGAAATGCTGTTGACTTTGAGAGATTTATGTGCGCACTGCTGACAGCTGCCAAAAATTAGCTGCCAGGCATCCAGGAGACAAGTCTGTTTATCTGTATCTTAACGACTCGAGTCTCGCTCAGATCTGAGGTCCTTCTGGCATAATTAGCAATGGGTCACAAACTTTTGTTTAGCTGCAGCTTTGTTGACTTAGCAGCTGTGTAGCACTCTGTGTTATTATTGTGGCTGATGCTGTTGTTGCTGTTAGACAACTGCATGCATAAACTAAAACTCAAATTTGCGCACAAAATCCCAAAATGTCAGTGGACAAAAAGAGGCAGAAGCTGATGGGTTGAGGGAGTTGCCAGTAGACAGCAGCAAGCTGCAGGCTGCCCAGGGAACAAGCTCAGGCAGCATCTGCAGCAAAAGCAACTATAAAACTACAACACTTCAGGCTCATTATTCAAATGTGTGTGCGTGTGTGGTTTCGTTATGTAAATTGGATGTGGCAGTGCTGCACATTTGCAACATACTCTATCTTTATTATAATATTTACATATTGCATTTTCCAAAAGTTACAGTTTTTTCGAAGTCACGCTGAATCGCAGAAACCCCAGGACATCCTGATAGAATTCTTTCAGCAGAAGCATTGATGTTCGAATCAAAGCAATCAAAGCTATTGAAAGTATCTCAAAGTGAAGAACTTTAAGATTTATATAATATTAAAATTATAATTTGTTGGGCTTAACATTAACAGTTTTAAAATATTCGAGAGCTCGTATGTTTAGGGAAAATACCTTACAAACTAATATAAATTTATAAAATGATATAAACAGAATTTCAATAATTGAACGATCATTCCAATGGCGGTAATATGATATAGTGGTGCTATTTTAAGGAAACTTAAACAGATCAAATTTCTATATCGATCTGGTGAGTTTGAATCTGTTATCTTGACAAACAAATAAGTTTTTCATACTATATATTTTTTAAAACAATGAGGTGACTCCGATTAATCCTATGGGAGTTATATGATAAAGTTTTCCGATCGGCCTGAATCAATTAAACAAACTACCTGCAATAACAACACATATCTGTGCCAAATTGATTCAAGATAACTCAAAGGCAAACCCAAAAATTACCCATAAAAAACAGACAGTGGGACGGACGGATAGGGCTTTATCGATTCAACTTGTCGTCCCGATCAAGAACATATTTGACTCTTTGGGGTCAGAGACTTTTTATTTCATTTTATTTTATTATTTTTTTTTAATCTTACAGTTATTATTTTTACCAATATAAATTAAACTAAACAAACAAATACAAAAAAAATTATGTCTGATTTTCATTCTATGCATTACACATTTCGTGACAAAACTACAATACCCTTGTTCAGGGGAAAAAATGTATTTTTTTGTGGCAGTATTGTTTGTTCAACTTTGGATGACAATGGAATTTAATTAGAGATAAACAAAGTAGCACATTGTTGAGCAAGCTCGTAAATACTTAATTTGTAGCGCAGTTAATTAAATTAATGTACAACAAAAACGATTATAACTGAAAAACACTTTTCACGCAAATCTTGCAAAAATATTTTCACGAAAATTAGTCAAGCAAACATTTTATTTTACACTCTGCTGAATTTTGTAACATATTTCTGGCGAGGCGTCCGCAAATATAGCGCCTTGCTTTGATCTCGCAATGCGCTATTTCCATATAAAATAATTTTAAATAACTGCAAAGACAAATAAATTGAAGAGTCAAAGAGACAAGGCATTTAAAATGATGCAACCCCAGTGGATATTCTGAAACTATTGAGAACAAAGTGAAACTGATGTCCCATTGGAAGCAACAGTAAAGTAGTACTTTGACTTGTGAATTACAAAGCATATCGTTTGATCTGCCCCTCCCAGGCGATTGTCACGCATGTCAGCGGTCCAGGACTCGCAATCAGAGACTAATTAGACCCAGAATAAATAAAAAGGCAACCGACTGTTGGGGAATGCAATGCACATGCGTTTAATTAGTCGACATTATGTTGCAAGTTACCTTGGGAACACGACACAATCTCGAGTGACAGCTGAACACGAATTATACACATTGCACTTCAGCCCAAGGCTAAAAGCAAAGAAACAGTTTTATATACAATTTGATTGGATTTAATGCGCCTTCATATAACGTTATACAGAAATTCATTATTCCGCTGGTACAAAGGTATTCAAGTTGCTTTGCTTGATTTTGTTTGCACAAGAATTTCTTTCATTATTTAAATACTGTTTACAAAGTGATAAAGAGAGTATCAGGCCTGTTCACATTTTCGGTGGAACTTCACGTATTTGATTACGCGAGAATTTACCAAATTTCCCCTTAATACGCAAGTTTTTGGAGGGAAATTCGTAGAGGAAAATTCGTTTCCGCCAGATTAATTAAAAAAAAAAAATTTCAAAAAATTTTAATGTTAATTTTTTATCAAATCAGTAAAGTAAAATTTAAAAAATAAACAAGAAAATAATTTTTCGAATTTTTATATTTAGTTTCTGGAAGACACCAATGCTATCACCACCTAAAAAAATGAGATTTGTATAGGAATTGCTAACCTTTTTGATTGATGCTTATAGAGTATATGGTAGCCGGTAACTACCCTCTAAAGCTTTTTATTTAAATTATTTTTAGGAATTTTGCATGTTGTCGTTTTTGCTTGTTTACATCGCAGAATTCCAATCTGCGGTCTGCGCTCTAATTGCGACTTGGCAACATGTCAGCCTGTGCACATATACACATAGATAGCTTTTAGCTTAATATATATATATACAGGAGTACTTGGATATGCATGCAGGTATCCTTATACGAAATTCTACTCTATCCAGCAGCCGTTTTGACATTTGCTTACGCGTTTAAGCTGACAGTTAAAACGGATTTGTTACGGCAATAGAACAAGTAAAAACGCGTAGCTCTGGGATAGGGGTAAGCATCAACATAAGAGGGGATAGACACATCTGACACCGTGGAACGTAAATGGCTGACACATGAAAAGATAACCCCTTGCTGCCGGAAATATATAGAATTAAACATAGACAGTGTCTCTTAACTGGGCTATCATAACTTTAATAAATAAATGTCAGAAAGGAATTCAAGAATTTAATTCATTAGCTAACTTTAAAATATTTTAAATATTTTGTAGTTTACATGCTAAATGTTTATTTTATATTTTGATATATACCTTGAGTAGATAGCATTATTTAAAAACTTGTAATTATAAGTATTGCTATATTTAACAATATATATGTGATTTGTCATTTGGGTTTTCAGCTTGAAATTAAGCAATTCTGTCATGTGTTTCTTTATAAGTAATTAATTTAAAAATTCTCTCGATATTTGCCTTTAAACGTTCAATTGAATTTTTTTATGTTGCCTTGCAACGCATTTCCTAACTCGTTTTTTTCCTCAATGTAAGCACTTTATAGGTAGCAATAGGCATTTCACAAAAGCCAATACAACACTTGGAATTCAATTTAAGGGAGAATCGGCTGCAATTTGGCAATTGAGAAATTTTTTAGGAAGAACTGCAGTGTGAATCTTTCAAAAGGCATTGCAAAGCAGACTCAGCACTAATTATCAATGGGAAAATGATTGAGCACAAGTTTATCATACGCACAGAGAAATGTTTCGAAACAGCAATAAAAAATAAAACTCATAGACGAGCGGGGTTAGGGTAGCTTGTGTCTCCAGGGAGACGAATAGAAGAACTTAATTGCGTTAAAGTCAAATTCATATTAAAAGCACTTTAAATGCTAAGCAGAAGGCTGTTAAGCATTTAATGCCCGCTGGCCTTAAAGACACATTAGAGAATTTATTAAATTCAAGGCGAATGCAATTTACAAAATTCCAGCTGAATTAATTAGTTAAACAATCCATCAAGGCCTTGAAGCGGTCGAGTGCTCCAAATTAAGTCAGCAAAGCAAGCCAAAAGCCAAGCTGCCTTCAGTACAATGAAAAAGGTAAGAAAAAAATGCCAAAACAGGCGGAAAATTTGATATATAACTAAGCGGGTCGAGAAGGCCGTAGCAGTAAAGAAAACAGCGTCCAGGAACGTGACATAAACGACCATTCACAAAATTTATACTTCAGTTTTTTCAACATTTTTTTTTTACAGCTCAGCTTACGTGCAGAGCTTAAGCTGGCAAAATAATATTGCCATAGGCAGAAGTTAGGTAACAAATCTCCTGCCCGGACAGTGGACCAAAGCACTTCAAAGGACAACGCTCTCAATTTAACGCAACAAATGTAATTTTAATCAAAAGCTTTGCATGCGTACTAAATCCAATACAATGTAAATGTAAATATCAATCTTAATGTGAATTTCAACTCTGGGTAGATTGAATTGTTGCATAATTTGTGAATATTGATTTGATATTTAAAACTATTCACTGATGAGCTCAATGCTTACAGCAAAGTTAACAAAATTCAAAAATCTTCCAATTTCAGAGTGATAAAGTTATATACCCTTGGAGATGGAAAATTTTCATAGTAAATCCACTTTTTAGCTGGTCTTTAAAATATAAAATTGAGATGGAAAGATTTAATATTGTGAAGACTGTTTTGTCAGTTTTGTACTGCTTTATATTCTCATAAAAAAAAAATGATTTAAATATTAAAATATCTCCCTTTCTTATCTAACAGCACATCATACTTAAAATTATCTATGGTTTCAATCTAAAGCGTTTTCTTAATATCTTTAATATTTCCAATGTTAATATACTTGTGTAAAATATGCAAGTACTTTAAAAGTGCTTTTACATTTAGAAACTGTAGCCATTCAATGAGATAATGTTTGCCAAGTAAAACATTATTACAATATTTTTTATCTAAGCACATTAAAAGTAGAAAAGAAAAGCTCTTAAGATCTAAGTGAATAGAATCCAAAACTCGAAACGAAGCCGCATAAAAAGTAAACTGGCACGAATCGAATTCAAAGTTAAATATTTGCTGTACTCAAAATAATAAAAAAAGTGATTTTAATGGCATTTTAAAAGAATGAACAATGTTTTTATATAAGCCGCTTTGCAGGACAATTCACAATTGCAACAATGGCCCAGACACGCAGCAATTAAATTTTAATACTGCTCTAACGACAGATCAGAGTCGAACTGAGGATGCTGACGGGGAATGTCCTAGACTATGCCTGTCTATATATATACATATATATTGATGTATATGTATGTATATATGTGCAACAAACAAACGAGTGCAACTGGCACTGCTAATTGCACTCATTCACACGCCAAGTGCCAACAAAGGCGGTCAGAAGTGTCCTCTAACAACAACAACAACAACAACAGTAACAAATGAAAGAGTCGTCGCCTTGACGGCACGGAAACGGATGCGTTAGTTGCAAGGATATGTTGCACTAGTGCACAATGGATGCCCCATTCCATCCATGTGCCATGCCGCGTTGCTCGTCTCGGTGTCCCCTGTCTGCACAGCAATTATGTGCCATTGAAGTTTCATTGTCAGCTCGGCAGATTGCAGCTGGAGCCTGTCCGGATCCGTCTATGAGTTCGCCTCCGGCTTTTGTCCTGACTGTGGCTCGTTGTCCGTTTCCGACGTAATTGTTATGCCAATTTTTAAGGCGCCGTCTGCTTGCCAAATTAAATGAAAATCAAATAAAGTCCCAGCACCCGAAATACATAAATGCGGTTAAATTTGCAGCGTTAAATGTTAACAGTCGATTTTGCAACTCAAACACATGCCCATAAAAATATCAACGCGTATTTGCGTGTGCTCGAGTCCTGGGACAGCCTCTCGCTCCTTCTGCAGCTCCATCCTTATCTAAGGACTCGGTCGTTGGGCTTAGACTTACGAGCTTGGGGCGCAAATTGACAATTTCTCTGAAATTGCACAAATACTTACGAGCCTGTGCTCCACTTTTTTATGGCAAATTACACAGCCGCATATGAGTATCTATGAGGGGGTGAAGTGTGTGTGTGTGTGTGTCTGTGTGTGTGCGTATATATGTCGTCATGTAATAAAAACGTTTGGCAGCCTGCATTACCAGAGGGTTTTATGATTGGTTTTCAGCCAAAAGCCCAGAAAAGGGGCAACAGAGAAAATACAGAAAATAAATAAAATATAAACTGCGTTATATTTATGCGCCAAAGTAAAAACCCATCAGACATCGTCATCAGCTTGCGTATAATTAAACATTAGACGACGGTAATAAAACCCCAAAATATTAAAGCGTATTTCTTTGAATTTAAATGATATTGATGACGTAGAGCACATATATATATATATATATGTATATGTATATCCAAATTTGTATCTTAATTTCGCAAAAATGCATTTACTTTTTGCAATACTTAAAAGCGAACAGACGCTTAAACTCAACTTGTTTGCCTAATACAGACACACTGGCTAACTAAACAATATATGACCCTGCCTCTGTTCAAACTTATAAAGCAATTAAAAAGTTTTATACAATGTCATGATTTTTTTCTCATTTCTTTGGGATTTTTAGCTGTTGTTGTTGTTTCTGGCACTTTTGGAAAAAAGTTTTAGACCAACACACCTTGGGCAACAAAAATGAACTTTTACGCAGCAGCTGCGCAACAAATGCATAACAACATTAAGCCCAAGGTCCTTAAAGTAATGATAATCATAATATGGCGGCGAGTGCCTAAAAGTATGCTTAATTTTGTGCAACTTTAGTGCCTTTAAGTTGCAGGCGTCAGCACACAGAGAGCGGAGAATCCTGCTCAACTATGAACTTTTTTTCTTATTCCTTTAAGTGCCCCGTTCTCTAACAACTTAAGCTGCTAGGTAAATAAAAAAAAAGAGAGCATACATACCCACAAACACACACACACACACACACATCAAATGCTTGCTGAAAGCAAGTCCAAAGTGCCTTTGAGAGAGTGGCAAACAAAATGGCAGCTGCCTCGTCGAGGCGTTTGGCGTTTATTTGCGTTTATAATGTGTGAGCTATTAAAATTTTAGAGGCCGTTCTTCTGTACCACTGTGTATGTGTGTGTGTGTGTGTGTTTGCGCGTGTCTGCCGCATTCGTATAAAAAATAAATGTATATAGGTATATATATTTCTGTTTTTCCACTTATTATACTCTGTTTACTAAGGGTGAAATGAGCTTATTCGGCTTATAGTCAATATCTTGTAGTAAAATTGATATTAACTTTGAAATAAAAAAACTCCTTATAATTTACTTGCCTTTACACAGATGTGGCACAATCTCTGTAATTTTAGTTTATTTTCTTATTTATTTTCCCCAAACATTGGCAAATTGAAAACACTCTGCGCACAGAGTATACTGCAATCGGGTGTTTTTGACTGCAATATTTGAACTTGTTTGTTTTTACTTTTCGCACAGCATAAAATTAAAATTAGCTGATTTTTTGTTGTTGTTAGCAGCAATGCGTCTTTTAAAGCTTTTAGCAGCTGCTGTCAAGCGTTGTAAACATCTCTCTAAGTGAAACTCTCGTCGTATTTGCACTTTGTTGAAATATTTGCTGCGAAACGCATTCAAATTCATATTTGTGTGCAGTGTGCAGAAATTAACATAAAATAAACGCGAGACGTGGCATTTTATTTGCGTTTCAACGGTGTAATATTGTGTGATGTTTTCTTAAATACTCTGTACTTTTTGCCAGGTGTTGAATATTTCATTGGCTGACGAGAGAATATATAGATTTCATTTCTTGGCTGCATGAAAAAATTTAACTGCCAAAAATAAAATATTTTTTTAAATTTAATTTACACTTTTAGTATAGTTTGCCCCATAAAATCAAGCATGTTATTTTGAATTTCGTTTCGAAAATTTAACTGTTAGCTACAACCATGCAATTCATTTTCTTTATTAATATTCATTAATGATAGTATTATGCTAAATTTTTCAATAATCAATTACAGCGCAACTTTTAGTCTGGCTTAATATCTAAATTTCACTCATTTTTCCTTTTTGTTTTCTTTGAAGCCAGATTTAACTGCAACTTATTTTTTATGCATATTTTATTTTTGCCATTGCATGCGTAATTTTATTTGCCTCCGCGCCCTTTTCAGTGTATTTTTTGTTGATGCTAGTTGGGTGCTCATAGTTCATGCCAGGTAGTATAAGTTTTATGGCCATCGCTGCGCATTTTTTCAAAGGTTGTTAAAAATTTATGCATGCTACAGAATGGCACTCGTTGTGGTTGTCCTGGCAGTTGTCCTGCCGCCACGGTGACTGCACCTGCGGTTGCTTGTGTTCCTCATGCTCTTGTTGTAGTTGTTGTTGTTGATTTGTTGTCAAGCTACCTTGGCCAGAACAACGGCCAGAACAGTAGGCAACATGCCAAATTAAGTGCTCTGGCTGCTGCCAGAGGGGGATAGAAAATGGGCGGCGAATGGTGAAAGCCTGCACCAGGACGCCGCTTAAGTTGTCATGTTCATTTTAATTTTCACATGTTATGACATGTTTGCAACGCCACTTTGAGGTTGCCATCGCGGCAGTATTTACCACAATTTTGTTTTTTATAAGGCAAGACAGGTATTGACTTTAGTTGCCAGGTATATTATTTTCAATATAAATCTTTTCTATGAAAGATTGTTGTTTTTAAAATAAGCACTTAAAGGATAATTAAATATTTATTTAACATTTAAAAACCAGTAACGCAAAGTCGTTTATTTATTTGTTTAACTGTGACTTATTCAGATTGCATTTGCCTGTCTGTATTTGATAACTATAAAACACTCTGTTGAACAATTAAAATTTAATTCACAGTCAAAGGCAGACGTTTATACAGACTTAGTTAAATTTTATAGTTTAGTTTGTCTAGGTAGCCGCAATAGTAAAATGTAGATTAAAGTTGTTTCATCTGCTAATTTGACTATGTCCTTTGCTCTGGATAAGCCGCCACTTCTTGGTTGTGGTCGTCTCAAGTTGTCCCTGTTGGTAAAATGCGGCTTCCTGCTGGTTTGGTTGCCAAAGGCAACTGAGAATGCCAGGAAAATTGTTTGCCGCAGCTGTTGATAAGTTTTTAATTAAGTTTAAGCTATTAGCAGGCACTTTAGCTGGTTGTGCCTCTCGAAAAATCTATAAAAGCCACAAAAACTCAACATTACTTACGCGGTGTTGTATTCATCCCTAACATAAGAATGGTGCAAAAATTAAGTGCTTAACTTCAAGTCTGAAGCCCTGGGTGCAGCTTTTAAATAAAATATAAATTAAGTACAAGCAGGAGCAGACAGGACCACGTGTCGAGCCACTGCGTCAAAATCATTAAAAGGGAACTTCAATTATTTGCCTTTTTATGCATTAAGCATACGCTCCGCATAACAATCCGACGACTATTAACGCATACTAAAACATGCAAAAAACAACAGGAAAAAAAAACCAATTGCTTATGTCTGTGTAAAATGCCAATTTGCTGAAAATGTCTATTGATTTGCAAAGTTGAAATGAAATTGAAATTATTTTCAATGATAGCAGTTTAGAAAACGTGCCAATGCACAGCACAGACATGGGTCATGTGCTAAATAAAATCAACATTTATTTATTAAAGAAGGCAGCTCAAAATGTTCACTTGGCTTGTGTGACACTTTGCAGGCTGAGTGAAAAGTACAAATCTCTATGATTTGCCGAAGGCTTTACTCAGCATCCTTCTCATCATTCTAAAATATAATGTGAAATAGAAAAATGTATATAGAAAAACACACAGATACACAAACACTTGGCCAGTTCAACTGGCAGTTGCTCTCGACTGTCAAATCGCTTTGTGATAAGGATATAACACACCAGCAGACAAGGACACACGCTCGCACACGCACGCACACTTCCTGAGTGTCCTGAGTGCCGTGTGTGTGTTTCGTATATATGTGTGTGTGCTTCTTCATAACTGACAAATGAAAATGTCAAAAATGTGTGCAAACTGATGTCCTGAATGCCAAGGCAGCCCAAATGAGAAATATCCTGCTTTTGAACGAGCATAAATTAAGTTAGAATTTGTTTTGAGCAATTGAAAAATCTCTTTGTGTATTGCAAACCAACATTTAATTGCAAAAAAAAATTTGTCTCGAAAAAGCATTGCAAAATAAATTTACGTATTGCAATTTTTTCATATTGTATAACAACCATCTGGAAAATGTAATTAAAAACAAACTATGGGTAGACTTTTATACTCGAATGCATGTAGATCTCTCTAATATTATTTTCTTGGCAAATAATTGCCAGTTTGCTTAAATATTTCGGTATTTGTAGTTCAATTCATTTAAAAATAATTAAACCAGAAATTGGCAGGGTTGAAGTATTTTATTATATTTTCCCTTTTAGTTTTACATTATTAGTTTTTTATTTATTATATATTTATTTGTTGTTTGTCTGTTTAACAAGAAAAAATGATACTACAATAAATACTTTTTTTGTAATTATTGTAGATGAAGGAAACTTTGTTATACAACCAAATAACCATATTAATTATACACTTCATGAATTTTTCAGAACCTTAGCTTCAATAAATAAACCCAACCACGTCTACCTGTTTAGCGATAGACAATCTCAGGCTACAATTACAAGTTAAGCGCTAAACATTTGCCTAACAGCACTAAGCAGCTGCGGCATAGACAAAAACATTGCCAGGATTAATGCCTGGTTATTAATAACCACGAAAACTCCGTTCAGGTGAGAGTCGAGGACAAGACATGACGCTGCCATGGCAAAGGCAAATCAAGTCAATTTGTTAGCCAACAAAATGATGGCATAGTATCCAAGTATCCATTACGCATTTGCATTGGCGCCAGCCGGCTCACTTCAAATAATTCGAATGCCAGCGAGTAAGTGAGTCTGACTGGTCTGTTATTCAGTTTGTAGTTTAGACCGTATTTACACCATGAAGTTATTAAGTGAAGATTTTTGTGACATTTTTCGGCTGCTGCTTGACTAAACAGAGATACTGCAAAATTAATTTTTTTTATCTTTAAACTTTAATATAAACTTTCACAGAATATGCATTTATAATATTATAGATTTTTGCATAATATTGAGCTTTACTTTACCTTACATTTTATTTAAATAAATTCACCTAACTGCAAAAACTTCATGCAGCAACTTCATCATGTAAATCGTCTTAAAGCAAATTCCTTTTTCCAAGGAGGAAAAGCTAATGAAGCGAGTTGCTTGCTGGATTCTTTAGCTGCCCTCGTTTATACGCTGGATCGAATTACACAATTTCCTTGGAGAGCCTTGTTTTTTGACCAATTTGATTGTGCCTTGCACTTGGCTCAATTTCAGTGTAATTTATATGTTGTTTACCGAAAGTGGCTACAGTGCAATATGTTGCATGATTTATAGCTGCCATCTTCATTGAATTGTCCTTGCTGCTGTTGCTGTTTATGTTGCTTATTTACATTTTGGTTTATTTTGGTCTGCCTGTCATTTCCTTTGTCTTTTGGCATTTTAATGCTCTTTGATTAATTTGGACAAATGCAAATGTCCGGCGTGTGTCCTGCGAAAGGCCAAGGTAATTTAATGAGCAGCCTACAGCTGCGACCTGCCCACTTTGCACTCAAATATATCAAATGAAATAAAGGGCATAATGAGCGGGTAATCAGCATAATGCGAAATAATAAACCAACCAAGCTTATAGCCAAACAAATTTCATCTATCTACTTTATTTATTTTCGTTTTCATTTTTGGTTTCAGTGTTAACCGGACACAAAATGCAATTAAAGAAAACAATGTGCTGGGAATTCGGTTTTACAGATGTGCACGACACGTGATTTCATTTTCATTTGGCATATATTTGCATATTGGCGATAGGATATTAAATTATATATTCGTACGGATGCTTTTGATTTCGCTTTTAAGTTGAAATCGATCCGCCGGATTCATTATGAATTAACATACGCACTCAAAATGAGCCAAATGAAAGTTCATTAATTATTAAGTGTGGGCGTCGAAAATTTTGCAGACTAACTGAAAAAGTTATTAAATATAAATCACCTGACATAAATGAGCACGCATACAAATGTCTGCGTACGCAATCATCTCGCAATTAAATTAAATATTAAATTTGACAATAAAATAGCAGGGAATATGAAAAACTCTTGCTGTAAAAATAAAAAAATCCCAATTACAATTGTAATTTAAAAATATTTATTTATTTGCATGTAAATGAGACAAATGTGAAAAGTCTGAAAACGTTACTACTTATTATTCGCATAATTACAGCATAATTTTTAAATTTATGGAAGTTAGATTTTGATCTTCACAATTATATATTTTTTTAAAATATTTTTTGATTAAGATATTTCGTAAGAAATTAATTTTATATGAATTTTCAAATGTAGATTTGTATTATTTTTTAAACTGAATACAATTTGATTGTAATCATTTATATTTCTTTCTTCAATGTACTTGCAGCGTTTAACGGAAATATCTACAATACACCAGTAACAAAAATAACAACAAAGGCAAAAAAAATTCTGTACACGTGTCGCATACGTAATGCCAAAAATGCGGCAAGGGATCGTCGGCAGAATCGTCAACAACAGCGAGAACAACAAATGAATTGCGTTATAATTTCATTAAGGACAAAAGCCTTTTCAGCCAACGCCAAACAACGTGAAGGGCTAGAAATAAAGGAATGAGCTCTAAGTAAAATAAAGTAAAGTAAAGTAAAGAAAAGCCGCAGGACCCAAGAGGCGACAATAACAAAAGCATTGCCTACTTGCAGGCGCTGCCAAGCAAAAATCAAGCGACTGGCATTTTTATGAAATTAATACAAAAGACGCAGACAGAGCAGACCGAAGAGGGAAGGCGGCAAGAGCAGGAGCAGGATACCAAAAGTATCAGCAATGACAGCTAGGACGTGGACACAATGATGAGCACTCGCACTCTGATTATAATGGCGGCCCAGCAGCGGGCATGGAAGCGTTTTTATTGCCTGACACTCGAGTAGGCAACGGCAACGACAACGGCAACGGCAACGTGATTCCAGACGACAAAGACTGAAGCTGGGAGCTGAAGCTGGAGCTCAAGCTGAAGCTAAAGCTGGGCCAGATAAACGTCATAATACAGCGACTACTGAGACATCTATGTCGCTAATGATATTTGCGTGACGCGGAAGAGCAGCTCTAAAGACGTCACCTTCACTTACTAATTTGACATGCAAACGTGACCGAGTGTCGGACAACCTTATAAAATAAATTAAAACACACAGCAAAGACAAAGTCAAGTCACACACACACAGAGAAACTCTGTTAATATAATGTCACGCCCATTAGAATTACTAATACCGGTGCTGGTGCTGGCTCTGGTGCACTGCATCATTGCCTGTCCGCCCGAGGTTTGTGTCTGCAAATGGAAGGGGGGCAAGCAGACAGTCGAATGCGGTGGCCAACAGCTTTCCAGTTTGCCGGAGGGCATGGATCCGGGCACACAGGTGCTCAACTTTAGCGGCAATGGACTGCAGGTACTCCAAAGCGAGCGTTTCCTGCGCATGGATCTGCTCAATCTGCAAAAGATTTATTTGTCGCGAAATCAACTAATTCGCATACATGAGAAGGCCTTTCGCGGTCTGACCAATCTGGTGGAGCTGGACCTCAGCGAGAATGCACTGCAGCATGTGCCAAGCGAAACGTTCCAGGACTATAGCTCATTAATGCGTCTCTCGCTCAGTGGGAATCCTATACGTGAGCTAAAGACTTCGGCCTTTAGGCATTTGTCCTTTCTGACAACCCTGGAGCTATCCAACTGCCAGGTGGAGCGCATCGAGAATGAGGCCTTTGTGGGCATGGATAATCTGGAGTGGCTTCGCCTCGATGGCAATCGCATTGGCTTCATTCAGGGCGCTCACATACTGCCAAAATCTCTGCACGGCATCAGCCTGCATAGCAATCGCTGGAACTGTGATTGCCGATTGCTGGATGTCTATGGCTGGCTAGTTAGCCACAATACGCCGCTGGCTGAGGAGCCCAAGTGCATGGAGCCGGCCCGACTTAAAGGACAGGTAATCAAGGGGCTGCAGCGTTCACAGTTCGCCTGTCTGCCTGAGGTCAGCCCCCAGTCGAGCTACACGGAGGTGAGCGAGGGCAGGAACATGTCCATTACCTGTCTGGTGCGTGCCATACCCGAGCCCAAGGTGCTTTGGCTGTTCAATGGCCAGGTGATGAGCAATGACAGCTTGCTGGACAATCTACACATGTACTACTACATAGACGAGAGTGGTGGCAGTGGCGCCGAGGAGAAACGTAGCGAGATATTTATCTACAATGTGGGCGCCGAGGACAACGGCACCTTCTCCTGCGTGGGCCAAAACATTGCCGGCACCACATTCAGCAACTACACATTGCGTGTGATTATCAAGGAGCCGCCAGTGGTGAATGAGGTGTCCTTTCCGCGTGACTACATGAACTATATTGTGGCCAGCAGTGCCGGCGGTGGCATCATCTTTGCCGTGCTGCTCTGCACCATTGTGGTCAAATGCAAGCGCAGCACGGAGCCAGCCAAGCGCAAGAAGTGCGACCAGGTGACCAGCATTGCGGGCACCACAGACTCCACTAATGGCAGCAGTCAGGACACCAACATGATGAAGTGCGCCTCCATACTCAACGATGGCGACAGCCTCAATGGTGGACCTGGTCTGCTGCTCAGCGATAATCTGACACCCACCAAGGCCGGCAATGGGGCAGCTGTGGGAGCAGGCAACGTCGGCGTCAGCAGCGCAGGCGGCCTCATACTCGGCGGCCAAATGAAACAGAATTTATTACTCTATGCCACGCCCAATACACATCAACATCCTGTGCACGCCCACGCCCAGCAGCAGCAGTTGCAGCTAAATGTGAATATGATGAATGTTGCGTCAGCTGCGGGCTCCCCTCCCCTGCTGTTGAGCAATGGATTGACTGCCGCCTACTGTTCCCCACCCGCCTCGCTGCGCAACTATCCGGAGAAGAATCCAGATCTAGTCAACGATGCGGAGAGCGTTAAACATAAGCTTAAGACAGCTGTCTCCTTGGACGGTGCTGCGGAGTATGATAATGCCAGCGATTGCGGTCAGTATGAGGGCTTGTATCAGCTGACTGCGGCCACGCCCCATGCGCACCCCATGCTGGGCATGGGCTCACGTTTTGCTGCCGCAATGACTACTCTGCCACGTGGCATGCAACTGAAATCGGTGCTGAGCACAGCTGCAGCGGCCACATCGCCGCATCAGGTGGATGTGCATTTGAATCCAGTTTGCTTTTTGGGCCAGGATGGTTATGCCTATGACTATAGCAGTGCGCATTTGGTGCAGCAGGTGGCAGCATCGCCGCAGCAGCAGCAACAGCAACAACAGGCGCCACATCAGAACTTTTATCGCACGCTGCCCCACAATCGTGCCCACAAGCAACAACAGCAGCAGCAACAGTTTGCGGCTGCGGCAGCTGCACAAAATGCCAGCCTGCGGTATAGCCTAGAGGCGGAGTTTGTGCAACGTGGTCCCCCTATGGGCTATGAGAAGTATCAGCTACCCAATGTGCGCTTCACAGCCGAGGGCTATCCCCAGCAGCAACAGCAACAGCAGCAGCAACAGTTGCAGCTGCAGCAGCAATTTCCCTCACCACCCGAGGGCTACAAAAGCAGTGATCTGCCGCTGCCCGCCTTCCAGCAGTGGCCCAGTTGCCTACCCGGTTACCATGCCCAGCCGCTACGCTATGGCATGGCACAGTCTCCGACACAGGCAGCTACAGCAGCAGGAGCAGCGTCACCAGCACCCACGTTGGACAACAACAACACGGCGAATGGCAGCACCACCATACCCGAGCTGGATGAGAGCGAGACATCGCCCAGTGGCTCCAATGCGGCCATGGCGCAGGCGGAATGTCCAGGCGATAGAACAGAACCAAGCGATGCATCCAAGCTGAAGCAGCTGAATGGACCTTTGGCGGACAGTCCGGATGAGGGCTATGTGGGCGATGCACAGGAGACGAGCGATATTTGACAACGCGGCAGCGCCGCCAGCCAGGACGCTGCCTTAGATGATTCAGTGGCTCTGTAAATAGTCGCGCTGATGACACACATACTCGTATATAAATAAATTTAGTTTGTCTCCGTATTTCTTTGTTTCAGTTGCCCACTACAAACAAACACACAAACAAGCAAACAAACAAACAGAAAATAGAAAATGAAAAATAAAAAATAAAAAATAAAAAAGAACACAAAAAAGCACTGAGTCAAACAAAGGAGCACAACCGAACAAACCTAAAACTAAGTCGAATGGTTGAAAATACCATATAGGTTTAGCAAACCGAATTTGAAATGCCCTTGCTAAAAATTCGCTGATTTAAACTAAGTTGCATTTAAGATAAGTTGCAAGTTACAAAAAAAAATATATGTTAAATTATGTTATATGTTATTACTAATTTTGATTAGAAATTATTCAATTCAACTTACAATGAAAATTTAATCACCATATACATATTCATAATTTAATTATTCAATATATTTTATAAATTTAATCGACAAGCACATATTCATTATTTAATTATTCATTATATTTTAAATTTATAAATTTCCATTAATGTTTCTCTTCTTTATTATTAATTTTAAACTAATAATTTGTATATTTAAAAAAAACAAAAGTTTAATACTCCATATAAATTTAAAAAATAGAAATTCAAAATTAAATATTTACTGACCCAATGACCGCAAATACTCTAATTTGAGAAAGGCAAACTTTTAGGGAAAGTTGCTCGACCCTTTGCTAGGGTATAACAAAAGGGCAGAGTCGGCCTAACCTAATAAAGCCGAAAAACAAAGACGCCCCGCTAAACAAAAGGACCTGGCTCTTAGTATCCAACTCCAGCTACCGCTCCAGCTCCAGCTCCAGCTCCAACTCTGACTCTCACTTTGGCAGTTGTTATTGTGTTGTGTTTGTTATTCCTGCGACTCTTTCTTGCGTATCCCTTGGAGTTGCCTCTCCGGCCAGCCATGCCGTGTGCCTATGCGTGCCTCGAGTGGCAAGCTGGCAGCATTTTATTTCCGTTGATGTAATTGAAAAAGTTTTTCATTTAATATAAACTTTTCAGCGCCTTGCCCGGGCTCTCTCTCTCTCTCTCTCAAGCTATAAAAAAGGGCCGCATAGAAATTTTTTAGAAGGGAAAAAAGCAAAAGAAATGTCAGGCCTATGTCTGCTATTGTTTGACTCTAAGTCTTGAGTGTGTAGGTGTGAGTGTGGATGTGGGATTTGGGAGTGTGTGTACATGTTCTTGTGGACTTGTTTGCTTGACGATTGAGTTGCTTTTGGGTGACATTTGACTTGCCTTTGCCCACTTGCCACGCCCACAAACCACACACACACTCACACTACAGTCAAAGCTCGGCACACTCCACACTCAAGTGTCTCATGTGTTGTTGCCATGACGACACCTGCTCGGTGACACAAAGGATTTGATCCTGGACCGAACTGAGATTGAGAAGGGGAATGGCAAAGGGTTCAAGTGGAACTTGGCTAGAAGGCGAACGGTTGCCGAAGCTGGAGTGCAGAGTGTTCCGGCCAAATCGCGAGTGGCATTAAGGGTTTCCTCTCCTTTTGTATTGTGCTCTAGTTTATGAAATTTTAATTTGGGCCACATCAGCGGCAAGTTGTATTTAAATAATTTATTGCATTTATTTTGTATTACATTGACACAAAAAAGATTTTTTTTAAATCAGAAAACAAGCAAATCTTTAGTGTGTGTGTGTTCTTATAAGAAATTATATCAACTTGAAAACGACGCTCTATTTCAAAAAACACAGCACAAGTGTTTCCGGGTAACAAAAAAACATTAGATATCGTAAATAAGTAGCCATAAAATATAATGAAATTTTAAGAACTAAACGTTTAATTTTAAAAACTAAAATAAAAATGTATGTAATGTAGTTATAGCAAGTGTTAAAAGTGGCTAAGAGCAGGGTTAAGGTTGAACGAGTTTTAAACAAATTTAAATGATTTTTAACCAATAATTATAAAATTTGGTTTATGAGCATATTTTTAAAGTTTTCAACTTTCTGCATAAATTTAAATTTTTGTATTAAATTGTACAATCAAATATATATAAAACGAAATAGCCTACAAGTTTAGAAACAAGAGCAAAACTTTTCAAATAATTTAAAAAAATTAGTTTTTATTAATATTTGCAATTCTTCCGTGTAAATAAAGCAATTCAAGATTTGAAAATAATAACGGTGAAGGTGAAAAGTGAAAAGTTGAGCAAATGGAAAGCAAATTTCAAAGTTGTAAGAACTTAAACAAGTAGCAATAGAAAAACCTGCATACAAAATGTCGCAAAATGCAGAAGCAATCATTTAAGCACATTACTGGATATTGTAAATGGATAAATAAATCATTAGTTGTAAAATAAAATTGTACACAACAAACACACACATACATATTTATATAAATATATACATATATACTTACACTTGCGTATATAGCAAATTATTTAGTTTTAATTTCACCAAGTGAGTTAGTTGGCAAAATGCACCATAACAAAAATAAAATTTAAAAAAAGGAAAAAAAAAACCACAACACAAATAAAACATTTTAGCATAGCAAATGGAAAAACTGTATCTAATATATAAACAAATATTCAACAAAGAATTTGCTGGCAGGCATATGCAAAAATAAAATACATTTTAAAATTACGCGCATAACTAATAAAACTATTTTAGCTGTATAAACAAAAACTAACCATTAAGTAAGCATTAGGTTATGACAAAACATTTATGAATAATTAAATATAAAGCGCCATTAATGGTAACAAAACATTTAAACATCAATGAGCATTAATAATTGAGAGAGAACAAACCAAAACAACAGATACATAATAACACATTTAGCTATAATTAAATTTCTAAGTTAAATTAAAAATTAATAATGGTAATGATAATAAATAAAAACAGAAAACAAGCGGCAAATTGTAAAAAGCGAAAGATAAAATAAAACCCAAATAAAAACGCATTAAACTGAAGAATTTAATAAAAATTAAATTATGCATTTTTAATTTGAAAAGGGAGCGAATATATATACTTTCCGAATATAATTCTATAAAAGCATTTTGTTCCAAATGCCAAAGGCACAAATAAAACGCAGTCATAGAATGTTGAAAATATGTTAATGGCGCATGACGATGAAAATGCAAATGCATTGTCAAGTAGGCGACCAGAAAATGAAATGAACCATGAAAAAAAAAGCTGAGAGAAAAGCTGCAATAATGATTTGTGAAATCTAACAGAGAAGAGGGTTGGGTAAAGGGTAAGTAATATGAAAATCAAATAAAAACTCTTTAGCTTTATGCAAATTGAAAATGGATAATGGATAATGAACTGAAGATTTAATGCCATGCGGTTGACAATCATTAAATTGAAAACATGGACTGCAGTATACTCTGTGTTCACTCCTTTGTCTACATGTGAAGTTACGAAAACGTATTAAAAGGGCGGCAACTTTCATTTTGCAATAAGATTATATTAAATAATGTGAGTCTAGCTTTAAATGGACTGAGATTGCACAAACCTCAAATGAAAAGAGATAATAATCAAGAGAGATTTATGCAATGATTAAAATTTAATGACCAAGAGGCAAATAAATTATGAATGGGCACACAACTTATGAAGGACAGCAAAAGCAATCTTTCAACACTATTGTACTTGTGCAGCGTGTGTGTTACTCAAGATGCACACACACACATTATGCATACCGTGTCAGTAGTGTCTGCCAAAAAGTGCACATGATGACAAGGACACCAACAACTGCAAATACTTGTCCTTAGCCCAAAGCTGGAAAACTCACAGAGTGTCGAGGTTGACGCATTACACGTTTCACTGCGCAATAATGCCATTAAAGTGCGCAAATGTTGATGGCAAAAGGAAGGGTTAAAGGACAGAGTCAACTGGGTCAGTTAATGCTGCTCTCGACCTGGCTGACATTTATGAGCACTGAGCTGCAGCACAAAAAAAGCAGCAGCAGCAGCACCAGCGACAAACTTAAACAGCATCCAATTAAGTTTCGAGTTGCTTCAAAGGCAGAAGCAGAGGCAGAAGCAGCAGCGGCACATGAGTGCCTAAAATTTATTGAAGAACCCACAAGCCCCGGCTTAAAAACGACAAAAATATGGCCAGCTCAAGTGTGGGAGGGAGGGCGGAGCAGCGTTGACAGCAAAAAAAAAAAAAAAAAAAAATCAAGTGAAAATGTTTAGGGTGAGTATGTACGACTATGGGATACTATGTACTTAGGGTTTTGTTCAGTTTAAAATAATTAACACGCAACTTGTATCTGTTGCCAGACCCACATTTTCTGAGACATATGAAGCGCTACAGGACATAATCACTTTTAACATAAATTTTATGCTGACTTTTTTTTAATTTTTTTAATATTTGGCATTTTTTTTTTAAACCTTTTTCAGAAGTAAGCCTATATTTTTGATAATTACTCGACTAGGTAGATGATAAATTAATTATTTATATACACTATAAAATTCAATTCAGTGATTTTGCAACGCTCTATATAATATTAAATTAACAAAATTTAAATCTTTTGAACGAAAATTTTAACGGTTTCTTGTCTTTAAATTAAAAAAAAAACAAGTTGAAAAATATTTGTTTTATTCTTACCTCTCTATTTACACCGTTGCATTATTTTGACATTGTTTTAGATATAAATCATTTAAATCAATGGAATTGAATTAAAGAAAAATGGAAATATAAAATATCAACATTTTATAGCTACATACGTTTTTGTCGATATGTACGATTTCTTTGCTTAATGTTTTACCACATTTGAATTTTTGAGTCTAAGAAATGCCGACCAAACAAATTCTTTTGACTGTATTATTTATAAATCATCAATAAATAAGTCATCCATTAAAATGAAACAGAAGAAGAATCGATTATTTATGGTTTTGAACGAAACCTAACCCCAAAATATATAAATAAAAGGCTTTGAAACATAATTAGAGGTATACATAATATTATTAATCGAAATTATAACCACACTCATTTGTAACCATTTTTCTAAATTGTAACCGTTCATTGTTCTTTCTTATTTTTCAATATTATTCAGTAAAAAAAGATGTTCGTAAATTGAAATATTAATTATTTTTGACTAGATTCATGAATACAATTTACTATTCTTAAACATCTATATATTTTTTTAAGAGATTAGCCAGTTCATATAGACAGATAGTCAAACTGATATAGCTCCTCAATTATTCTTATTGATTGATCAATAATTGAAATTCTTCATAGGGTTGTGTGTCCTTCAGCTCGTTGGAAACATTTGGACAGTTTTATTACCAGCCTTTTTGCCATATTTAATGGGTACAGGGTGTAAAAAAAAAGGGAAAGCAGAAAAGAAACAAACAAAGAATGAAATGAAGAGCAAAGAAATAAGAACCACAGAGCAGAGCGTAACCAAAAACCAAAGCCTGCCAGGAATTGTGGCAACGGCATCAAAATCAAAGACAAGCTCAAAATTACCAAAAACCAAATTCAGCAGGCAAAAGCGCGCATAATTAATGTAGGCATAAAAACAAGTGACTTGTAAATATTACCAAGGCAATGCTGTGGCTGAGTGTATCCTCTTGTATCCTTGGGAGTGTGTGTATGTGTGTGTGTGCGTGTGTGTGTATATGTGGCGAAGGCTACTTATAAAGTGTACAAGTGCGAGCAGCAGCAAGGACAAGAAGAAGACTTCGACTTCGACTTTGACTGGGACAGTCAGGCATTGTCTAAGTTTCACTTTGCTAATAAAGCGCCCAAGTGGGCGAGTTGTGCCACTTAAAAGCCAACAGCAGCAGGACCAAGCAGCCAGATACTTGGCCAGGACACACAGAAACACACACGCACCACCATATGAGTGTGAGTTGTTTATACCAAACTGTATGCGTGTGTGTGTGTGAGTGTGTGTTGGTTTCTCCTTTCTCCCCTCAAGTGTTGTTTGCCTGCGTTTATATGGTCTGGTGATTGTGACATTGTAACTACAATTACAAGCGGAAGTGACGCACATATCAACACACACTCACTCACACTCACACACACCCACACACACACCCACTGAAGCTGAGACAGTCAGTTTATATGGCGTCTATCTTTGCTTTATGTATGGCTAATGCGCCACTAAAGCTGCGCACAAATTGAGCTTATCGTATGGTTATTTCAATTCTATTTTATGTCCATTTTAGGCCTGAGGCTCTGGTCTCTGGTCCTTGGTCTCTTGGTCTCTGGTCCCACTGTCTTATCCCTAGTCCATGGTCTTAGGCGTTGCCCCAAACATTGTGTGAAAAATGGTAAGTCAAAGTTTGTCCATGTGTGTACGTAAGTGTTTAATATGCTTATGTGTTGTTAGCTGGGGCCCAGCTCATGCATTAGTTTCCTTTATAAAGTTATTAACCAAAATTAATGCTTGTTATAAAATGTTCGCATGTATTTAGGAAGTGACTATGCATAAAATGAAGATTTCAAGGCAATGCTACGACAGTTAGTCAATGGGCTAGCTTATTGAGGGTCTTTTGGATAGCCACATGGATGGATAAATGAGTTAATTGAGTATATTGATTTATAACTATATTGGAAATGGATTACGCTTTGTCTTTTCATATGAAAAGTTGGCAATAGAATAAAACAAATAAATATATATATAAAAATTGAGCCAAAAAAAATGTTTAGGTATTCAGCAATTAAGATAATAGTTTTATATGAATTAGCAAACATTCTTTAATATTTAAAATACCGACCTTCGTTTTGATGTTTGATTTTTAATTCTCAATTACATTTACATTAGAACGACATTACTCTATATAACTTATATTTAAACCTTTCATTGAAAACAAAAATTTAGCTGCCACAGTGTGTTATTTATTTATTGATGAATTTAATGATTTTTTAACTTAGTGCAGCAAATTATTTTTTTTAACTCGGAGCACTGGAAAATATAAAAATAAAGCATAGATTTTTAATTTAATTTAATCATTTTATTATTATTATTATTACATATTAGCTGCAAATTTTAATTTGAAGTTAATAAAATGAGTTTTTTAAATATTTGTATTTATTTTTTTTAATTAAAAAATTTAACGTAATTTAATAATACAAACTTTTTATTTAAAAAATTTTTTTTTCTTTTACATTTCCATTTTTTTAAGAAATCGAATTGTTACCTAAGTTCTTTCTACTTTTTGCTATAGACTAAACCTTAAACCAATTAAAAATATCCCTATTGATAATATTTGAATGACAATATATTATTTAAATTAAGGTTCACAGGTCTAAGTTAATTTTTTGATAAAGTTTTAAGTGCTGAACACACATTTAAAACTTATCCAATTAACACAAACATCTTTATTATTATGCTTATGTTCTTAGTTAGTTTGTTTAACAATATGCCCTTAAAAAATTAAAGAAAAACACACACTTTAAAAACTACACACAGAAGTGCCATTCAAAAACAAAGTTAATTTTTGGACACCTTATATGCACAGAGAATATAAATATTGTGATGTAGAAAACGCAAAGAACACATATTAAAAATTAAATATATGCACACACGTCCATTTACGCATGAAGTCACATTAATTTGCATAACTAATAAAATGGCCCAAAAGAATCTAAAACTACTGGCCATCCCCCAATCCCCCTAGAAAAAACTTTGGGCTACCAAGAAGAATGCGAAAATATGTCAAACTAGGGAAGTTTAAATGGGCTAAAGAAAAATGAGAGACAGAGAAGTTGGGCGCGTGACAGCTGTAGAAATGTTTTAAAATTAATTCAGACTCATAAAATATTGACAATAAAGAGACATTGCTTTATATTTTGCCAGCTGGCCGTTCAGCTGAACAACAACAATAAAATCATGGAGGTCCTTCTTCTGCATTCCTCCCAAATGAATATACACGTGTTGTGCCAGCATCAATTTGTTTGCTTGTCAATTTTTAATGTGACTGTTTGATAAATCAATTTACTGTCCGCCGACACAAAAGACAAACTTTATTCGTCCTGCGTTGAATGTTTTGATTGAATTTTATGTTGGCCATCTTTGCACTATTTTGTCAGCAGCAAATTGATAGAATTTTAAATTTGTTTTGCTAGGTTTTTTGTTCGGCTATTAAAATAATTTGCAGCTGATGCTGTTGCTGCTGGCACACGTTCGACCAATGATTAAATATTTGTCTAAGCATTTAACACTAAAACACAGAGAAAACGACACCTGCTGTATAAAATCCACAAATAAACAAGCTGTCACTTTCTTGGGGCCAGTTTGCACACAAATGTCAAAACAGTTTTCTGGTCAAAGCAAAAGACACAAATACACACACACACATACATAAATACCATACACACAGCCCACTCTTTACCTAGCGTATTAAGTGTAATTAACTTGGCCAAGTCATTGGTCTAGTGCTTGAGGCCCAAAGGCAAGCTCTACGCTTCCTGCTTTTGTTGTATAATTCAAATGGATTTTGTGGTTATTTTAAAGATAACTATTGCAGCCTTATCTCTATAATAATAAGTTTAAGCTGCTGGCTTTCTTGTTTTTCCGGTTTAACTATTATACATAGATACAATTTCCACTTGACCTAGTTGCAGGCAAGTATCCTGGCTGGCTGGCAGGTTGGCACAAGAAAGGATTTATAGGCTAAACAATTTGCCAAATGCCTTGCAGCACCAATGACCATAAGCTTCAAAAGAAGCATGAGTGCATTTTATAAGCAGCAAATGAAATCCAATCATGAAATTCTGAACATTGCTAAACATAATTAAATTTCTAAGCAATAAAATTAAATTTAATTATTTTTATTACTTTCCCTTTCCAAAATAGTAGGTAGCATTCCTTAAATGTTTTATAGGACAATTGCAGTTTCTAAAGCCCAAAAATTCAAGTAGTTTTTCATGAACATGGAACTGCAATTTGAGGCCCACTCACGCACTACCATTGCCCAACCACATTGACAATCCACAACAACTCAACACTTTGCTGTACAAAATCAATTTATATGTTAATTTGTGAGCTAAAGTACACATGCCAGGGGACAAAAGGCGTGTCACAGTATTTCCCCGATCTCCTTCTCTATATACCCTAGTATTTTGGGTTGCCAAATAAAAATATGCGCAGGACAAAAAATAAAAGCATTGTAGGTGCCAAAACTGACATTGGTTAAGGTTAAGGCAATGTGTGTGCACTAATATGTGTATGTGTGTGTATGTGTGAGTGCATGTGTGTGTATCAATGTGTATGTACACGCTTATCCTTGTGTACATCGCTGTGTGGGTGGCACAACTTTTTAGCTGGCATCTGGCAGCCTTCAGTTGGCAGAACAACATGACAGCTATGAAAGGCATCTAAATCAGGCAAACGCGAATATTTAGGTGTGTGTGTGTATGTATATATACATATATACTTGTGTATATGCATTCTTCTAGCTACAAACGCTACCACAACTACTAAAACAATCGGCAACTACAGCAAACAGCAGCAAAGATCAACAAAATGTAACTAGAAAAAAGTAACAAATTTAGAAAAGTAAAGACAATAAAATGCCCTAGAAAAGTTAACTTAAAAATAAAACAATAGTAAAGCATATTACAATTAAGCTAAACTATATTAAAATAAAATACTTTTTTTATTAACTTCATAATATGCATGGGTACGACATCATTCAATTTAGTACCATATTTCTAGATTAATTTATTTCAAATAACAAGCTATACAATCCTTCCCCTTAACTTTTTACTGGGTATTAAAAGTTGCAGTTAGCTTTTTGGCTGCAAATTGAAAAACACTAAAAAAAAAGTCAACTTTAAAACATTTTATGAAACGTTACCGTTCAAAGGAGCGCTAAAAAAGGGACGCTCATAAATCTCGATCTAAAAAATAAAAATAAAATAAAATGCCGTGTAACCAGAACAATTTTTGTATTGTTTTCTAACTTTTAACTTTTGAATTGAAGTGAGCTTGCCCCCGAAATATATGGGAGCCAAAAGGCATTCATGTCCACAATTTAAGCCTTGTCGAGTTAGCCTCAGTCTTAGCCGGGTAAACAACTCAAACCGGCTGCTAAAAGACCCAGTCAGCCAGCACATTCGCACAAAGTTCAAGATTTAGATGCGTTAAGCGTTATTTATGGCCAGCAAATAAATAAGGCTTATACCACACGCAATGCCTCATTGTGGCGTTGAAAGTTTTCGACATTTATTGTATTTTCGGTGTGTGAAAAATTCGCCTTAAAAGACTAAGCAAAGGTCTAGAAGCCAGAAATTCTACTAGTTGACTAATTAGAGAATATAACAAAATACAAAAACTGAAATAAAACAAAATAAAGTGATTGAAGTAATTTTTTCAAAATCAGGATATGGTGCATAAATTGAACTATTCACATTTCATAGTTATTGTCTGTATACAGATTTATTGTTTCTGTGATGAATATTTATGACATACATTAATAGCTTGCCATTATAAAATTACTTATAAAAATCAATATAAATTGATAGACTTTCATTTGAAAATGAGAAATAAAATAGTCTATATTTTTTCTTGTCATTTATTTTCAATGCCTTCCTATTAAATCTATGTTGTTTGTGCATCCGCATGCATTTCACTTAATTCATAAATAATAAACAAACATTGTCAATGCTGACAAATAGATGCACACTTCTCCATTACCAATCGACTAATAAATAATTCATACACTTATTTAAAAAATCAATAAATGATATTAAAGAATTACAAACTAATAACAAGCGGCGTGACAAGCGCATTATGTCGCTCATAATTAGCAGCCCATAACAAAATGTAAATATGCAATTACTTATATATATATACTATACATATACAGTAAATATCGGTTATATGCTTATATCGAATGTTTTATAAATATCTCATAATTGCAAGAATATTTTAAGCTAAATTAAAATCTTTTCATATAAAATTAATCGGTTTTAAGCAAATGTTTCTATTCCTCCCATTATATTCTTTCAATTACAGTTTAATCACTCACTGAAAGTTCGATTTTATTCTTTCGATATGTGTGTTGATCAAAAGATACAAATATATTTCTTTTCTGGAATAAAATAAAATCCGTGATGCGACGAAACTTAATCACAAATGCGTCAGAAAAAGTAAAACTAAATAAACAATTTATATATGATCTTATCTTAATTTCTTATTAAAAATATTAATATAAGAGAATTATATACTCTTACATAATTTATTTAAATTTTGTGCAAACTAAGTATATGCAATATTTATTGTTAGTTGGTTATATACATTATAACATTTGCATATAACCGATATTCACTGTAGTGTTCGAAAAACTTGAACAATTTCGCATTATGAACACACAATAAAAAAAGTTGCTTTTGTTTACACTAATTAAATTTGAAAATTAAAATGCGTGCCAAGCTAATTACAAAAATATTATTAAATAAAAATACAAACCATAAAACAAAACAAAATAATGAAACGCAATCTCTTTCAAATTGGATAATTAGCTGCGAACGATGCAGTCAATGAAAGCTAAATAAAACTCTTAATTAATTTTTAGAAATTGCCAGAAGCAAGCAGCGGGGTTTCCAAATAAATCTGCAAATCCCGTACACAAAAACCCGGAACAATCTGTTAAATTTACCATGTGCAAATTTTGATAAAATGCCCGCCCAATTTGATGAGAACACGTATTGGCATTGGATGTGTGTTTTGCATTTCTGCATTTCAGTTCGACAAAATTACCATAAATAAATTTTTAAATCGTTTGCCTGACAACCGGCAAGGACAATCCCATACACTGTTGCTGTTGGATATTTGACCAAAAATTTGTCAATGTATGTTTGTGCAGGCTGGAAAATTTTTATTGAGTTATGGCTGAAAACTGCATGAGCTAGAGCAATCCGTAATAAATATTGCAACATTTTGCGACTGCGCGGAAATTGCAATTAGATTCGCGTTGCGCATAAATAACTTAAAAAATTGTATGCCAAGCTGGCAAAATCTATACAGTTCCATTCAGTTCTGGGCCGTATTGGATTGGTCGGTGCGTAAGTTAGACACATAAATTATACAAACAAAACTTGGAACGCAAAAGGCAAACAAAAATTGTTTGAGGCTTGGGATACTATAAAATGAAAATCCGTACAGCCCTTGTCAGCATGATTAATGATGACGTTTATAAAGGCTGCCTGCAAAACGGGGGCCAATGGCGAGAAAGTTTCGTCCTTTTCCTTAAGTGTCCGTGCTAATCCACATCATGACTGCAAATAATAGAACTTAATCTATTTTCAATATGGCAGCGGCAGCGTCGGCAGCAACGGAACACAAATTAAGAACTCATCAATTTTTAATGCTTACTCAGTGGAGCCTGGGCATGGAGTTGAGCTACTTGGGTTCTAGTCCTAAAGTTCTGCCTCTAGTCCACTTTCATCCTAGCTGCTCTTCAAAATAGACCCCAGGGAATTGTTTAGTCCCTGCTGCTGGGCGTGAGAGGCAGGCCAATGCCAATGGGCTTTAGGTAATGTTTTCGCAATACATAAAACTTTCACACTATATTGTTGTTGTTTAGGTCCTTGTTGTGTTTGATGTGGGCGGGTGTTGAAAAGCCTTTGGGAAAGAGACTTTAAAAAATTAAATTTACAATTTTTGTTGTTAACATGCTAAAATTATTCAGCATGTAATTGGAATATGATATTATAGAAAATAATTCAATTAATTAAATTGTGAAAAATAAAATAACTAAGATGAAAACTTGAAGAAAATGCAATTTATTAAGGTCATAAATATCAAAACACTTTTGCTTAGCTGAGAATATGTAGACTTTAAAATTCTAGTCTTTGTAACTATTTTGTTATTCTTTAAGTGAGTACAAGGTAATTAAATTATTTATTTGTTCAAGAACAAACCTTTTTATATAGAATTTATGTATGAGATTTTAGGAGCATGCTTAGAAACTATACTTAATTGTACGAAACTTGGAAAACAACATAGAATTTAAATATGTATATAAATTGTACTATGTATACATCAGGGACTGTTATTGTTATAATGGTTAAATAAAAACTTCGATATAAAAGTTGCTTTCAATTTTTTTAATATAAGTAAGTCAAGCAATAATATTTTTTTTTGATTTTCTAAAAATAAAAATTATTTAAGAGTTAATTCTTATTTTTGATTACACTAAGCAACAGCGTTTTTTATCCCGCACATTTAAGAGTAAATTTAGAGTTTAATTATAAGAAATATATATAGTTAAAAATATATGGTTTAATGATTAAAATGTGAGTCTTTTTATACAAAAAACCAAAACTCGAGTTTTCGAAAAAACATTTACAATAGAAGGAATTTTTAAAAATGAACATATTTTAATGCAAAGTTTTCATTTTTATCTTTTTTTACGAACGAATAATCTAATTTAGGCAAAATAATGAACTTTTTAAAAGATAAATATCTTTAATATATTTAACTATATTCGGAGTTATTTTTACTTAAATAATTTTTACTTACTCGTATAGTATATAAAAAAATAACTAAATCATCTTCTACTCTACTGTGACCTAAATTCCTGTAGTAAGTATACTTTTGTCTGATTTGATTACTGTTAAGTCTCTGAAATGCCTCATTTGTGCATTAGTTGTCACTCTGGCGCTGTCGGTTCTGTCTGTGTTCCATTCTCAGTTGCCTTTTGGCCTCCTTTTGGGGACTGCTAGTGTCATGTGGCCTATCCTAATTAGCGTTGCCAACTGACACTCGAAACAAATCCATTGGAATGGTCATTTGGTGCAATGCGCCTGCTAAGCGGCTTTAAAGTTGCCAGTCCAATGTGCAAAGTCCATTTGACAAATAATGGCCAAGTTGGGGGCGTTGTTGTTGCTGCTTTTGGGCATTTACTCAGCTGTAATTGAAGCTCGCAAAAATTCGAGGCGGCTGTTGATGCCGCGCTGACAGCAAACACACGCAACGCGCCAGGATCAAATGCTGGATTCGGGAAAAAAGAAATTTGGGATGGCAAATGACAGAGACAGGGACAACGTTACACACACAAACACACAAGCACACACATACTTTACACGCTGCTAAACTAATTAACTAAGCGGAGCTCTGCCAATGTCCTGTTCACTGCTGCCATTGCTGAGGGTCAGGATTCTTTTTTTTTCGCGCTGCTGCAAAAATGCGTGTTGCAGCAGTATATATGTATATATATATATATGTATGTTATATGTGTGTGTGTGTGTTAGGGTATTAAGCGTTCACTGGCACTGATGGCTCGGCCGGGCAATTTCCAGTTGCCAACTCTGCACTCACTTGTTTGGCAATTAATTTGCCGGCGTCTGTTATTTCTTGCCCTGGCATGAGTGTTTGCAATCTAAACACGGTTATTCGCTAATTAGCAAAAAACAAGCACACAGATACACATTCACATACACACACATACACATACACAGACATACAGTCAGTTAGAGAGCAGCATTACATTTCCCTGTGGTTCCCGTGTTTTTGTTTGCTTCAAAGGTGCTTGGCCTCGTTGCCACTTATTGGCAGCCGCCCTTCCATTCAAACTTGCTACAGTTTCATTTCTAACATTTTTTTTTTCACACTTTGCAATAAAATTAGGTCGTCTTGTAATTAGCTGTTGTTGCCACAATTTAAGCTCTTAAAATGAAATATGTAGGCAATTTTTAACTAATATTATTAACTTGAACATTATTGGGTAAAAAATCATTTAAAAATGTAACTAAAAATTTTATGTGTAAGCTAAAATATTGCAAAAATAAAACGATGAAAATTACTTAGAAATAGGAACAGACTTTTCCTAAAATATGTTAAAATTTACACATCTGAAAAACCAAATTCATTTAGTTTATGGCATTTTTAACTAAAGTTTTAAAAGCATTTAGATTAAATCCAACGTGCACATAAGTAAGTGAGTAATCAAATTTAAAGTTGTTAATTCTTGTTTAAAGCTATTTTGTTGTTATATGTATATTTTTTTATTTTTTATTGATTCAAAAACTAAACTTTCCATAATCCGTAGTGCATCAACTTTTGTTACTCAACATTTTTGTGTATAGACACAAGCTTGGAAAATTATGCGAAAGCACTTGGAAATTTATATAAAACAAAGCAAAAAAAAAAAAAAAATATTAGAAAATATTTTGCAGTATATTTTTTGTAGTTCACGTTGTTTATTAAAATTCCTGAAATAATTTCTATCTGAAATTTCTTTACTATTTTTATTATTGTTTGTTGTTTTTCAGTTATTGTTATTGTTAGTCCTGTTGTACTCCTGCATTTTAAGGTGTGTCCTGACTTAAGTTCAGTTTCAGTTGAGTTTCGTTTCGTTTCGCACACATGGATTATATGTAAATATTTGCTTTGGTATTTTTGGTATGAAGTTTTATCCTGTCAGCGAGCAAAGTCAGCACAAACACAAACACATACACACTCACATACATACAGACATATTTGATATAAGTTTGTATATGTTATGCTGAGCTATGCCGTGTACAGTTGTGTATTTTATGTGCTATATACATTAACGAAAATACCTAAAATGCTTCACCTTTTGGCCCCAATAACTTTTAGCAAAAGCTTTCAATTTTTCTGATATAATTTATACATGCACAATTTATGCCGGCATTTGTGCAACATTTCAAATTGTTTGATAGTCACCCAGCCGCGCGCCCTATTCAATTTGCAAATATCATTTTTGGTTATATGCTCATAAATCTCAATACAGAAAACCCCTAGAAATCAATTTAATTATATGCCAGCTATGAGATTGAGATATAAGGATCGCAGCCTTATGACTGCTTAAGCAACTTAATGTTTATTTTATGACACTGAAATCTATTGAACTGCATTTTGAATATATGCCAAAGTAGCATGTGCGATGGGAGGAAAAAAAAACTTGCCACTTACTGAAATTCATACTGAGCTACAAACAGGCCAATGTCATGAATAACGATGTAATAAAATACGTGATATGAAAGCCAAATGCTCGACATGATGAACTATCAGGCAGCGTCTGTCCTCTGCTCCTGCAGGATAACTTCTCATCTCATTCTACAAGCATCTAACACACACACACATAATTTCAAAATATTTCTTGTGAATTAGCAGCCATCCTAACTCCAGCATCATGTGAATTAAGTTCAACTCCAAGTTGAGGGTTGTCCAGACAGCAAGCGTTTATTTGCATTTTTGTATGTTTGACCCTCTGAGAAAGCAACCAGACAACGGGACAAGTTGCAGGCGTATACGCAATTCCAGGATCAAACTATGAGAAGATAATGCTGTGAAATAATAGCTCGGACCAAACAGCCAACCAATGGCCACAGTTCAGAGTCAGCACAGAGTCTATAGGCCGATAAAAACCAAAAATTGTGCAATGTTCAGTTTTCTGTTTCTGCAATTTTGTGACAGGCTGCAGTTTGGTTAGAACTGGTTCGGAATCTGCCAGTGTCAAGAGAATTCATTGGCATTGTATTATAAATTCCCATATTTGTGATATGATTGCCACAAAGCTCTGCTCTCTGAACTTTTAGAAATATATAAGAGTATTTTTGTTTTTGACCTTTTACCAAAATCATATTGAACGAATTTTATTTTTCATTTGTTTATAAATTTTCAAGTTTTTTTTTGACCATCGTTTTCTTTATTTCATTTTGAAGAACGCTTCAATACTTTCAGGATACGATAGCTGTTCTCTATAAAAAATTTTAATTGTTTTAACTATTGTTACTTGTGTCCTACTAACACCCACTGGCAGCTTAAACAAGTTATAAATAACTACAATATATATAAAAAGTTTTGTATTATTAGAAAAACAATAATAAACAAATAGAACGCAAATTATAAGATAATGTTTGAATTCCTAAATCTGCAAATATACATATTTAAGGGATGAATATTTCAAGTGCGAAACTCATTAAATCTTAGTTTTCCATATCTCCTAATTCCCTATCGCGATGAAATTTATATACTGATTAAAACATTTACAGCAGATGAAGGACGATAAAACCTCAAAGATGAAAACAATTTGCTGTAATTAAGTGTCTGAAAATTAGTCTTAGAATGAAAATGAAATTAATTATAAGTGGAAATAATATGCTCACATCACTTGTCGTTCGTAAAAGTGTTTTTAATAAAATAATTACATAATTATGTCAATAATGTCGCGTTAAAAATTGCAATTGCTTTGCGCTTTCAACTCAATAGATTTTGATGCGTCTCGCGGTAATTGGCAGGGCAATTTAAAGTCTGCGACTGACAACTTGACATAATGACCCATTTATACTGACAAGCAGATATACACACACACACTCACACACACACACACTCATACACAAACACATTCACACTCATACACATACACACTCACACTCACACTTACAAATCAATAAAGTGTAAATTGTAACATTAAATAGTCATTAGTGTCTCTAGCCAGTTGACCGGAAATTAATCAAGCAATAACCGCAGCTATGTTTTATATTTGACCAGTGAGTCGTCCAATGTCCTTTACACACACATACACAAATACCCATACACACATAAGCATATTCGCGTGGAGGCAATTGGGTATGTGTATGTCTATTCGACGAAAGGGTTCTTGTTTGAGCAAGGTTTATACATATCATTAAGCACACAAACTGATTTCGGCTTGGAGATATGTCAAACAACTGACGGAAACTGTTTATTATTGCTTCAAACGGAAAAGGATACGGATGTGTGCAGCTGACAGACGCAGTCACGTGTACGGAAGCCTCAAAGGTGTCCATCTTTAAGTTTATCATAAATTTTAAAAAACCTTGCATTCTAAATGTTTTATATATCTTTTGATTTGGCGCTTATACTTAGATGTTGTGTTCTTTTTTTATAAAAACAAGTTTATTATAAGTATAATACATATGATTGACTAACTTCGTAATGGCTACATTTTATTTAATTTTTTTATATTTTATTTTTTGAATTCAATAAAATTGATAGAGAATCGTAACAAGCAAGGGACATTATGACACATAACCACAAATAATGTTATATCTAAATGAGGTTTCTAGCCAGAGGAAACCTTCTAAATTCAACGTAGCTACAGAAATAATGTGAAAGAGAAATAATTTTATATTTATTAGAAATATAAGCGAAAATCTTTTAAGAGAAAAATATATTTATATGTATTAATCGCCCTCAAATATCACAATTACCAATAAATTCAAATCAGACTTAAATTCTTTTTGGATTATTTTAAATCATTCTTTTAACTAATTGCACTGCAAACATTGTTCTTCTAAATCTGCTTTCGTTTTTAGATTGTTCTACACAAATTGAAGGAAAAACACACAACTGACAGGCAACAATTTGGCTCAAGTACAAAACAAGGAAGCATTGACGTATATATGTATATATACACACATTTACATATCTATACTCACGTCCTGTGGCTTACATCCGTCGTATGTCAAAATGCGCTCAAGCATTCATTTATGAATTTTTATTATTTTATTTATTTTGCACTCATTTTTTTCTCTTACTTGCTGTCCGAACAAGAAGATGATTTTGGTTTTTTCTCGTTTTGTTGATTGGAAGTGTGAAAAGCTGACAACTATTGCTTAAAGTTGAATTGTGGCTCAAGATCAAAGACATGTAAAATTTGCTTGTCTATCTCGTCAACGCCAAAATGTAAACAAATGCTATACCACATTTCAATTAAATTACCGGAAATCGTCGATGCCAAATCCGATTTTAATTAAAATCGTTTCTGTTGTGTTTATGTGGCATGTCATTGACAGGAAGGAAACAAGTTGGGGACAGTCATCCAGGTACACAAACAGAAACCGGCAATCAGAACGGGAAGCAGACCAGAGAGCTGCCTGGGATGATCTGTGTCTCGATGGATTGGCCAAGCACACACAACTTATTGAACCTTTCCGGTGGGTCAGATATGCTCCAAGCGGCCATCAAGTATTTTAAATTACTTCAGTGCATTCAGAGTGAAAAGGATAAAATGTCAAAGAAATCAGAATTTACTGAAAGTTTTTAATTGTTCATATAAAACAAGTATTCTTATAAATTATAATTAAAAATTGATTGAAACTGCATAAGCAAAGAGTTTTAATACTGTTTAAATTGAATCAAATTTACAATTGGTAAGTTATAACATTTATCATGTGGAAATTCATTTATTTTCTTAAGCTCTGCATTAAAAAAATCTGAAATTGAAGTAGAGCTTCAATGTTAGTTATTAAAAGTGCTGAAGGCTCAAAAACTTATATTTAACTTGTCGTATATATAAAATAGAAACAAACTGTATTTTGATTGCGACTTGTTTTAAATAAAACATTATATAAATTAATTGTACTAATTGCCTAATATTCAAAAGTTTTAATTAAAAGTTGAGCTTTGTTCAGAGCAAATAAAAAACGAAAACGTAATAAATAATGATTAATTGTATTATGAGCTTTATTTTAATGCTGTTAAATAATGATTATAATCATAATAATATTAAATTATGAATTCATCACTGTTTTGAGAGAGAATCAATGAATATTTAAAAATAATCATTATTTTGTTATTTTTATAATATAACTTATAATAATTACATATGAATGACACACTTGACTTTAGTACAGGGCATCTCCAGGTCGAGCTTTATTTAACACTAGATAAATTGTAAAATTTCATTCAGTTATTTCCGACTTTAGCTATTAATCAGTAAAATTAGCATCAAAAGCAATGTGTATGCCATTGGTATTCATATATGGGAATAAACAGCTGCCCAGCTGAATAGCGCTAAGTAAACATATACAACTAGTCAGCCCCTGTTAGATATATACACACACACACACACATACACACAAGCGTTGATTGCTCAAAACCAAAGTCAGGCAAGCGTGAGACCAACAACTAGCAACATTGCAGGACATGAGAGGCTCAAGGACGTGAAGCTGAAAGAAGAAGGCATGAGAGTGGCTACATTTTGTGGCAGGCGACGCATGGCCAGCATATGTATATATAAATTTGTTTCTGTGTGTGTGTGTGAGTACACTCATCTACACCCATAAATATGAATGGGGCAAAGTCGTCCGTTTGCCCCGCTGGTCCGGCATGTTATTTACAGCCAGTTGTGAGATCTTGTGGCATAATTTAAGCACCTTGTTTAGCCACTGTTTATGGTTTTGTCATGTCACTGGACCAGCTCGTCTACTATAAATGTTGAATGTGTGTGAAAGCACTTTTGAGGTCACGAGGTCAATGATATACATTCATTCATAGAGATACCCAACACATACATTCATATAAAGGCCACAGAGCCACAGCATACATCAAGTAGCAACACTTTAAATAATTTATAAATGCGCCAAATGAAAAACTTGGCCCCAAAGTTGCGACATGGCATTCAAAAGGATTTGTGCCTTACTTTTTGCTTGTTGTTTAACTTGGCTTCCGACTGAACCCCAAGCTGATCACCATACCAACTTTGCAACAGCCTTTACGCAAATCAACAAACAAATCAACGCAAAATGCGTCAAAACAACAAAAGTGAAAATCCTTTTTTTGTTACCAAACGATTTGGTTGTTGTCAGCATAAAATTTTCTCAGCTATGGAAAGTACAACGTATGGAATTGTAAAATAAAAACCGCAGCATTTTTATGCGACTTTGGTCGGTGGGTAATTCGCTGAGAGAGGGGGTCTTCATATTATGCAAACGAACCAGACTTGTACCGCAAACTGGAAGATTCAGTTTACCCTTTGCCTTTCAACGTTGGGAAATTCCAAATTTGAAAGCAGACAAGCAAGCGGCAGGTGAAAGCATTCGTGTCGTTTTGAATTTTGGCAATTCAAAATTACTTTAACAGAAAAGTTGTGCTTTATGCAGTACAAAATCAAAAAATTAAGACTTTTTTTATTTTTGCAAAGCGAAACATACAAAATCTTTAAATGCATTAGATATATTAATTGGCTAGCTTTGAAAAACTAGTTTATTGCTTTTTAATTGCGCTATAGTAATGATTCAATCAATTGCTTATTATACATCAACACCTTTAGCTGGTTTCAAATAAATTTCATTGAGTTATGGTGCTTTGAAAGGCATTAAACTCGCAAACAAGCATATCGCATAACGTATACTATAGCATATCGCATTGCTCATACGCCGCGTAAGCCATTAAATATGCATTTGCTGATATCACCAAAGCCGTAACGAAAACAGCTTACGTAGCATTTGTTGCCCCCTGCACGTCTGTGTATATGTGTGTGTGTGTGTGTGTATGTGCGCGGCATTGTCAGCGAGACACCAAATCAAAAAAAAATATTGAATAAGACAGAACTGTCGAAGATTCAATACGCTTGCTCTTTTTTTAAAAAATTAATATATAAATTTCATATTAAGGAAGCTGTATAATATTATTAGTAGACCATCTGTAGAAGTTTGAAAAAAAAAATGAATTGAAGAAATCACCGGATTCTACGAACTGGTTATTCAGGATTTTGAAATCTTAATAAATTCAGCAGGTTACCTTCTGAAGAAGGAAGCTGCGTTATATTTGTCTGATCAACAGAATGTATAAAATATATCATTAAACAGCGGATATATAAATGGTTTAAAAATTCCACTTTCAATGTGTTGCACAGTTTTATTGAAATTTGAAATACCCTATTGTAAAGGGCATGAAAACAATGCAAATGCGAAACGAAAAGAAAAACAATAGAATTTAAATGATTTTAATGCGTACATTGGATTTTATTGAAGCCAACGAGGCAGTTTGGAGTTTTGTTATGAGCTACATGGCCATCATATGAATACCAAGCCGTTGCCATTGCCAGTGTCAGGCTTTCTGTATATCTATATATATATATATATATATGTATACTATATGCCTGATGCCAGCTGCCTGGGTGCGGCTTTTCATTCGCACTGACAATAATAATAATTGTCAATTGCAGCAGCTGTCGCTGAGGGTTGCGCGAAGCTTTTTTCATATTCAATTTCAAATGAAATTTTCATGTCACCAGTTTCTCTTAAAAACCTGAAACTGAACAAGAACGTAGCGTAGGATAAATTTCAGGATTTAGCTTTTGTTCAACTCAGTATCGGCTTGGCATGCGAAATCTTTTGCATACTTTTAGGCATTGGGCCCCATGTGACACACACACATAGGGCTTTTTGAGCTTGCTAGTTTTTCTGATATTATTTAACAAATTTTTTTCAAAACCTCAGCCTTTGTGTGTGTGTGTGCGAGAGTGAGTATGTGGATATGCGCGCGTGTGTGTGTATGTTTGTTATTAGCTTCAAGCGTAGAGTTATGTGCGGTTTTTGTGGCTTTACCGTTTTCGCTGAGCTCAGCTATTTTAGTATTAACCTGAGCTGCTTTGAGCAGATTTTCTGGTATTTTCGTATGAGATTCCCTGCTCACGTTTAGGAGCAGATTTTGATTAGAAATAGCTTGAGGTTTGTTGCTGTGGTTTGGTTATTGTTGCAGCAACCAAGTTGATTGTTTTATCAGCAAGTCTGCAGTAAAGCTTCTGTTTATGACCAGTTTATGGGTTAGTTTGGGAATTAGGTCAAAGTATTGCAGCATATTTTAAGCTAAATAAGACAACTTTGATAAACTGCTTGGGCAATGTTCGTTAATGCACATTAGAAACCAAGATCATGCCACGGCTTGCCGCATGAAAATCAATTTAATATTGACAAACTAACAAGAGGGAAAGTCCTTGAAGAACATTTTCTATAGAGTTGGAAATTTCTCATGTTAATTGCACTTCCTCAAAACTAAACTGCAATAAGTATGCCAAAACTTAACCAAACTTTCACCCAATGTGGTTCAGTTTTGCCAAAGTTGTGCCAGTCGAAGGCTGAGAAGAGGAAATACATTTAATATATTTAAAGTATATTTTCATATAAATTCTTCTTTTTAAATATAAGGAAGATATATAATTATTACCAATGTATAGCTGATTGTGATTGGAAAGCTTTGTCTGTCATATAACAGGCGATTTGCATTGAAATGCAAATGAAATATGTGCAACAGCTCAGAGTTACTGCAACTTGCAACAGAAGCTGCAACAGGGGCATCAACAGCAACAATATCATTATTAGACAACGGTGGCAGAGCATTAAATTGCAATTGTTGTTGCATTGTTTTTGCTGCTTTTGTTATTATAGCATTATTATTGTGCAGCTGAAATCCTAGCATATACGTGAGATATATAAAGTGTCTAATTGATTTTGTTGCATCAGACGCAGAGGCAACCTGACCTGGACGCACATGGCGTATGCGTGTTGTGGTGTTAGCACTGAAAGCTATAGAAATCTGGGCAGCTGGAGCACAGAATTTGATTTGCATATGAGCCAGAGTAAACAAGTTGTGCAACTAAAGCGCATTTTAAAGCCTTTGAGCATAACGAACATGCGTTCCAGTTACCTGCCAAGTAGTTTTATGTGTTTGCCAGCAAATTTCATTTTGATGAAGCCAATGAGTATGCCCAACAGCCACATTGGCCTTAAACTACCATAAAAGCACCCAGCTGAGTGGCCGGGCCCAGCTCCCAGTTTCATTCTCCCACTCGATCCCAGCCACGACTGCCTAGTCATTAGCATATGTTGTTGGAGCTCCAACAAAATAGTAAACAACCAGCAAGGCAGAGGCCAATACAGCAGCCCAAAGCACCACCCCCACCACCCCCACCGCACCACAGGCGGACGTTTCGGTTGGGGCTCAGCTGACAGGCGAGCTGTCAAAGCGGATTTTAGAGCACTCGCTGGCTGGCAAACAAAACATACAAAAACAAACAGCCATAAGCAGGGAAACTGATCAACACCAAGTCGAATTCTGTATGCTCTAAAGCATGAAAAGTCTAATATTTAACTGAAAATTTGTCCACGCATTAAGCATGATTTTATGAAAACAATTTTCTGACATAATTCTTTTAAATTACTGTATATAATATTGCTGTATGAATTTTATTATTTTTTTTTTAATGGTTTTTATATAATATATTTAAAAATATATGAAAATTTAATGCTTATTTTATATACAATACAAGGTCATCCCGGCGTGCGTTGTTATTACCCGCTCCCATTCCTATAATTCAATATAATAATATAAAATATATAGTTTTTTTTTTATAATATATAAGAAATTTTAATAAGAGATTGGCTATCTACGATGTAATAGGATGATATTGCCACAAATTTAAGGTTTCCAACTTCAACCGTTCGGTCTGCGCGTGAGGCGCCAATCAGTTAGTCAGTCCGTAAGGTTGATCAGTTTTATATACATATATATTTAAAATATATAAGCTTGATTTTTCTAATTACTTAAAAATAATGTAGGAACAATATATATTAAATGGAATTAACGCTTATTTTATTATCGCAGTAAGTATTCATAATCTTAAGATTTTTATGTTGTTCTAAAAATTTGTTTGAATATGTAATATATTTTTAATCTACACAAATGAGCTTAACTTATATATTTTTAAGCTATAGTTTGTTTTAAATTATAATTTATTGTTACAAAATTAAGCACAAAGTAATAGTATCCTGCAAATTGCAAGGATGAAAACTACAACTACAAACACCTGTCGTAAGTTGAGTGTTGGGCAAAAAGGTTCAAGTACGTGTCTCATGTGTTTGTTGTTGTTATTATTGTTGCTGTTGTTGTTGTTATTGTTGTTGTTATTGTTGTTGTTACTGCTGTTGGTTTGCCCTTGGCCAAAATGCATTGTTGCTGTCGTGTTGCTGTTGTTGTTGTTGCTGTTGTTGTTGCTGAACGTGTTGTTGATGCTGCTGTTTTTGTGGTTACATTTTTGACAAGTGCGTGCTCGTTGAGAGAAATGCCGACCTTATGGAATACCTAAAGCACGTTGTACACACTACTCATACCATATAGATGTTGTTGCAAGTAACTGTAAACATATACTATATATATTTAATTTTCATTAACGCAAAACATGAAACTCAAGCTACTACTTGGCCTAATGCAACACAATTCATGGTGTTGACAACATTTTGAACACTCTTTACTTTTATGATAGTAGGAATAATGAATAAAGGACTTATTTTTTTAATTAAGCATTTTGTAACTAAGTTTGTTGGATATACAAAAGTACGAGTTTGAATCTGTACTGCAAATATTTAATCAGAAATTGAATTAAATCTCGATTAAAAGCTATTTATTGTAAATAAGAATTCACTAGACATACACACAAGGTATATTTCAATCGAACACTTTTATTAAATGCATATTTTATGGTTGCTTTGATATTTAATATCAATAATTATTGAATTGAAAAATTAACAAAATATTTGCCAAACATTGATTTGATTTTAGATATTATATTGGTAAACCAAAAATAAATAGACAAATATTCAATGAAATTTATTATATTAAAACCTTATTTGCTTTTAATTGACAATTTTATTCAATTAAATATATTTTATTTGCCATAAATGTCACAAACAGAAACTCTAAACTGCATGAATTATTCTAGGTGAATTTAGATAAACAAATACAAATAATACTCTCTAAAAATGCACTCAGTCACTGGACGAATGCCAGTCGGTACAACTCGCTCAACACGAACCAGACGCACCAAGCGCTTAAGTGACGAGAAAAAGATAATTTTGAAAAATCCTTTGATTTCAGTGGAGCCCAAGATCATACCGCAACGTGTATTTCTTTATATGCAACTGAAGAATATTATTAGTCTGCCGGTCGTGAACTATCCATTGGAACTGCATTTATACCACTCGAAGGATACGTTGCTAAAGATGTCAGAGCATTATACAAAGGAAACAATTATTTATGAGCATGAGTTCAATTCACAGAAGCCAGCCTTTGCGATGGGCATTATGCAGGATAACATAGATGATATGAACACATTCAGTGATAATCCTTTGGTGATTGCATTATATCAGCGCATTCCACGCCATCATGCCGGAAAACTTCACACAGTAAATAAAGTTAGAACTGATGCCTCGCTCTGGGAGTTCAAAGACAAAGAATCAGAGCCGCTAGTAGAAACTCAAATAGATGGAATCTTGGATAAAACCATCATCACAGATCAAGCTAGTACTACGAGAACTGAAGGTAAAGCTGCCGATAAGTCCATGGATGAGGAGCTTTCGGCCGGGATTGTGGAGGAAGACTCTATAGAAGAGCACCTGGAATTTCTATCACGTGGTCATTGTGATCTTTTGCAACTATTTCAAAGCAAACGTTTTATTAGCAACATTCCCATCATGCTCTATCCGGAGTATGATCATGACTTGCAGACGAGAACCAGCCAAAAGATTGCCACAACCAGCGAATGGCATATGTACTCCATACTGCCTATACTCAAGAATTTCCATTTTAACAATCTGATCTTCATGACACTTGAATCCATATACAATGCGCCCGAAGAGCTGCACGAGCGTGCTGGTCATCTGGGCATGAATATATCTATACGTTCCACCAGGCTTGATTTCAATCTGGATTATCAGATACTGCCACTTTGCACCTTCTATGGCTTTGGTTCACAGATCATCAACGAACAGAATACTGTGATTGTTTGGGAAAGCATGAAGCGTGATTTATTGAATAGAATGCCTCTAGGGATTAGCAATAATCAAATGGAAACCAATTCACGCATCAAACTTCCACGACTGTTCCGTCAGCTTCTCAAGACTCAGAAAGTCGATCTCAAGTTAGACGAGATCGATCCGGCTGTAGATATGGCTCTGATCAATAACTCACTTCATCGCTATGTCCTGACCAGTGAAATGCGGGAGATCCTCGAGACAGCCATTCTGTACAATGATTATGAGATTGTCCTGCAGATGTACGATGAAATTACCACTAACGTGTTATACGAGGGCACTATTAATCCAAGCGTCTTTGGCTATCCCGATGGCAAGTAATTAATTTACAAAAATATAGCAAAGCTTAACTGCCTTTAATTATTTACAACTAACTCAGTAAACTATTGCCGCTTTGCCTGCGTACTTACACCGGTGGCCAGAAAGACAAGAAGGACTTTTAGAATGACAGAGGCTGTTGTGCCAGATAAGCCATTGTTTGCCATTTTGAGGATCTGCTTCTTTCAGCCATTGACAAGGCGTAATGAGGCTCTCGATGCCTACAATGAAGATCAATTGAAGACAGCGAAACTGCGCCACTGCATCGAAATGGATCTTACAAATGAGGGCGACGAGAGTCGGGATATATTTCAGGAATTATATCGCTCCTTTGATGAGTTCATTATGAATATGATTGGTGCTATTGTTAGGAATGATTTGACCAGAACTGATGAAAAACGCAATTTCATTTGCTGCAATGTGAGCAACCTAAAAAATCTATTGATTGATATATGTGGATGTGATTTCAATAAGCGTATGCCCACCAAGAACAACATTGAGTTTCGTGTAAGTTTGTCTTAGAGAAGGTCGGCATTATTAATCGATACAATCACTTAAATATTTTAATCTACAATTTCAATTCACTGTTTTCCCATCTCTGATTATTGTATCTGTTACCCTAGCATTTAAATCAATTGTTTTGTCTTACCAGGAAATGCTCACCCATATGTACAAGGAGCTAATGGAGCGGATCGAATGTCTACTCACCTCCTGCAGTTGGGAGAGTCTTGGCAACTGTGTGATCAACGTCGAGCACGACCAGCTCCGTATCAAGAATCTTTTGGAGGAGTATCGCAATATGTGCATAGTAGGCGAATGCGTTCTGGCTAAGCAGATGTTTATTGAGCTCAAATCTGGCTGTTCAAATAAAATTCTATTCAACTTTTATGTATTCCTGATTGCCGTGGAGAGTCTGAATTTTGCAAATGCTTCAGACTACCTGCTTACTAAAAGGCAGAGCAATTGGAATGGGGATTACTTTGTGTGGGTATTAATTATCATGTTATACCTAGATTAGTGCTACAAAATAATCTATTTAGGGCATTATTAAAGCTCTATGTTGACTACAAGCTAGAGCTTAAGATGGAGATGGAGACGCCAGGTGAGGCCTTTAGCAATTTGATTGAAAAACTGCGTATCTTTGCTGGCAACAATAATTTAGATCGTGAGGTATGGATATTATTGTATTGCTATTATAACAAAAATCAATATTTGCCTGGCATGGAGTATACACGGTGGAAATTTGAGAATCTCTATGAGGTGCCACGTAAAATCTTGCCACCAATGCCACGCCCACTTTTCGAGTGCCTTTTGCCCATGGATTTTGAGCCAATGAACAAAAATATTTTTTACTTAAAGTTCTATGAAGTTTTCAAAACATTCGCACATCTGGGCGCATATGGATTTGCTGAAATAGTCTTTGATGAAATTTCAGCTGAATTCGCAGCTGTCGAGGCATATTTGATAAAGATGACTTTGAAGATGTTACAGGGTGAAATTGATGCCAAGTTTCAGGTGCGAAGACTGCCCACAGATAACAGTCAACGCGGAAAACTGATGGTAAGTGCTATTGTCAATGGTAGTTGAGTATAATTCCATTAAATTTGTATCCTATCAGCGTTTCTATCAATCTCATATCAATGGCAATGTGGAATATTCTCGTCGCCGTTACGACGAGGCCATCAAAAACTATAAGGATTTGCTAAAAATCGAAATTTCCGATGCAGAAATATTGTCCGTCTTCTATACGAGCCTGTTTCGCCTTGCATATCTGACATTCGAACGTGGAGATTATGAACTGTCCCTGCAGGCCTATCAGATGTGTGTACCCTCAAATAAGAGTGAGAAGAATTTTCTAGCCAACTTTGGAACAGGATTGAGTTTGTACTATGTAAGTTATATGAATGAAAGCTGAATATTGTGGTTTAAGATTGATTTGTAGCTAAATCGTCTTGAAGATGCCATTGACTATCTGAGCCGCAGCACAGATGTAGATGTCTTTATGCCCGATCCTTGGGGTTTTTTGGCAGTAATCAATTTGCGCTTGGGCCGCAATAAAACAGCTTTGGATTGCTGGAAAAGGGCCAAAATGGTGAGTTTTTAAATACTCTAAATAACATAATAAATGATATTTTTCGTTGGTTTTACAGTATCCGGAAATGCATCTAGATAATCGCATCTATAGTGAGCTGGAGAAAATTAAATATTCTAATATTTGTTTGTTGGTCGAAGATGATTGCATGTCACCATAAAAATGACTAAATAAGTACAATTTTAATTGTATATGAGAGAGTATAATTTACTATTCCAAATGGGCCATAAAATATAAACAATATATAAAAGATGCTGTCAGTGGCATTATAACCATTTTATGATTTTTTATGAATTTTCATGATCTTAGCTGGTTAGAAACAGGTACATAGATGAGATTTCTTAAGTGTGTACATAAGCTTACCTTGGATATTTTTTATGTACACATACATACATATTTAAATGCTAACATGACGGGATTCTAAACAGTTAACACTTCAACAAGTTGACTCTTTTTGGTTGGCAAAGTCGTTTTAAAGACCACATTTAGTACATACTCTGAATTTTGCTTGTTTGCTGCTGTTTTTTATAGCTCCCAGTTATATATACAACACACAGACACAAGTTTTATTAGACTCGGTTGGGCTATGAAACGTGTATATATATATCACAAAGTATTAAAAATACTCTCCACTTTTTAAAAGCAAGTCTTAAATATTATATGACAGCCTAAAGATGAAGTGTACTAAATGTTTACAACAGCTGCAGCTGGAGAATCAAACTTTATGCAATAATCGTGAAGAGTTGTGGCTAATTTTAAGAAACTGAAGTAAAACGCAAATGAAAATTAAAATGTAAAATGTGTAAAACAAAACAATTAAAAGCAATATTAAATGGCCGGCGGTTAATTAAAGTTCTGAGCCAAATGGTTATAAATTGAAAAGCAAGCGCAAGACTAACAGAAAAAAGCTCAATTTATTTGAATTAATTTTTGCCCAGATTCAGTTTAAAAAGTGTTCAACTTCCAACAGAGTTTACACATAAATATGCGCACACATAAATGTATATAAAGGAAAACTGCAAAGAAAAACAAAAAAAAAAATTAACACTTGACCTGTAACCTCACGGAAAATGCAAAATGCTGAAACTGAAGTCAGTTGCTTCGGCTGCTGCAACAGCAAACATATAAAAATATTGTAAATTCATATGGTGCACTGTAAAAACCGTACAAATGGAAGTGCGGCGAGCCATCGTCTCCGTCTCCGTTGCCGTCTCTGTGTCCGGTTCGAGCTATAGCTTGAAGACTATGGCTCTACATTAAATTATGGCATATAGTATATTGCATTTATATATAACACTCTCGACCGTTCGGCAAATACGCTTAAAATTATTGTTATTATTATTATGTGGGTCAGCACAAGAGAAATTTGCATAGTATACTTTTTGGCTGTCCGATATATACAGCAGAGATGCCAAAATTTTGATTGTGCAACTACTCGATAGTTTCGATTAATTAAATTATCAAAATAATAATATAGTTGTATGGTAATATATGTGTAAGAGTATGGAAATGGGATGTATATTATTTATTGTCGTAGGTCCACATACAAATTTCTCTATTCCAAATTATTTGGCTATTAATAAAATCAAAATAAAGTAAACAAAGGTTATTTATACAATAATCAAACTAACAAATTGCGATCTCTAAAAATTTCCTCATACAAGTTGTATGGTTTGATTTTCATAAAGCTTGGTCAAATTGGCTGCATCATAATAAAACATTAAAGTTTGCTTTCGTAAACACAAACAAAAAGTTATAAGCATATTTCTATGGGAGCTGTAACATTTACTGCTTCGATTTTAATGGAACTTAATCACATTTTCCACATAATCAGACTTTTATAAAAATTTTAAAACTATCGTCATTGCTACCAGCTCTAGCTAAATGCAACGCATTTATTGGCGCTATTTTACATTCCCCATAAGCCCAAAGTGTCAAAGGCACAAAACCTGCCACAGCACACAAAACTTACTTAAAATGCAATGTTCACAACTTTAATATAACTTAATCCTTCTGTGGTGTGCATATAGAAGCGACTGTGTGTGTGTGTGTGTGTATTGTAACTTACGAATTATGGCGTTAATACCATTGTATGCTTATGAGCCCCCTCTATGTGTGTGTTAGCCCCTGTTACTTTAGCAAGTTGACTTTAGGGATCATCATTAGAGAAAGTTGCGTGTGTGCACATCGGCCTTGGCGCCGCCAATGCAGCTTGCGGTTTTAGTCTTTTATGAAGAACACTTGACAACCTAAGGAATTATAGACGCATTAGGAAGTATCAGCTGAGAATATTGCATATGAATAATCAGTAGTTAATCGAGAACTCTTATACATCCTTTGTTCAATGAAACGAGAAATAATATTTTAGTATGCATACTTGTTACGTCAAAAGTAACGATTATTCGATTTCATTTAATATAAAAGTGTGGTGTTGAAACAGTTGCTAATTATCTAATTTTGTGTGCGAAGAGTGATCAGCAAGGTGAGCGTTTTCTCGGCTGATTTTACATTTACTTTCTGGCTTGTACAAATTTATAATTTCAATATTAGTAAGAGAAATAAATAATAAAATTTAATCAAATATTTTTAAAATTTAATAGAGCAAATAGAATTTAGCAATTTTAAAAAAATGGGAAAACCTTGCATTTTCTAACTTATAAGCATGTATTTCTTTTAATTCATATTCGATCCGTATAAACTGCATACCGTTAGAAGGAAGAATCAAATATCTTTTGAAATAAACCACACTTTTCAAGATTAATTGAAATTTGTCAACAATTTGACCTGCAGTCGAAAACCATTCTTTGAAAACCAATAGGTTTTCATTTTAAATATCACCGCCCTAAAATACATTATAAAAAATCGCAGCTATTTTTTTTTTGTAGACTAGAGTAAACAAAAACCTTCTTTCCTTTTTAGAATAATTACGAAAGTGTTGTTTAGAAGAGGTATGCACAATTGTAATAATTAGATAATAGTATAGATAATTTTCTCCAATAATTTATATATTCTCAGAAAGGTGAAAACATAAAAATCCCAATATAATAATCTAGTCAAAACGTCAGTAGGGTAAAAACAAAGTAATGTTAGTATGGGCAAAGCACGAAATAATTAAAAACAATATACTTTAACCGTTGAGACTTCCACAACACGCAGACACTGCAAAAGTGGCGAGTGGAAAAATCGAAAACCACTGGAAGACAGGTACACGAATGCCACATCATCAGCATTCAGGTAGAGTTGCCATCCCGTTATACACACACGCGCTAACACACACGTAGTTACCTCGATTACAGAATGCTAAAAACAGAATTCACAAAATGTCACGTCTGACATTCGTTGGGCAACTAAGACGAAAATTTACCACTAAATGACGCTCTCGTTGCTTTTGCATCCTCATCCTTATATTCCATTCCCCATTCCCGATGATGTTTAAAACGCGAGACAGACAAGTTATAGCAAATTACGGTAAAGTTCCCTATAAGCTCAGCCAAAAGGAATATTCAGACTACTCGTAGAAACCGTAAGTGCAAATGAGTGCATAAAATATGTAGACAACCAAGTGGCTGTGAAAAGTTGCATTTCCAAGCAATCCTGAAGCTGTTTAGAATCTTGGCATGCAATATTAATGGCTCTGTGAAGTGTCCCAACAAGTATGAGTGCTCGAATACATGATACCCTGTGCAATACAATAAATTAGTACTATTTAAAAAAATGCAAAACCAAAACCAGTTACATTTAGATTAGCTAAGCATATTCTGGCAACAAATTGATATTTATTTTTTTTGCTTGCAACATATAATTTGATTGTGCTCATTTAGTCATTAACGCCCAAGCCGAAGGCAAAAGGTTTACTTGGATCCATGGGTGTCAATAAACTATAACCAGGCCAATAGGAATTATCCGATTGGGGCAATGTTCCATAGTTATAGAATTGACCCGTTGAATTCATGCCATGAATATTGCTATTGGTTTGGGACATAGATCCAAAACGCCAAAAATCATACAAATTCTGCTTTTGTTCTTGTTGTTGTTGCTGGTGTTTTTCCTTCTGTTGTTGCTTCGGTTGTTTTTCCTTTTGTTGCTGCCGCATCTGCTTTTGCTGTGGTATCAGAGGCCGAGTCTGTGGCTTGGACTGCTGTGCATTGTAGCGTTCAATCTGCGGGATCTGCGTATGTGCCTGCTCCTGCGGCTGCATCACTTGCGGCTGCATCGTTTGCTGCTGCATCAGTTGCTGCTGCAACAGCTGTTGCAACACTTGCTGCTGCATCAGTTGCTGCTGCAACAGCTGTTGTTGCATCCGCTCTTGTCGTTTGGCACTCGTTCTGGTTCTGTCCTTTTGGGACAAAGTAGGCCTGAACTTGTGTCGCTCAATTGGCGAGCGTTGTCCGGCATTTGCAGACGACTGAATTGGGATGTCTCCATCCAGAACCGGATACACATTCCCGCCAAAGATAAGACCATTGAACATGCCATTGTCGATTGCTATTGGCGGTACAGACTCCTTTTTGGTATGCCTCTGGTATCTAGCCATAGATTAAATCAGTTGCTGTTTGCCGAAAGTAACGTTAACTACTTGATTTTGCATCCAAATAAAAAGTAAGACTCTATATGTCAATATTTAAATGAATGTCAAACAACTGAGACATAATTTAAAACTTAGATGTCAAGTAACTTAGTACAAAAATTCTTTTCAAAGATGTAAAAATATTTGCATAATATGTATGTACCTATTTACTCATACTTACGTAAATTTACATGAGTGTAAGTACTCATTATTTTTTCCTGTGTTGCATGTAAGATTGTCAAGAGTTTCTGTCGGCCAGACACAGGAGTATCCTTTTGTTTAGCAATTGCCTTATCAGCACGCACACTCGAAGGATATTCAAATTTGATTGCAATATGTGTAGCACAAAGGTTGGTCTTTTAATTAAAATAATGCTAAGCTTCAGACTAAAGGATGAGCTAGATGTTCGGTAGGCGAGACAAAGATACATCAGGATTTCAAAAAACAAAAGGGCTTAAATGGAATTAGCCAAGAATGTATATGGAAAGAAACGTCTCTTTGGCAATTAAATTTCTAAATCTCGTATATTATTCAATTGAATTTAATTAACAATTTGTAATTTGCCTAATTAAAATATTAAATTCGAAGCCTAAATATTAAACTCAATTAAAATTGTTATAAAATTCCATAAAAAATTGATAGCAAAAATTCAAAAAATTTAATTTAAATTAATTTTATTAAATATACAAAAAATCAAAGAAAGAGCATATATTCCTTCCAAATATAATTTTTAAATATGACAAATTCTTTATAAGCCTTTAAACTCTAATTTATGAAAATAAATTTAAACCCAAAGAAATGTCTTTCTTTAGCATGCCAAGCCAATTTATTTTTTCAAATCGAGTCAGTCTTAAATTTTCATTCGTATAATAGAGAGAGCTCTTTGTCAACTTCCAGAACAATGAAAATTCATTGAAATTAAGACAAAACAAAATTATTTTTAGCATATTATTCCTGCTGCATTCCGGCTGCAGCTCAGTTCCTGGACCACATTGTGAGTATTCCGTAAACCAAGCATTGCATAAAAACTAACCAGACACCATATCCATTGTTAGTTCTGCAAGATATCAAATTATTCCAAAATGTTTGATGATGAGGGAGAGCTCTTTAATCCATTTAGTATTGGTCCGCCCAATGCCAGTAATCGCTATGAGTACGAGATGCCCAATTCACCCACATATCCTCCGCCTGTATTTGCCACATGGGCGCCAACCCAGGGAATTCCCAACAAACGTATCTCGATGGACAAATTGGACAAGGAGAGGTCAGATTCCGGAGCTGTTGTTTTTAAAACCAATTCGCGAATGGGCCAATTGGCAATTTCGAAAGCCATCAACGAGGAGATGGCTGCTGCCAAGCAGCTAAGAACTGATGATGGCCGTATTTATGCGGGTGGTGAGTCCAAAACAGCTTTGCCCCGGAATGATTCGAATTCCTCTGTGATGTCCAAGTCGGTAAAGACGTTATTGCCCGTCAGGACACGTCGATCCGTGTCAAAATCCAGTTTAATGTCCCAGGCGAGTAAAGCTTCAACGGCATTGTCCACGAAAAGTGTTCATTCTCAGCAAGGCGGCCAGGCTGCAGACAATATATCCAGGATGAGCGTGCATTCGCATGCCAGCAAGGCCACTGATTCCAATACTACACTAAGACACTCAAAAACAACCTCAAATATACCCAAGAGTTCGCACAAAGCATCGGAGAGTATCTCACGCACTACCCAAGGATCCAAGAAAGAAGAGGAACAGCCAGGAAGAACCTCACGTACTTCAATGAGATCCAAGGCAGGGGAGAATCCTCAGGCAAACGAACATCAGGCAGATGGAAACTCTCACGTTTCAATCAGATCAAACTCTGATAAAGCATCTCGGATATTGGAGAAAACCAAAGCTGAAAGCCAACATGCAGACAAAATTTCTCGTGTTTCGGTAAAGTCCCATGGAAATGACAATGTATCACATGCAAATGTGGATTTTAAATCGCTTAAGGCAAGGGCCGATTCCTTAAAGAGTTTGAACGGCATTGGTAATATACATTTACCACTGAGAGAACGTGCCGATTTAGTAAAGAAGGAGCTGTCCAAGTCTATGGAGTCCACAAAATCGCTGGCCTTAAAGGCAGCAGAGCTGAGCGATCGACTCAGGGCTGGCAATGAATTCAAACATAATCGTTTTCAATCTCTGGATCGGATGTATACAATCAACGAACCGCTGAAGAGATGTCGTGATGATCGTATGTCTATTTGGTTTAAGGATGCCGTTCTTTCCTAGACAATTTCTGAATTAATTGAAAGCTCAACTGATGACTAAACATAAAATTAGTTTCCATTTCATTTGAATAGTGTAAAGTTACAATTTAATTTAAGTTGGTCCTATACAATTGCTATTCTCAAATAAAAATTATTATTCAAATGATTTGCGGTGCAACATTTTACTGACATTTTATATCGTTAATATAAATGCGCTAAACTATGTGGTCAGTTGCAAATTTTTGTAATTTCCATAAAACAGCGGTCAAACAAATAGTTTAGAGTTGTAACAAATTTCCACCATACTATAAAACGTTTTTGATAATATTAACATATATAAATTTATTTTATTTTATTCAATAGTGCTCTCCAAATAACCAAAATTTTATTTTTAAGTTTATGTGTACATGTAACGAAACATTTTTTACATATTTAAAAAATGTATATTTATAAAATTATATTTTTATTTTTAATACGTTTTAATCTGCTTTTATTAGTGTTTCCCTGTGAGTGTATATGATTATTGTAGCACTGTTGATGGGAGATGTTTCAAATGAACTTTTTATTTTACTAAAGGAATTAAATAATTTATCTGAACTTTCGTTCATATGTAGTTTTTTTTTTTTATTATAGCTTAATAACTTATGAACAAAATTGTAATCTGATTGATCCATTTGCAGGAACTTTTAATTTCTCTGAAGCAAATTAACGCAAAATTCAACAACCCAACTCACTTTAGTTGAGCTACAATGTACAACTCTAATGTTGATGCGGAAATCTGTAGTTTATTCGGGACAACATTGTTGGCCATGTTGTTTGGAGCATTGTGGTTAATTTTATTTATGGCAGCGCAACATGCTAATTGCAACTGCAACAAATTGGTTGCTGTTTGCCTAATCAGGGTCAGAGTTTTGGCCGAATCGCGAGTCCTTGGGGAACTGACAATTATAACAAATTGTATGTCAATTTTCTAAAACTAGTGCAGAACTATCTTCTGCTTGTAAGTGGGCCATATTAAATGAGCCAAGTACTCAAAGAATATGCATAAATTTGTATGCAAATGCAAATATTTTTATGTTTTACTGGTACAATAAAAGATAAAGGATACAAGTGCAATAATGGCAACGGCTGCATAAAGTACCAGAAATAATAGCAACAAACAACTTTGGCAAAGTGCAAAAACCAGCAAAAACAAGAAACAGAAACAACACCAACAACAATAACAAAAGGGGTTCAAAATGAAACAATCGCAGCGCGGCATGCGAACAAAGGCAGAGAAAAATATATTTAATACGAAAAGTTTTGCAATAACGGAAATGAAATGGAAATGGACGCGCGCCAATAGACATAAATGTGTGCGAGGTGCCGCAGCCGACAGGATACAAATAGGACACGGCACCAGCCGACCACCATCAACAATAACAACATCATGAACGGCAACAACAACTACACAAGAGAAATCTCAATGCAGGCCGTGTAAAACAAAAGAGCCACACAATGCAAACTCTAAAGTAAGAACTAACAACAATATCCGGCAAAAGCAATTGCACAAAACCCATCCAGGATATAAGAACTGTTGGCTGTAAAATATTAAAATAAAAATGGAGAACAAAATATGCATGGAAATTGGCGGAGCTAGGTATAACCATAAATGAAAGCTATACCTACAAATGAGTTCAATCTATGAAGTACTCAAGAATCTTACAGATAAGGTTATTGAATGAAATAAACATACTCCTTAACAATTCCAGCAATACATTATTTATAAATAATTTTACTTTAATATAAAAGTGAAGCACTGCCTTGAATTTTAGGTGCTTGGAAAATATAGGTGCATTAAATTTGTCTTTAAGGTGCATTGACCACCCAAATTGTATTGAATTTGTTATTATAACTGTAAGGTATTGTATCCAAATATTCCTAACGATTGTCCTTTTGTTATTAAAATCCAGTTAATGTTTTGGACTCAACAACAATTGTAAGACCTAATAAACTCTTAGTTCACTTCCAATTAAATTTATAAAGTAATATTATTTATATTATTTATATATTTAAAAACTTTTAAATAAATTTCTACTCATGGCTTATTAAATCCGTGTCTAATAAAATAAATTTTTAGTCCTTGACTATATTTGTTAATTGATTTATGAATTGTCGGAAAAAAAAACTTTAAAGTCTCTCGGCAATATAGGCTATATGAAAAAACAGTTACACAAATTTAAAGCAAATAGAAAACTATTCTAAGCTGTCTGAATGCGAACATTTCTTTAGTTTCGTAAACTACTGTAATTATTTGTTTATAAGTTAATCAATTGCCTGAAGCACTATATTATGTATTATAGTTTGAACTGATGTTGGATCATTGGACGTGTGTCATTTTAAGTGCATATCCAATAGATACAGCAATCAAGAGTACACTAATTAATTGCTGCACCAGGACCTTTGTATGAGCGCATGTGTGTGTGGGAGGGGCGTTTACAAAACAAATAAACACACTTACCCGAGCCAAGCACACTTATAGCTGCCGCAATGCAGATTTACGCATACACACACACACACACTCACACACACATTTATGGTAAATGCAAAAAGCCGGACTTTACAATGTTCACTTGAAATTTACTTACTGCATGTCTTTGTGGACACGCACACGCTGCGTATGCGTAATAAAATTGAATTAACGCTAGGCCGAGCAGCCATTTTGTGGCACATTTCGCCCTCGGCTTGTTGGCCCGTAAATAATGCTTCAAGTGGAGTGTGTAAAGTGTATGTGTATGGCTTTATTGCCTATAAATGAAATCATAAATTTGAGACAAGCTCTCCACAGAGAACTGGCCTGCAGCAATGTCAAGTTGTTGGTCGATTTACTATCGCAATTATTATTAGTTAAATTTGAAGTTTAAGGACAATTTATTATTGACTTGATATGATTTGCATGTTCGAACAAAGGGACATTTAATGCATAAATATTGACAGCCGTTTGCTTAGCGGCAAGTACTGTAATATTATCTTAATTTAAAACCTAAGTTTATGCCCAATGTACTTAAGCACAATATTTACTTTGCTTACAAGCTTTTAACCACTTGTTTGTCATTAAGACAAATGAACGGCCAGGAATTTAATATCCTTACTAATCACATTTAAGTGTGCACTTGTGATTAAATCAATACTTGAGGAAGTAGTAGTTGCGAATCTAATCGCTAAGTGTGTGCATTCCAGATGCTTTCGAAAAAAATATTAGTTATTTAAATAATATAAAGATTATAATTGAAAATAGTTTATCAAAAAATCTACACTAATTTCGACCGATTACCAGCTTACAGTCAATAAGTGAATCGGAATACAGCTAGAATGTAAAAATCAGGAAAGAGCATTTTGAATCCTATCATAAATCAATATATTTACAATATTAAACGCAATTATAAAAGAAATGTATAAGCACTACGAAAGTAAATATTTTACGAGTTTTAAGATGTCCATAGAATTGGTACAACAATTTGTTGTATTTGTTTTATATCTTAAATTAAAAAAAAATAACACAATATCAAGTTTTAATATTTCCAACTCGTGAGAATCAGAATTTTGCACCCAATTCGAAAATACTCTGTTTATAATTCGATCAACATACACTTTTAAATTAAATTGCAATTGTAGAATTGCACAATTCTAAGCCCTTTAAAATTCCATAAAAATATTTATATATACAAAGCTTGTTTATCGATTTCATGCTAATGATATAAATATTATCACACGGCTTAATATAAAACATAATAAATTATGCATATTACACTACAGCTAAAATTGAATAGCAAGCTGATTATGATATGGCCTAGAGTTTCATAATAATTTGCATATTTGAATTTATTAAATTCAATACAAAATTCAAGGTAAGTATGTACATTTTTTTTTTTCAATTTACTCTAAATGCAGTTGATTAACAAATTCAATTTACATTACAACATTTTTAGCGAACGCAGCGATATGCATCGTAATTATATGCAAAGCATAAACGCATCAATATTAAGCGCAATTATTTTCCTATTATTTATATACATATATATATTTTTTAAATATGCACATATAAAATTAATTAACAATCTGCACAGTGATAAATGAGCGTGGCTTTAAAATAGCTGCAAAATCAGCGCTCTAATGGCAATAATGAAATGAAAAGAGAGAAATGATTCATGGTCCCTTTGTGTCAGCCAACGAACCCAGCTCTGATTTCATAGTGAAAGTCAACTGAGTCATTTGTCGTCATAACTTTTGTCATTAAATGCTGGTCGAGAGGAGCTACACCTCCTTGCTCCTGCTCCTGTGGCCAGGACGTGCTGAGAGGACAAAGGCGACGCATTCGAGACATCCAGACGCAGTTGAGCCGCCTGTGCATACATTTTTCATAACATGCTAAATATGTACTGACACATTATACTCATATATCCTTAGAAACAGGCTGGCAAGTCACGTTCCTTAATATGTACACACGTATATGTTTGCTTCACACATTTTTAATTTATTTTCATGCCAGTCGGCTGCATGTATTTGTGTTTGGCCTTAGTGCAATTTTAGCCACAGCCTCAAGCAGCGGGTTAAGAGCCTTTTTGAACCCTTGAGAACCGGTCAAACAGTGTCTCAGCCGTTTTTCTATTCCCATGCCCCTTGTCACAATCACATTGCTGGGCATTCTTCTTATCTCAAGTACTTGAGTTTCTTAGACATTAATTTTGCTTTAAGAAAACTGAAAATATATTTAAAAATTAAAAACATAGCAAACTTTGCTCTGTACTACTCACGTTATAAACTTTATAAATTTTACGTAAGAATTTAGATAGTTTAATTGTAGTTCATAGGAAACTGTTCATTATACAAATAAGTAAAGCGTAAACTACAAAAATGTTCAATACAACAAGCTTATTGTCAAATATGCCGCTATTGCCGTGCCAAGAATTCATGGACAATGCACATTTCTCTATAATCATTGGGATTGCATTGTGTGCATTGCTTTGGTACGCGGCCAAATTTGAAAGCAAACAAATCCTCAAGGATTTGCAGCAAAAGCAACAGCAACAAGGACAACAACTCGAGTTTAAACAGCAAAAGGAGCAGCCAGGAGCTAAAAATGCGGCTGAAACTGATGCAGCAGCTCGGGAAACTGAACAACAATCATCGTCGCCACGCCCAAATCAAACATTTAGACGCCTTAATCCCGTTCAAAGTGTTGAGAGACAGATTCGCAAGCGTTTACAATCCGCAGGAGCAAATGCAACAGAGACAACAGCCACGCGTCGTTTATGTCAAAATTTTGGATGCCTCAATCCCAATCAAAGTATTGAGCGACATCGACAGAAACGTTTGGATTTGCAGTAAGATGAGCAACAATCCGCTGATAGATGACAATGCAAGACCAGACCCATGGAACCATACAATTGACGATATATAACTAAAGCTGATCTAATTAAATTCATAATTTAATAACAGTCTTTATGCACTTTTATTTCATGTTCATATACCTAGTAAAATTTTAGTCAGTTTTAAAATTTAAACATTATTTTGAACTGCACCTGATCTTATTTTAGGAGCTGCAAGAATCAAATATTTACATTATATTGTTAGCATAGATCAAGTTCGATCAAGAAGTGCAGTTCTGTGTAATAAAATTTTTCCACAAATTTTAATGGCTGTAAATCTTTTCCTTTTTAATTTACATATTTATTATTTAGTTTACATATTTTTGGCATTTTTTTTTTAATCTTTATTGAAAAATTTTAAAATTTGAACGATAACACGTATAAATACAAAATTTGCTTTAATCTAATAAAAAACAAAACAAACAAAAACCAAAAAATATGCAAAATCCGAGGTCTATTATATATGCCTTATTATGCCATTATTATATCCTTTATCCAAATTAATTTATAACAGAATGATGATTATATTAAGCAAAATAAATATACAAATGAAGCTAATAATTAGCTTAAGAATCTCAGCTGAATATCATTACTACAAAAAAATGCAGGATGCAGAACGTAATCCTTTAAAATTAATTTGTAGCCAATGCCTAAGTGCTGCTTCTTGCCATTCCATTGGCCATTTTAATTGGTTTGCGAGCACATAAGCCGTCCATAAGTCGCCAGGTAAAAATGTGCAGGGCGTAAAAAAAATATTAACTTGACTGTGGGCAACCCAGCAACACTCGACTGGCCAGAGTTGTCAGAGTGCCCAGAGTGCAGCCAGTGCCAGGTGCATTGCTTGTGTGAGTATGAATGCGAATTTGTATCAGAGTGTAAATGTGAATGTGTGTGTATGAGTGTGCCTGTCCTGCCAGCCTAGACAATTTTAATGGCCATTGTGGTAAATGAAATGCGCTTAAGATTAAAAGCAGCGCATGAGAGACTGGAGACTATGTTAAACCCACAAAGCAAACATAAACACAAATACAGAGGGACAGAGTAAGAGATAGAGATAGGAAGCGAAAAAATAAATAGGCACTGTTTTTAAACCAATTAGTCGACTTTATTATACCCTATAGTACCAAAAAGTAGAGTACTTAAAGTAAGAATTAAAAAAATATTTAAAATATCTTATAATTATTAACTTTACGAATTTAATAAGATTAATAGAAATGTAAATATTAAATTAAAAATAAAATATATTCTTCTTTTATTAAAATCCTTACAGAAGTTGGGAGCCTTATTAACAATCTGTATGAAATCTTGTCGCTCTGTTTGATCTCATTATACGATATAGTGCTAAATAAAGAGTTAATTAAAGTAAAAATTACAAAAATAAAAAAAATTTTTGAAACTTTAGTTATATATATAACTTAATATCTATTATATACCATCTCTTTAAAAAACTTGCCAGCCTTATAATCTATTTTTAATTGAACTTCGCTATACCCACTCTATAATATTTGAACATAGGGTATACAGTGAGTCCGACAGCTGCAGTTGCAAATATGAACGGGCTCAGTGCCAGTTGTCACCCACATGGACATAAGCAAACATTTTAAAGTTCAAAAGAAGGTCCTTAACCTGCAGCCGGCGGCAGCTGCACTCATGTGCAGGATTCTCTCGTCCTGCTGAGCTTTGTGCAATTGTTGCTGCTGTGGGCTGCTAAATGAAGTAAGTGTTAACGCAAATGCAAACAAATTGGAATGGGCGTTGCAAATCATTGTGGGGCGTGGCAGCCGTCAGCAACTACTTACAAAACTCCCGACTGAAGCAAAATGAGGTCAGTGCTCCAGGTCATGTGAATTGTTAGTATACTACAGAAATAAACAAATACATACATTTAAATCAAATACAGTAATGGTGGCCAAAATTCAACGAAAAGCAGTTTTCGTAGTATATCAAATAGACTGATAAATATATATCTATATTATAATATTGAAAGTTATTTTTAAACACTGGCAGTATAAGGCTCTCTCAGTAATGAGCTTAAAAGATTCCAAAAGTGATTTAATACACAATGCATAGAGCTGTGTAACATTTTATCTAGCTACTTGACTATATTGCAGCGAAGCCATACTATAACCAAGTTGTATGTCAAGCGTTATAAAATGTGTGCAATAAATTTAATAAAGAACCAAAAGCGCCGAAAATAAATTAAAATTATGCAAGAGTGCGCCCGAGCAACAAAAAATATAATATACATATATAAATAAAAGAAACCAAGCCGAGTTCTGGGCAAATGAAACCGCCAGTTTTAACCAATGCCACATATTTACTTTTATCTCAGCGCAAGCAGCCAAAGCCAAACACGCACAAACAAATGGGTTCGTCGGTCCAAAAGGAGCAAAAAGGAGCAAGCCAAAAGGGGTTTCCGGTCCAAGACAGACAATAAATGTGCATGGTGTGCCGGGATGGCACTGACAATGCTCGAAGGATGATGCTCTCAAATTGTCGGTCGTTTAAATACATTTAAATATAAATGCAGTCAGCGCAACCCAAGAGATAAGAAGCGCCATGAGACATGGGAAGGACATCTGAGCAGTTCCAGCAACTGTAACTGCAACTGCTTCAGATTCAGCTTCAGTTTCAGCTGCGGCCTACTCAGCTCGACATAAGTGAATATTGCATTCATTCAGCTTTATTCATTTGGCATAGCCGGGGCCCGCTATTCTATCAGAGTGGAAAATCACCACAAACAATTTTAAACGGGCTCGTATACGCGATAAGCAAATATATATCCAACACTTGTGGTTCTCACATTTTAAAATAATGAAAAATGTTGAACGGGGTCAAAACTTTAACTTCGTTGGTGCCGTTGGCATTCGGCGTTGAGACAGAAAGATGAAAGAATTTAATTACATATTTCTTGGCAATACTCCTCATGCGCTTCTGGTTGAGGTTCAGTGCAGAGAATGAGATTCATTTTGTTTGTCGTTGTTGGCCCCGATTACATTTTCATTTTAATGCACGATTGAAGATGCATTCGGCGAAATTAATTGAAAAACGCTGCCAGCAGCAGAGCTAATATTTAACTTTCTGCATTGCCCCCAAATCCCCCAGTTCCACACACACACACTCACATCCTTCGATCATGTCCTTTTCCATGTCGACACTTTAACGCTTGCATGCTGCATGCGAAATGAGTTTTCCTTACGTGTCGTTTTATTGATTACTGAAATCACTGCAAAATTTCATATTTTATTCCTTAAATTCAATCTCTTGAGTCCGTATATCTTGCGTGATTTATTTCGGTGCAAGATATGTGACATTTGCGTATAAATTGTGACCAGTGTGACCGTTTAATGGAGTCATTAGGTCAACATCTGATTTACATTTAGCATGGCGAGTGTCTAGACTTTTGACTCATAATGAACTTTTGTAATATTAGCGACAATTCGGAGATTGGCCATTAAAGAATCAAAATAGCTAATATAAATAGATGAGCCTTAACATTATGACATTCTAGTGAACAAAGAATTTGCCTATCATATTTTATTATAAATAAATTTGGCTATATAAATTTGGCTTAAAGCATACAATAAAACTTTTTCTATATAGAAATGCTGAAAGATGTATTTACAAGAAGGTAATAATATTTTCAAAAATTATAGATTACTTATCTAGTCAAAAAACCATAAAGGTTAGTTATCTGTAATATTTTTTATCAAATGATAACAAAATTATTAAATAAATATGAATAAACAATGAGCTACTTTAAATCAAGTTAATTCGTTTTTCGAAGTATAAAAACAAGCACAGATTCACAATAATGTTGTTCAGGAGCTGTAACATTTATTTTTGTTATATCACTGATTCATAAAATGTAATGTCAATAAGCAAATATTTGTTTATGTTTCTGCACAAATTATTCTAACATCCGCTTCACTGGAAACAGTTGTTGATTTGAAGGCGCTCTGTTTTTGCTTTATGTCCTTGTATCCTTATAGCTGCACAAATGTCTGTTTCAATTTCATCAGCTCATCGTTGTCAATTATTTGTGACATGCCCGTTCGACTTTATAAACTGGCACTTAAGAGAGGTTGCAGGCTCTGACTTCTCGGTTAGAAGGGATGGGATTAATACTCTGAGCTGGTCCTCTAACTTCACACTTCAATGTTGATGAAGTGACATTTATTGGCTGCCTGTCGGTCAGTCAGTCGCTGACTGGGAAATCACTTTGTCAGCCCTGTCTATTGGACAATGTAATGATGTGCCTTGCATATGAAATTTTACTCCTTGTCGTTGCTCCACTTCAATGTTGTCGAAGCCTCTCCATGTGTTCGCATATGATAGCAACATGGGAAACGGGCTGTCTATGTCTGTGTCGTCATCATAATTGCATAATCACATCATTGTCCTTTGTTCAACGTAATTGTAGTTGTTGTAAGCAACAGACCTTAATAATTCAAGAAACAAGCTCAACAACTGAGCAGCATTGAGATTGTCAATTTCCAATTTAAATTTTAAGCCTATTAAAATTCTTTGAGTATTTTATTTAAATATGCAGATCAACGATTTTCTAAGAAAGGAAAAATATATATATACTGCATGTTTAATTAAGTAATTCCTATCTTAAAGATTGAAATGCATTGATTATACTTAATGAATGTTCAAGTTGAAGTGGTCACATCAATTCGTATTTTGATACATGAAAGTAATCATAATCCCATTACCAACAATGTTTAAGTCAACATATTCATAAAGCTTCATGAATCAATATTTTATTGGATTTAGTTCTAAAGCTGAATTAAAATTTAAACTATGATTGGCAATATAAGTACATAATTTTTTAAATATAGTATATTATTCTATCAATCTATCAATTACAAGTAAATTAAAATTATTTTAAAATACAAGTTATAATTAAAGCTAGAGAACGACCTGATAGGCGAGCACTCTCAACTTTAACAGTTTTACCTGTTATTTTAGTACTTATGTTCTATTCATAGAAATCCTTTTAGTTCCATTCGCTGCCATTCATCTTGTTATCCCAAGAAGCAGCAAAACCCCAAATTCGTACAGCTGAGTCTACAGTTTTGCCTTTGCCAAGGCTAGCCATAATCCTAACCACATCTTAACGTGGGATGGTAAGCCATTAGGTGATTTGTGCCCTGGCATATACGTACGACAATCCGATCAATCATTTTAGCAACATCCTCATTAGCTGCACTTCGAAAATAGCAACAGAAGGACATGTAAGTATTATGTACACGTGCCAATCTGAACAGCCACTGCAAACATATCATAATTAGGATAATGCAAAGACAAAGTAAGGAGCAGCAGCTGAGACAGTGTTGACAAGTCGTTCAACTGCGGCTGATGTTAATTTCTCTGCTACCCGCTTCTAAGCATTTCAGTTGACAACGCGTCGTATGATTAATGCATTTTAATCGTTCCTCAGTCGCACTGAAGTATGACAATTTTTGCCGCCGCCAGACAATGGCCAATTAGTCAGTCTACACAATATGTATGTACTTTTCTACTTGTCTTAAAATGTCTGCAATTAATTAAGGCAAGCAGTGGTAAAAATTGTAAGCTGCTTGAGTTTTAAAAAGTGTTTTATGTATATAGACCATGTACTACTTCCTGCCGTCGCTCATAGCTCAGGCACTTTCTTATTTTCAATGCGTACAACCCTTTGTGGGTATTAAAAAGTTGTCTTTATGACCACATTGGCGACAACTTATAATAGTTTGCTTTGGTAGTTAATTAACTGTGTTGAAAAGCACACACCATTATAGACTTATTAGCTTAATGTTACAAATTCATAATGGAATAAATTTGCCAGTAAATATAAAATAAAGTAAAATACTAGAGAGAAGACGTTAAAGTGCTCAGCATTTATAATAAAAATTTACTGTATTTAATTTTAATTTAATCTTTGAAGTCATTAATTGGACAATATAAATTTAAAAAATATCTGAACATTTTGATTAATCTTAATATATGAATGAAACCCTATCAATAACAAAATGTGTAAAAATATTATTGAGCAGGATTATCTTTGTTTACTTATATCAAATGTGTTATTAATTATCATCAAATGTATGATACAAGTAGAATAAGGCAGCCATGAATTTATTTTGTATTCAATTTGTATTCCGTAGTTACAATAAGATGAAAAGCTAAACAATTCAATTGTGGTTTATAAACTTCGATAAAATCAGTAAAAAATTATTATTTTTTGGATATGAATAGTTGACCATAATAGGGCACTAAATGCAATTGGATTCATGGGAATATGCTTGAAAAAATACCTGTCGCGACAGGGAATACAATGAGTTCCATAAAATACTGAATGCAAAAGCCAAACAAGTTTGCAGAAAAACTAAGTATGAATGTAAGTAAATATATGACAGAGTTTACATATAAGAACGTACTTTTCAGAGTGAGAACTGAATACATATTTGCACAGCTGTATGTGGCAGTTGGCAGGTGAGTAGAACAGGGAAAGAGGTGGGTGAGAGTGAAGTTGCAACTGGGTTCGATTTGCACGACAACGAATGCAAACAAACAAGCAATAAGGTACTACGTGGAAATTGTCGCCTTAACTTAGTTTATTATAATGCCACTTGAATGAGATTCCGACGGCTGTTGCTCTGTTCAGGTGCACACGAGTACATCAGATATCCTTTCATTTATGCTCTCACACGTTTACTCCTAGCACTAAAGCAACGAAATAATACACTGAATGGTGCAGGATTTATAAGAATATACATACATATGTATGCATGAGAATGAATGCAGCTTCTCAGAAGGGGATCTCTGGCTTTGGGATATACGAGCTGCATCTGAACCTGAAGCAGTTGGAAAAGCATTTGCAAATAAAGCAAGACATGTGAGATCTTTTTGTAGCTTTGTGCGCAATTTGCCATTTACTCAATTTAAATTTTCACACTATTCTGCAATGCGACAATGCCAATCGTAAAATGTTGAATAATATTAGGTCCAACTGAATTGACAGTATTGGCACATAATATTATAATATACAATAAATGCTATTGTAATTGTAAATGCATTCATGACAAAAGCATTATTATTGAAAATGCGTGCGGAATTTAACTTTATTAAAACTCATCCGCTCTATCAATCAATTTGATAAATATTTTACTGACTTGGATTGCGGATTATGAAAGTTGCATATTAACATTACTGTTGATTGATTAATGTCAACTTAGAGAAAAGCAATTAAACTGACGCTAATTGCAACGGCATAGAAAAAGATTTATTAATTGCATAGCACGACAAACTAAAAAAAAATATTTAAAAATTGATTATATTTTTTTTATAATATTTTTTTAACTATTCGCTTTTAATTTACCCTACTTTACTGAGAGTATATATGATATACATATTTAAAGACAAAGAAAAAACATTTTCTGTAATAAAAATGAATATTTACTCCATTTTATTACTAAAAACAATAAACTAAAATAAAAATATCAAAAGCAATTCTTTAAGATATTTTGTAAATTTATTTTAAAATATTCTTATGTGAAAAATGTAAAATAAAATTATTGTATATATAAAATTTACTTTTACTTACCTTAAGAATGTACAACCTATACATCTTAGGATTGGTTAAACGTTTATTAAAGAGAATACACGCCTCGCATTGACAGAAATATTTATCATACAGCATATATTTTTTTACATTTCTCTTTTCAAAGTTTAATTGCGTAAAACTGTAGCAGCTATATTTTATATTAAATAATTATTTATGGTATTTATCGAACAATAAACCTGATGTTTTAATCCAGCAAAGCGTTGAAGCGCAAGCCCTGCCATTCCCTTGATTAAATTAATCATTTATATGTTGTTGTTTGACTTGACCATATTTGTGAGTAAAAAAAAATGTAAAAAAACAAACAATTAACCATAATCGAGCATTCTCGTCTAGCAAATACTATGTATATGGACGAAATACACAGGGATTTACACAAACTAATAAAATTGTCTGTATTAATTTGCATTTTTGTAGGTCATTGAATATTTATATTTTTTCAATATCATGTTCTACCTTCTTACAAACCTGTTTTATCCTTTAATTTAAAGTTCATATTTACAGGGTATAAGAACAAATAGTAAAAATAAATTGAAATCCTTTTACTGACTAAATCCAATATTAATTCAATGAAAATACATTATACAATTATTATAATTTGTGCAATTTCGCCTTAGGCCACGCCCATTTTTTATCACCTCGCTGCAGTGCACAAATGCGCTTAATGAGCTTTAAAAAATCAAATTCTTGCTTAAAAACAAACTACATAAAATCAACAAATAAACCGACTGCACAACTTGACCAAGTTTATGTATATATAAGTTTTGCAAATATATTTATATATATACATTATGTATATATAGTATAAGAGGACCACTTATCGAAAAGATTGGCCAAACAGTAGCCAAACTACTTTTTGCTTACTTTGTTAATTAAAAATTTCATTTCTGTTCATTATGTGCAGCAAACAATGGAACGTGAGAAGTGTATTGAAGTGGAAAATGTAACGACCATAAAATGTGTGTATACGTAATATGCAAATTATTTATAATTGGCACGACGGAAAAAGTAGAAGAAATACGATTTTGCTATATAAATGATTTAGACAAGTTAAAGCATAATTATTCAAGATATTGTTTTCAATAGTAGAAAAATAAAATAATATTGTCACATAATTTATTGACTAGAAATTTAGCAGTCCGACGCTCTTAGTGTTGTCTCGAAGATGAAATAGATCTCCGGCAATAATTACCATATTTATGCATAAAATTGGGTTGATCAATCTGTTGATTTGCTTTAAGTGCAAATTTTAAATTATTTTGCAATGAAAGTTCATTGATCACTGTCAAAGCCCATATTATTTGACCCAAATTGTTTTTCAAAGTGCATTAAACAAATATAAAAAAAAAACTAGTTAAGCAATATTTTTGCAAGTTAGAAAGTTCAATTAATAATAAATGTTTGAACCTTAACACATTTGTAGGCAATAGTAGTTTTGTGCATTTCACAGTTCTGTCATTATTTTCAAGTTATTTATGGTTGCAGCTCCATGTGCCTTAGTAAAGTAGTTTTTACGCTGACAGGCACATAACTTCGACAGTTCATTTCATTTAAACTTTTGTAGACTTGAAACTAATTTGCACTGCCAATACATGGCAAGTTTGGTAGTTAGTTTTCATTCTTTTGCACTTATTTTGTAACCCCATTTTTTTTTTTAAATGAAATTATTAATTTTGCGCTACAACTGTTGCAGCAAACTAATTGTAAAATAAAGAATAAGCGTCAATTGCAAAGAAAGTAAAAAAATCTCAACTCGAAGCAGTTAGATCCTCAAATATAATTAACTTTCTAAAAAGTAAATAGAATCTAAGTCAGTGAAAACTAAAGACAACAGCTGTTAATGAGTGCAGTTTGCCGAACTTCAGCATGGCGAATACAATTCCTGCTGCAAGGATCCCATCGCTCCTTGCCACTTGACTGCAAGTAATTTACGCAGATGCTGCTGCTGACTTTTGCTTAGTTAATATTTGCCTTAACTATTTCTAAAGTGTGCAAAGTTGAGGTTGAAGTTCAGCCTGAGCTTTATGTTTGCCTGCTAATGATATGGGTAAGAATTATTGATTTAATGCCTAGCAAAGTAAAAGGCACAAAGTAATGGCTAGACCTGACGACGCTGACGCTGACTCTGACTCTGACGCTGATGGTAGACGACAGACGAAGCGACGCCATTGCTGTCTGTCCTGTTATTGTTGCTGTTTCTGTGGCTGGCAGCAAAGCGGAAACGGAAGTGCAAAGCAGTAAGGACAACGACAACAAGTCAAGGGAAAAGCCAAAGCTAGCTGAAACCACAATAGCGGCAATCCCTGTAAATAGCTCTCAGTTTCTATTTTTTCTATTCTGTCATAGCAAAATAGAGTATATTGGGTTTGTGCAATAACAGATTTAATGCTCATTATTTTTATATACGAATACTGCGTAGTCGAATGATTGAGCAGTTTAAGTTTTGGATCAAGAAAAAACTTGACACCACATAAAATCAAATTTAAAATAGAGTATTATGCCGCTGGTAACTGCCACTTGGCATACTCTTACTTGCTGTTCTTGATGTTGCTGTTGCAGCTACTCACAGGCAAATGTTGGACATTTTTATGGTTTTGGTTTGGCAAATGTCAACGGTGTTATATAATGATGTTGTTGCCTTTGTTTCTTTTTTCAGTTGTTGTTGCAGCAGTCCACTAGTGAACAAAGCAAACTCTGCTGTCAGTTGAGGCAAATGTCTGACATTTTATTTATTGTTTCCTGCAACTGAGACGCGCTAAAAGTGCCAACTCCAAATATTTGCAAACACTGAAAATCGCAACTAATTTGCGGGTACATCGAGCCAACAATTAACTTACTCAATTTGCACTCAGGTAATTAAGACACTTGGTCTGAGAAAAAAAAAAAAAAAAAATGAGTACGAACAATTATAGCTGGTTTTTAGAGGGAGACAATTTCTTACTTTTACCTAGCAAAGGCATAGAATTTCATTGGATCCAACACTTAAATGGAGTCTAAAATTTTCGTTGTGTTTCATTTTATTTAATAAATGCTATTGTTATTTTCTACTTTGTTTTCATTAACGGGGTAAAAATTCAGCCTAGTCTGTTTTATTTCCGATTACATTTTATTCCGCAACGTGTGTAATTCTTAAGGTAATGTTACAGCTTTCGAATGAATTCCTCTCTGTACAGTAATTTTTCAATTGCTTTATCATATTATTAGTATTTAGATAGACAAACAAGTTCAATTTAAAATGATAATGTGACTACCTGAATATGTATAAAACTTTTGTCGAATTAAAAACCTAAGTCTTATTAAACAATAAAAAAATTAAGTGCTTGCAAATTGTCTATAAAATCTTTACTTAATCTAAAATTAAATTGATTGTATGTTCTTTTTGTGTGTATGCTGTGCATACATATCAGTTTAAATTGTTTCAATTGAGTTTTGATTGTACTTTGATGTAGTGGCAATTTGAAAACACTTTCGTAATTTACACACACTGCATATGCGTTGTGCATGAAAATGAAGCAACAAAATTGTAAAAACGCATTGAAAATTCCAAATCGAAATACAAGAATGTGTTAAGCCAGCATTCAGCCAGACAAACAATAAAACGCAACTTGAGGCTCAAGTGCAGCAAAGCTCTTATCAAGAAATAAAGTAAAGCAAAAGTTTTAAGCATCTTTGCACGCATACAATTTCTCATGAGTACAAAATACAATTGCACAATAAAATATATATCATAGCAGACATAGTAAGCAGCTGACAGAGAGAGAGAGTGAGAGAGGGAGAGTAGCGGAATATTCGAGGACGAATGCAAAAGCAGCTTAAGCGAAAGGATTTTAAGAGCAGCGCCTGGCAAAGGTTTTTGTCGTCGACGCTGCCATTTTACTAAAAGCGGAAGACAATTCCAAAAAACTAAAAAAAAGCGAGAAAGAATAGCTATATTCAGGGTACCCAAGATAAATACCCTCGCATACAAAATTATTCTGAAAAAATTATATATTCAAGCTAAATTAATAGGGATTTATTTAAAATCTTCAAAAATAAAATGAAACTTACAATTAGAGAGTTCGAATGCTTTATTTTCATTTGCAAAAATGTTACACTTAAAATAATTCGATTCTGTCGCTGGCGACATATTTCTGAAATATACTAGGAGCCAACCATTTGCGTGAAGATTTATCAGAAAATGAAAACGAATATATAGCACCGACACATTCGTATGTACAATAATACTAGACAGATAAATGGAAATCAATTTAGATTCTATATATACAAATTTAATGAAGCATATTTACTTAAAATTAACGTTTTGGTATCAGCAACGCTTACTTCAATGCGTTGCAAATTTCGTGACAATATTATAATACCATTTGCAAGGGTATATTCAGAGAAAAAACTAAAAACAACTGGCAACATGGCTGCTGCTTTGCCATAATGGCTGCCTTAAGACTACGTTTAAAAATGCCGGCTCACGCGCAGTTTGTGCAGCTGCTGCCAGGCAGGCCATTGATGTTTTTATTGCACGCCAAACTGTTGCCCCAAAAACTCGAATGAAATTAAAAGCGCGACGCCGAAACTTTGGCTATTAAAAAATATAAAAAAATAAAAAAAAGAAAAAAAAAAAACAGCAAAAAGAAGGTAAATGCTCAGCGGAAGCAATGAAATCGACATTCATTTTATTAACTCTTTGAGCCGTCGCTCAAGCGAATTGCCAATTAAAATGGCAATAGCGCGAACACCGGAAAGGGAAGTACGCCATCGCTTGTCATTTGCTAAAGAGAGCGGAAATCACGTAGAACTGGCGCCCAGGACACACAGATCCATTGTCAGTGCAAGAAATCCAAATCGAATGGAAGTATTGTAACATGGAAAGCATATGCATGATTTTATTTATTTTATTGAGATTTTTGCTTTTTTTTTGAATTTTTTTTTACTTTTGGGTAAAACTATAAAGCACACAAATGGCAATGGCAGATAAATTTTAATTTTAGCTGGCGCATATACATAATTTAAAAGACCGGGCGACATTAAGTCAGGCCAAGCCATAAAAATGTGTAGGGCAAATAAATTTCAAAGTGAAATACTTGTAAATGAAAACAAATGGGAGCACACATAAAGCAAAAAACAATAACTGCTAAAGGACACGGCCAAACTGGGCAATGGTTTACCAAAAATACACAAAAGCTAAATTCGATATTACGTATACGCCATGTACGACTGTGTGCAATAAATTCAGCGTGTCAAGGACATTGGCTAAAACATTCCTTGGGCTTTAGCTTAAAATGTGCCATAAATTGCGCCATTTAACTCACTTTCTTTTGCGTTGTTGGCCTATAAATACACTTAAACGCAACTAAACAACACACGCCAAAATAATTTTATTCATTTTGCCAAAGTTTGTGTGTTTAATTGATATTCAACTTTATTATTTGGGTGTGTACATCTATGCTTAAATAAACACAAATTATATTAAAATTATTATTGTTTTCATTTTCGTTTTTAAATTCAATTCACGCACCAATTACGTTGTGCTCTATTTGAGAATTGCTGGCGAACCAAAAAAATAAACATAATTATTGCAAATTTTGTACGCATGTGTAGCCATCGTGGCATAAATTATTATTTTAATAAACGAAAACCACAGTTTATAATCAGTTTTTCATTTGATTATTGCTTATTTGCCGTATTTTTGCCACCCTACACTTGATATTGTTGTTGGGTTGAATAATATAACAAAATGTTCAATAAATATTAAAAGAGTTGAAGTTCCCAGCGTTATCATTTAATTTTCGAAATTAATAATATGATCTATTTATTTTGCATACCATTATGGACAAATTTCATATTTGCATTTCTAATTACAAATACAAATAAAATATACACAATAAATCCCAATCAGGTTACTTCTTTACTAACGACAAAATATATTTAAATAAATATAACAACATTTAGCTGTTTACATAATATTAAACTGATTTCTCATACGCTTGTGTGAGCTTAAAAAATATATTTATATATTTAAAACCAAAAACATCAGCCTATTATGTTCATCAATATTCATAAATATTTAAATAACAATTCAAGTTAAATAGAATTTGAGTCTTTACCTTGATAATAGTTATTGTGTTATTTTTTCATATTTTTGTGAATACATATTGCCGTCGTTGTCGTTGTTTTTGCTATTGTGTAGCAGCCACAAGAATTGTAGAAACCGCAAATGCACATAAATTGCATTTTGTCTGACAGCTTCAGCCAGGAAAACTTACCGCAATCCAAAAGCAAAAACCCAACATAAAACTTTATTATTTTTATTATGATTGGAATAAATATTATTTGTATTAAGTAAAATTTTTGTTATAATTATATGTGCTAAACTGAAAAGAGTAAGACGAGTCAAACGAGATGATTTTATTTTTTATTTCTCTCTCTCTGCTTAAATGCCTTGTTCTCATACATAGACTATTAAAGTTTAAAAGTCCAAATTTTAAACACAATATTGCAAGTAGAATCGATTATTTCCTTTCCTTCCTCCACAAATTGTTAATTTAATTATAATTATAATTGTCACGAATATGAGATTTCATAATGCTCATTGAATTCACATCGGCAATACGTAATTGTATGACTCTTCATAGGGTAACTCTGCTTTAATCATCATGTACATCCTTTAAAATTATATATTATATAAAACGTACGCCCGACAATTCCCAATTTATGATAAAAACGCACAAAACTTTAAAAACTTGCGCTGGAGCAACAACAAACATGAAAAAATATGCCATTGTCATTTCACGTAAATTATTTTCCATTTTAGCTTGTCATAACTTTTATGCAAATGTTGACTTACAAATAGCACACAAAATACTATACTTATTACATATATATAATATATTTAAGCTCAAGCTAAAAACTTTGTCTGCAAAATTGTGAGCATATTAGGGAAAGGATTTTGTCACATTTTGTCAGCTCTTTTAATGAGTTTAAGCAGCATTGTTTTCTTTTTTCTCTCATTTTTTTTATAAAATAAATTGTCAACTTAATTGAGTGCATTGAAATGATTTGTATTGTGTGTACTTATAGTACGCATTTGAATGCCAAGTAAATGAAATGAAATATTGATGCGACTACATTGGACAACACTCACTCAGCTGCCAAATTATAATGTGAGGCACATTAAGTGCCACGTTCTCATTCGCCTTTATCATTTGCATGCTGCCATAGCTGTATAGCTGTGGGCAACATAATCACCAACCATATAGAAGGCGGAGTAATGTAACAGCAGCAGCAGGACGAACAGGAGCAGCAGGATATCCTGTCACGTTTTCAGTTGACTTGACTGCTGTGGGAGTGCGCAGTACTTAACCGTTCAAGTTGCCGGTCTGGGACTTGAGCTTACCTCCAGTTGCCCCTGGGCCACTGTTGTCAATGTCTCTCTGGTTGTTACTACCATGTCTGCTATGTAGATGAGAGGAGGTAGTGGGCGGGGAGTGGTTGCGGTGTGTCTTGTAGTGGCGTGAAAATTAAAGGAATTCCGTTATTATTTTTGCCATTTTTATTATATTTTTTTTCTTGCTTTTTTTTTTTTGCTTTCAGCTGCACACTTTCCACTTTTCCACATTGCACACTTTGATGCAAATTATGTCGTCGCAGCGAAAACAAATGTTGCATATGCATGCAACACGACATGTCACAAGTGCTTAGTAGTCCCCGTGTGCGACAGTTCTCTCCCATGCCACCAACCATCACTCCAATGGGCGTGCTACATTGAACACCCAACGAGCTGAGCTTGCCACAGGCCTCGGCCTGGCTTTGGGCTTTCACTTCACACTGCCAGCTTGTTTGTGGAAGTGTACTAAGAAGCGTGAAAGTAATTTGCAAAGTAGAATTTCTAGAGTTCCAGTTGCAGTTGCAGTTGCAGTCGTTGCTGCTGTTGTCTTGGCAGCTCATTATGTGGCAGTTTCTGTGTCGTCATAGAAATATGACGCGTTTGCCTGTTGAGAGCACAAAGAGCCAGGGTACAACATCAAGAAAAGTTAATAATATATACGACAAAGAATAAAATGCATATGAAAGTTCTGATTACAAGTGCGAGGGTGCTTCTTTGCGCAGGAAAAAATTATTTGTTGTAATTATCTGTATACAAAATTGAAATTTAATACAATGAGCAGGAATAAAATTACATTATTTGTTGGTGCTTTAATGGAATAATATAAAAATACCCTAGAGATAGCTTACTCAAATTAAAGACGTAAATTTCATTTTAAATAAATAATAGTTATCTTTGGCATTACTTAGCGATTTATTGCAACATACATAAGCTGCATCTTTAAATTTAAACAACTATTATACATTTTTTTCAAACTGTGCTTAACGAATCTATTTCTACGTAATAATTCAACATAATATAAATATTTAAGGCCCAAACTTGAACAATGAACAGCATAAAAATATAGTTTTTGATGCCAATTGCCAAGCGAAATTCCTGCCATGAGCAGTTAACCAGTCAAGCATTTATAGACAGGTCTCCTAGTTTATTGGGGCTCTCACACAGGGAGCCCATAAAAAATGGCCACCTAGCAGGGTGCCATGGTATTGCCATTGTCATTGTTCGCTGGTTGGTGGCAGTCAAAAACTGAAAACGGATTTAGTTGCCAAACGGCCAAATCGAATGTCACCAGCAGGACTGCAGTTATCAAATAGGAATGAAGCCAAATCCAAGTCCTGAGCTACGTTAAGCTTTGCTGCCGGCGTCTAGACGCCATTTGTCATGCAGCCATAAGAGATACATTTATTTAGCCCGCGTCCCTAAAAACGGCAACAAAGAACCGAATACTAAATACATAAGCATAATTATTTATAAAGCTCTGAGAGCATTGAAGTCAAGTCCTTTAGTCTATTATGCAGATCACCTCTGACTCTAGCAAATGCCTTGGATTTTAGCATTATTTGCAGCCGCTGTCGGGGCTAATTAACCCCAAATCCTTTAAAGGACTTCATCGACTGGCCCCAGGCGAATCATTAGTCCAGCCAGCCTTTTTGGTATTGGCTGTTGATCAAAAATCAAATGGGTTTTAATGTACACAGTACTTGTATTAATTGTATTTTTGTGTGGTCATTATGGCAAGGGGTTAGCAGGCTGGCGGCTGGCAGGTGGCAATAATTGAAAAACTTTGCCAGGCCTACTTACTAATTAAAAGTTTTTAGCTGAACCGCCTTATAAACATGACGTAGCTGTTGTTATGCTGCTGGGAATTCAAGTTTATTAAGTTGATGCTATTGTGACGAGAGCTCTTGATGTTGTTGTTGTTGTTGTTCTATACTGGTTTTATTAAATTAAAAGTTTCACTCAACTGCTGGTGTCAGGCAAGTTGTTAATACATTTATGCCTGGCATAAAGTGTTCAATGCCAAAGTATGACAACAATTTGTGCAAACAGAATAAAAATAAAAGTTGTTGATTGTCCAAATGCCAGAGTTCAACTGAACTGAGCTATTCACAGTTGCCAGTGCATTCGATTTGTCGATGACAGTGGATTACAGCAGTCAGTTCAATGATGAAACAATGCAAGCCCCAAAAGATGCCTTGATCCTGCCGTTTTGCGCATGGGGTCCTGCCAGATATATATATATATATATATATACTTTTATATATAGATAGATAGAGAGACAGCTGCATGTGGCACGCCTGCTAATGAAATTGTGCATTCAATCGAGTGGAACGATGGGAAAAGTCAATAAAATTGATGTAGCATACACCAAGGCGTTTGCCAGCATTGCAATAACGGGGACGCCTGAAGGATGGCAAATGAACTTGATGACAAAATGGAAATAACTGATGGGAATTCGCAAATGCAATAGCGAACCAGGCCAAAACTATTTTTGGATGGCACAAGACGTTGACAGTTGAACCGACAAATGCAAAGCAGTCAAGGCGAAATTTATAAATATTAAGCATGCGCCATGTTGTACATTGAAATGTACAATTGAATTGTTTTAATATTTAATAAATGCTTGCCTTATACATTGATAATCAGCCAACACCATATTGTGCATTGAGATTTACAACATTTCTGAAAGTGCTTAAATGTTTCTTAAATTTATACCTTTTTTTAAAATTGTCTAATAGTTGGCACTTTCAGAGCCAAGAGGCTGCCTCAGAGGCCCCAATCAGACGAAAAGTGCACTTAGGTAATAAATCTTTAATATTGCGATCCTTTTTGCAATGGCGTAAAATTCAATTCAAGGTTGTCCTTTCAAGTGCCAAGAACGCGAGTGCTGTCAAAAATATTTCTTGAATAATTTGTGTCCTGCTTCACGGTATTTTTTCTTGTACATATTTCTTCTTTTACAATTTTTTTTTTTAAAGATTTTTGTTGTTGTAGCCCGCCCGCTAACCCTCATCAGTAAGCCAATTATGGTATTAAAAAACGTAAAGTTGAAGGCACCAAGAAAAAAATAAAAAATAAAATAAATTGTGCACCAGCAACGACGACTTGAGGAGCAACAAGGTCAGGTCAAATGTTGCCCGCCTGTCGCCAGTCGACAGGCGACTGCATTTAAATGTAAATTGAAATTAATTCTGCTCGAGCAAAGGCACAAAATGGCCATGGCCAGCGTAGCATGACGCGGTTGGTTTGATGTGGGTAATATGCCCCATTATTGTACAGCCTTTGAAGTGGTGCCCAAAAAGTAACCATAGCTATATTGGCAGGACTTTCTATAAACATTTATTAATTTTTTTTTTTTTTTTTTGTGGAAATTGATGAATTTGACATCTGACGGTCACTTTACATAAAATATAAGTATAAACGATGTCATGGACAGCTGATCGTCAGTTAATACATATTTGATGCGAAGATACGCTTTTTAGATATATTATGAGAGCCTTTGACATGCCATTTGAGAGAAATTATATAACCGAATATATATCTTCTAGTAGTTGCAAGTAAAATTCCTTAAAAAAAACTTGCTTAAGTTGTACATAAATTGATTAAGCTAATAATCAAGTTAATAGACATTGTTTTAAGCAAAAACAAAGAAGTATTTATGTAAGCGTACACAAAACCTTTGTTAGTTGTCTTTAATAGTAAATTATCAAATCCAGTCAAATACATAATACAAAATCTCCCTATTTTACTTCCACTTTCCGGAAAAGCCACTTGAGGCAAGCTCTTCGCTTCTCATTCTAATAACCCTAAGTGCTTTCAACTTTCAAATTGAAAAGTCAACAGAAAGCATACCCAAATAGGAAAAACAGCAAATAGCTAAAGTTGAGCGCACAAAACAACAGAAAATGAATAAAAGCTAGGGATTGAGACAAGGACTAGGACTAGGTCTAGCTATCGGGAGAGTGGAATATAGAGTATGACGCGACTTGAAATTACAAAAGATTAAAAAGTGAAATATAAATATTTATTTGCGGTGCGGGCTTTACGTTGACACTCAGTCAGTCAGTCAGTTAGTCAGTGAGTCAGGCAATAAGGCTGAAATTCAACCCAGAAGCTATGCATGCAAAATAGTTCCAGGATCTGGACAAAGTGTCGAAGAGATTGCTGAAGGGAAAACATCCAGGGGGCATCCCAGAAGCCAAGGGGCAAGTTTTAAGGTTGAGGCTGTGGTGTAAAGGTGGCTTTGTTGAACGCCACGGCATTTGCGACATTTTGAGCTCATGTAAATCCATTTTAATTAATTCGAGACAAAGGTTATATCCTGGCATAATAATGAACTGAGACCCGGGACCAACAAAACCTTTAGGTGAGTTGAGCCCAGCTTCGGCTTTTCTAAAGGATTTGCATTTCATTTCAAGTGGATGAACGAGTGAATCTGATTCGCTGTCCAGTCCAAATGGGCTTTGACAACAGTGCCGCTTGACTGATGCTGTAAATTAAAACTGTAAGATTTAAATAAATAGAACTACAAATCAGAGCGGCAAATGGACATTTAACCAGCTGCAGCTGATGCTGCTTCACTTGTTGTCAATTGCCAACAGAAAAAAAATCAAATATAGAAGAATACACAAATTTCAAGTCCAAGTCAAAAATCGCAAATTTGATTACGTCGAAATGCGAATTGCTAAGTGGATTTGAATATTGATTGCAGCTTAGTCGCTTTAGTCAGTCAGCAGCCGTCAAAATCGCTCTATTTGCATATTGCTTTTTGCACGACAAAACTTTTGTAGACAACTTATCCGCTTTGCTTGGCAATTTTGCGTAAATCAGCTTACAGAAATTACAGACAACGAACGTCTACTCGAGCGCATATTGAGTGCCAGTGCTTATACTTGCTGCCTCACTTTGCCTCAGGGGTCACAGTCTCTAAGCAGCCAGTACCTAATACCCCCCACTCTACCATATACATATTTATATATATATATATCCATCTCCTGTCCACTTAACGCTGCTGCAGGCACAATTACGTATACGTACAAGTCGACAGGCAGTTCCAAGTTCCAAGCTGAAATCCCAGACGACATTCGACGACATTGGCAAATCTGCACTTGCTTAACTTAATTACACTGCCTTTTTGCAAATAAAATAAAACTTCAACCAAAAACTGCAGAGTCAGGCCAAAAAAGTTTTTCGGGGACACTGTACAAATTGCGAAGCGTGCAAAGGCCTAAACCAGAGCAAACTAAACCGATTGCCACAAACTAAACGGCCTGGCCAAATGTGCTGCAATTTGGTCAGCATCAAACTCAAAGTCATAACAGTTTGGCAACAGCAGCAGCAGCAGCATCGGCCAGAAACAGAAGCAGGAGCGGCCATGGACCGCCCATCATTTATGCTTTTGAGCGCATAATTGCCTGTAATTAAGGTGTATTGGCCAGGCCAAAGAGAGAACCAAATAAAAAATTTCGATATCAGGCCAAAACAGTTCACTGCAGCTTACAAATTGGCTGCTTGCATTGCCAAAATGTCCAGCTGGGCCCGTTGCCTTTGAGCTGTCATTGAACAGGAGAGGCAGAGCTTTCGAAAATTTGATAACTACTCAGCCTGAGTTGACTTTCATTATGTAGGCACACAAAGTGCCAGAAAATTGTATTTGATTTTGATGTAGATTGCCTTTAATGAATTTCGTGCATACAATATTAGGCACAAGAAAGAATTTTTACTGCACATTCTGGCAGAATGCTACAAGCTGGCTAGAAGAATAAAGAGGCTTACTGAAAGGCATTTACTTTGAAATTTTGGCTTTAAGTTACAATTCAATAATCTTAGTTTGCCCAGCAGTGAAAATTTTGATCTTTAAGGTGGTGAAATATCCTTTTATTTTATTGTCATGAATATTCAGAATTTGAGCTTCTCTAGATTCAAATTCGTAAAATATGAACATGTAACATGCGATAATAAGATAATAATATTTTTCTAATAGTCTAAAGTCTTCTAAATGCTTCTCTTCTTTTCTTTCTATAATACACATCTGTTTTATCTTATAAATTTCCTGATTTTACATTTTCGATGTTATATTTTTTTTTTGATACCAATAAATGTTCGACATGCATTTGAAATATTCATAATGTAATAGCCAATTATTATTTATTTATTTTCGTACATATTGCAAAGAAATTCAATTTGCAGGTACAAAAATACAGAAGAATGGAATTGCATGCTATGTGCAATACTCGACAATATGCGGCAAATTTGTTTTTAATTTTCCGCTCTACTTAAAACTGAAAATTGCAACCAGGCAGCCAGCAAAGCGGGTTAGATAAAGAAGCTGTTTACTGTCAGGGGTAGGGGAGGTCCGGGTACAGGGGTACGGTTGGGAAATGGGTAAGAACTTTCCACACACACACACACACACACACACCCTCACATCCACACCCACACTCTGAAAGAAGCATGCAAATATGTGCGGCATTGGGAAAAAATCAAATTTGCATATGCATTTTGTTGTTTTTATTGTTGTTATTGCTGTTGTTGCTTGTGTGTAGGCGGCAGCGGCTGCAGATAACAGCAGGAACTGAAGGACTGCGGATGTTGCATACCACACACATGCATAAGCACACGTACACACACACACACACAAAAGTGGCATGCTTTGTGGAATGTTTTACAAGTCCTTTGTCAGCCATTTTTAGACAGTGAGTAATTTTGAAAAACTTGCACTTTACCTTATGGCACAGTACTTAAAGCGAGGTTAAAATTTCGAACCAAAATTTAATGATTAGTTTTCTAAAATCGAAGAATTGAATAGCTTGAATTTTTGATGTTTTATATGCAATATGACAATTAAATGAAAAAAAATCGAAAATTGTAACTAATCTGAACCCGGCCAGTGACTTTTACAACTAAGATTGATGGATTTACTAACTGTATTGAATAAGTCTATACAAATTTCATTTTATTACCTATTTACTAGATAGTACAATATAAGTTTTATAGCTTCTTGTGCTTTTAACTCAGCCAAGTTGCACGTCTCTCGTCACATCTGTTAAAGTAGGTTGTCATTCATTGGTTTAACAACATTACAATTTCCATTTAATTTAGGTACACATGTAAGTGTATGTCTGTAAGCACATACATATATATATAAATAATTACAGACAGAGACTGTGGCACTGTCCGCCATATTGAGGGCAACTCCTGCCTGCCCCAGTGGCAGCGGCAGCGACAGCAACAGTGCGTGGTCCACTGCCCACAGCAACGCGTTACGCATATATTAATAAATACAGGCATAGTCGAGAGACGGGAATGCAAGCTAAGTGCTGTGTGCTGAGAGAAGAAACTGCTTCAAACGGATTCCCAGACACGTTTGTGTTCGCGGCACAACACGCGGCGTATGCGTAATTTTTGCGAATGCGCTCAGCCTCTACAGGCATGCGTGACAATGAAATCGAATTTGCTCATTAAAATGGGACAGTTGCGATTGCCAACGCTTGGGCTACAAAAAAAGTAGACATTGCGTATACGCCACGTGATTCAAGTAGACCAGCAGCCCGCATACTGCAAATCCATAAGATATTGAGCCTTTAAGCAGACACACAGCCCACACATACTCGTAGACAGGCAAAAATGTATAAGAATATGATTCGGCCTGGCAAAAGTAAAGTAAGTACATATTTTAATAAGCTAAAGCATATATACTCATATACTTGCATATAGTATATATATAGATACAAACATTTATATATACATATAATTATGCATGTGTCTGTTATTCTGCACGTTTTCTTTTATGTTTTTTGTACCTGATGCTGCTGCTGTTGCTGTTGCTGCTGTTGTCCTTGTTTTCGGCTCCTTTATGACTTTGTTTCACATTCTTAATTAACAAGCGAGTCCTGGCGCATGTGTTGGATAATCTTGCTTGTATTTTAGCCCTAAGCTCATTTTAACATGTGCATGTCGCAGTTGCCGAGCCGTGTTATACCCTAGAAAATGGCATTACAATTTTATAACAATGTGTGTGATGCATTGATGTACGCTTGATCGATTATAAAAAATATTATTATTAAACTTTGACATAGAAATTTCTATTCAATATACAGCTTGGCAAGTATCGTAGTATTTCGAAATAAATCAATCAAATTCAGCAATTGTGAGTTTAAATTTACTTTATATAGTTAAGCTAAAATTGTGCAAATTCTACTACTATGTTATGTGTCTGGCAAAGGAACAGTCTATCGAGAATTTACTTGCAGTATTATACAACTTTCTGCAAGGGTATATATTTTCGACGATTTGATTTGATTTTCGTTCTTGTCTTAAAGTTGCAACGTGGCAAAAACCTGGAAACTTGTTCAATTATTTATGCGAATTGCTTTGCTGTCAAGTTGTTTTGTCATTAAAATAAAAATAAATATATCTGTATATATAAAATTATTTGATATGTAAAATACGAAATCATTCCGCTTAGAGTAAAATCTTGAAAAGCTCAAAGGGTGTGCTAACAAATACATCAAATATGCATTTTTAAATAAATAATAAATATTTATAAAGTCTAATTAAAAAAATGTTGCTTAAAACGGTTGCACAAAACCAAATAATTTTAGTACTGTAGTATTAGGAAATATAGGTTTTATTTCATATATTTTTAATTTTATTGAAACTAATATCAATATATTTTATTTTAATCTATGCACATATTCGATTTTAGGAAATAATCAATTGCCTTACTATTTACAAGCATTTAATATTTAAAATTGAACAGTTCATCTAGCAAAACCTGAAATACTTTGAATTGAAATCGGGGCGTTGCTTTAAAGAGTTGTCAATGGCTTTGCAGCACGCTCCACATTTCGCATTCATACAAAGTCATTTAAAGCAATTACGCCCAGGGGTATTATTCAACTGCAACTTGCTGACAGACACACATTTTGCTACGGCTACAGATACAGGTTCGACTCCGGCTCCGACTCCGACTTCGACAACGGGTACAAGACTACGGCAAAAAGCAAAAGTGAGAGCAGCGCTCCAGTTGCAGGCAACTGTGAAGACCTGTGAGAGGCTGAAGCTCAACTGTGGCTGAGTCAGCACAAAAAGGCATGGGGCATGCCACAGAAGCACCAAAGTAGAAATATCTTGCGGCAGGGCACAGAGACAATAACATTTAAATGATTTTAATGGCAGCTGTTCGATTTTATTGACTAGTGGCTCCTTCTGCCCCTCCCGTCGCTGCTTATCCTTGTGTCCTTGTGCTTGAAGCCATCTTCTGTGCCCGACCATTGTGTGAAAATGTTATTTGCTAACTGAGAGTCATCAGTGGCAAGGCTGCAGCTCATCTACATGGCCAAACTGGCTGGAAGGTGGTCTCATAATAATAAAAATTATTGTTACTAGCAGCCAAAATGTATGTCATTGGGTTATTTTCTTATTGCCTGTGTTCTTGCCACACCCAGCGGCAATTGAAATGCTCACTCAAGCGAAAGTTGCTCAAGTGAATGCATTGAAAATATCTAAAGCTAAAGCTAAAGCTAACGCTAAAATGCTTGTGGCTCTCTCCAACATAATCAAGATTTTTTTGTTGGCACACTGCAGAATCTATCGTATCGGAGAAAGAAGAGGAAGAAAATTGGCAACATTGTGAATCGCATTGATTCCAATTCGAAGGCTATTGAAGCGTTTTAATATAATATTCAGAGACATCGATTTTTAGTTTATAAAATAAGAATTTAAAATTCTTCTTTCCTCTGTATTTTAATAACAATTTTCGTTGCATCAAACCTTGTTACACGATTGTGGGTTTTTAAATAGGAAAACGAAAATCTATATGTCCTTAATTAATGAATTAATTTTCATAGTCGCAACATCAAGTGCACAATCCAATCAAATAGTTGGGTTGTAAATATCGACGAATCGACCCTCTCCCTCAAAATCAAGCGAACACGATAAAAATCTCATATGTAAATAATTTTTTTCCATTGAAAATATCTTAATATTTTTTCTATATGACAACAAATCTGACATCTATAAATAAACTTTAAAAAAAATTTACTTAAAAATATGCAAATATTAAATAAATTAATATCCATAAAGTACTGGTTGAAATATTTGTATACAAAATAAAACGAAATCTAGCATTTAATTACCTGCGAGGCCACTGCCTGTCATTAGATTATTTACGCAAGGCAAACATGTTGAGGCGTTATAAACAATGTGGTGTCAAAACCAACTTGTAACGCAGAAATTAAAAATATATGTACATGTTTTGTGTATAATAAATTTTGGTTTACGTACGAAAAGAATATTTAAATCTCATAAATGAATGCAGAAATATAAATATTGACAAAAAGAAATGCTGAAAATAGGAGATTTTATTTACATAAAAATTTTATATTTACCATCAAAAATATGTAGTTAAAAAAATGATAAACTCTATTGTGATGTGCGACTTTCTCTGTGTTTCTCAATACTTTGTGGTAGATCGTAATCTGTGCCTACCATGGTGATTTTTAATATCTGTCAAATCTTATTTCGACCGACCTTAGTACTTAGTTTTTTAAAATATTTAAAGTTTAAAAACTGTAGTTATTAACTAAAGAATCAGCACTTTAACAGACAACTTGTAAATCATATTTTTTACTTCAAAACGGACTAAATGCTAAAGCACAAAATGACAACAATTTTGTTGGTTGGAGAAAACATTTATTGCAATTTTACAGTCAATTTAAAATTAATACGCGCTTGTCGCTGGGGCTGTCTTGCGGGACTTGAGAGTGCCTTGCAAATGCAAATTGCATTTTGGCATAATCTCAAACGCAACGCTGACGCAACCTTGGCAGACAAACTGGCAGGATAACAGGATAACAGGCAGTTAGACAGTCGGGGGAAGGAGGGTAAAATGGTTGCATATAGATACATAGGTGCTAACAATTTTGCTATCTACTAAAATCTTGGTCCTGATGCTGTTTAGGTTTCTCATGTCAAGGCAAAAGCTCAGCTGCATGTCAAATGCGCTAAGGCGTCCTGTCGTCTGTCGTCTGGCAGTTTCGCTTCCTGGCGACTTGTATGACTTTGTTTGCAGTTGAGTTTAATTAAAAACGGATCTTGTTAAAATTGAGGCAACAGGCTCACATGATGCATATGCCATGAGGGCTGCGATGAATTTGTTTGCAAGTTTAATTAAAGCGCAACAAAGTTTAACAAATAAACCTATTCCGGGTTTCCCTTTCGGCTAGATTTTGCAAAACAGAATTTGATTTAATATGCATATTTTCACTTTTGATTAAATCTTAGAACTATAAATAATTTAAAATGTATTAAAATCAAATTCAAATTCAATAGAAACCTTTAACAAAAAGTTGTGTTTTTGCAGAAAGTGTAAATAGGAAAGCTCTCTAGATTATAATATGCAATCATTTGCTTAAGCAATTCTTAAGTTTTTAGTATAGCTGAAGCAGGCGTCAGGTAAATTAATTTAATTGAAAACACAACAACACGAACTTTCTGCGCCATCAAATATTTAATTGAATGTGCGAGCTGGCAAACAAACATGATTTGGAAAATGCATTTTGTGTTTCTACAAAACGCATGGTTTTGTTACCCAAATAAATTCATTTTAAATATTCCTTAAGGCTACAAGCCTGTACAGCACTTAATCATTAATTGTGAAAGTAATTACTTGTGTGAATATGAAAATGCAGGCACAAATGAAACAAATTGATTATGACTTCAAAATTATTACATGAAATATGTTTTTATTACATACATCATTTTTTACTTCTCGTTTAATGTCCACTAATTTATTGAGCATCAATTTAAAAACTGTCAAGTATTTATAATGATATATATAATAATCAACAATATTGACATACTTGACTTTAATAATATTTATAATATTTGTCAATGCTATTTTGCCACAAAAAAAATGTATCTTTAATTGTGAAAGCAATCAGACTGACAAATAAAAACTTGCAGGTTATTAAAGCTCGATTCACAGATACTCTCTAAATATTATTATAAGAACCATTTTAAATTTTTATTAAATTAAATTTACTTGTACATGCCACACGCAAAAATATTAAATCAAGAATTTCGTTCAGGAAAATAAAGTTTTGTTAGAATCTCACAAATTATCCAAATATTTTTTATTTTATTTTTCTTTTATTTATTATTTTGGGATACAATTTATCCATAAATAAAATCCATAATTACTATATAATCTTTTTTCTAAAACATTTGTATATTTAAGTAAAATGAAATTTAATGAATATTGTTTTTTAATCAATTAATGAATGTTTTTTTGTTTTAATAATTTTCGGGGTTTTGGATTAAAGTATTGTTTTTGTTCTAATATGTAGAACGATATTTTTTTGTGAAATTCGAAACTTAAATTTGCAGAATTCTTTTTGTGTTAAGCATTTGCATAATTTTATCAGATCCATTTTCTGGCCACAAGGCATAAAATTTGTTATAAATATAATTTTATTTATTATTTTGACACACTTCATGTGTTTAATAAAAAAACATAATTAAAGCTGACCAATAAGTTTAAATAAAAAAAAACAGACAGATGAACACAACTATATTTACTCAATTTGTTGTTTTGATCAAGATATAAATATCAATTTTGTAATGTCCTTGACTCTATCTCACTCGATGCGTTGCACAATTTATAAATAAATATTTTTAAATTACAAGTTATACTTTTTTCTATCAGACTTATAAAAAGTGTGGTATGCATAAATGTATTTAAATTCCACGAAAATTAATATTTATTATATTTGCATTTTCGGAATTCTATTAATTTTTTCATATTACTAAAAGAGTTTTTATTATTTGTGTTATTAATAAATGAATATATTTACATAAATACTAAATATTAAGCTGAAGCATCTCTTAAGATTCCCAAAAAGGAGCCTTGAACACTTCTTATGATCTAAGTACCGTCTGGGCCAACTTAAGCTTTAATATGACCTTATGTAAACATATGCAAAATTTGCTTTTATTGCAGACTTATCATGTAAAATAAATCTGTAAGTACGCAAAGCTCACAGACATACATAATAGCTATTACATGGTGTTGCAAGTCTGTCTGAGCATACATGCATCCATGGTAAGGGCCAACAGCTTCAATGCCAAAATCAAACACATTTAACAAGTCATTTAGAGCCGAAACGCCCCACACTTGAGCCATCAATTGGATGCACCCTTCCGCTGGCAAATCGATGCCAGGGCTTCAATTGCAACTGGCAAGTAAACACTTTGGCAATTTGACTTTTGGTCAGCAGTGTCAACAGAAACAAACACAAACACCAGCCCAGACAGGAGACAGGAATGGTACGGGGAGGAAGAGGGTGAGTGGGTTGTGGGATGTAGCAGGAAGTGATTGTTAGAGACTGGCAAGGATGCTTCTCCGATGCTCGGTACATTCATTAATTTAACCACAAATTTTTGCAATTAAAGTTTGCTGTTTGTTTGTCTGTTTGTCTGTTTTGCTTTCTGGCAGAGAGTGGCATGAAAATCAAGCGCACTGAACACGAAGTCAATAAAACTTTTGTGCTACTTAATGCGAATTTATAGTGTAAACATGCACACACACATACTATATACATGTGCACCCACATAAAGTGACAGTAGTGGGGGGGGGGGGGGTTGGGAAGCAGAAGGGCAGCCGTCGTTGTGGTGTTTGTGTGTTGACAAAAACGACAAAATTGCGTTACCAACAATTGCATAACAATCATTTCAAGTTTTCCGCAAATTGTAAAAAAAAAAAGTTTTTTATTGTTATTATGAAAACTACAACAAATAAACAAACAACAAGCAACAACATTGGCATCAGTACGTTGCTTTTTGCTCTCACTCTCTCTCTCTCTGTCTTTCAGCTATATAAAACAAAATGGCCGCACATCCTTTTGCCAGCGCTCATTTTGGCACCCCAAAACGACAGACACCGACAGAAGAAACATTCGCATAACTATGCAAAATTGTTGTCCTTCGTCGCTGGCATTGTTTTGTTTAGCTTGTGATTTTGCTTTGTTTGTGCATATGACTTTGCTTGGAGGTCGCCTCGTTCCGGCAACTGTCAGGATTTTTAGTCCTGTGGCTGTGGTGGCAACTGTACGTCAATTGCGGTCCGTTTTGTGGCATCCGTTTGTTACTTGCAATTCCTTTTTTAGGGACAAATGGGGCGACTGAGACTTGCAACTTTCAACATTCAACTGCCACTGCCACAGCAGCCACTGCGGATGTCTGCCATCGGTTGACAAGCAACTTTTGGCTAGATCCTTGCAACTTTTACAACTTTGTCCGGCTTGCCTTTGTTCCAGCTGATGATTTTTTAATTGCAACTGCTTTTAGTAGTGTCCGGATTTTGCGATACTTCGCTTCATTAACGCAGCACTTGCAGCTATCATCATCATTGAATAGCAATCTGCGTACACTAATGAACAAGTATTGGGATGCAATGCAGAGTTTTAATTTATTAATAATATAATCATGGCTACAGACCTAATGAGGAGTTCTAAGTGATTGAGTTCTCGATTCAAACCAACATATAATTAAACTTTAAAGATGAGAATGAAGCCAAAAAAGTAAGCATAGAAACAGACGGACAAACAGACAGACGGACATGGCTATATCGACTCGGCTCGTCGTCCTGACCAAGAATATATACACTTTATGGGGTCGGAGACACCTTTTTCTATGCATTAATGCATTACACAATTCAAGACAAAATTATAATACCCTTTTGCAAGGGTATAAAAAATAGAGCTATCGATTATTTTCAACTCTATTTCTACACAATTATCCAACTTTAAGTTATTTTATTTGCCTGCTAGTGTACACATCAGCATAATTTGGTGCTGTTTGAACGTGAGACCATATGGCCAATTGCTGCTTTCATTTTCACCAATTTAATGATGATGATGAAGAGGAAGTGGGGTGGAATGCTATAGAGGTCATAACGGTTTACTGCATTTTGAGGCTAATCAGAAATGCGTGTTTTCAACATTTTCGGACGTATATTAATTATGTGTGCCAGGCCAATCCATATGCAATATTAGCGTCCAGTTCGCCAATTGATGCTGACGCCGCTCCACACACCCCCTAACCAGCAGTTTATGGGTTGAGGTATATCAGTGGATAGTATTGTAGTAAATGGTGGTAGGGGGAGGCAATCTAGTTATAGCGGTCAGCTCATTGCCGTTATTATGAACAGCTGACGTACATTGATAGTGCGAATTATGCATGCGCCTTGAGCTAACTTCCAGGGCCAACATGGCTGATTGGCCAATTGAGTAGCTATTTCAATGTGCCGGCTGCTATTGCAGTCACCGTACACACACACACACACACAATGTTGCCACTGTTAATAATGCCTGCCAATGCCAATAAGCCATAGTCAAAGACGAAGGCATTGCTGTTTAGCGTAATTGAATTACTAATTTTGTGCTGTGTTCTAATTTATGTTTATTAATGTGCGCCTCAAGCAGAACATTTTCCATTACTTAGCTACGTTGACTTTGCAAGAAACTTTGTCTAACTAAAATACAGTAAAACTTCTCTAACTTCAACACGAACAGGTTGAAATACCTACAACGCGAACTAAGTTTAGTGACAAAATAGTGTTTTTTAGACAATATTGTACACAACACGAACTGTTAAAACTTTAATTTATCTTGTACTGCAACTTTTATAAATATAAAATTTAAATGAAATGTTAATTGATTAAACACGAAAATAATGAGATTATTATCTTAAATTTAATGTTGCCAACTTGACGGCATATATTTCCTTAAAGAAAAGCCTCTACAGCTCGAATTTCCGTGTTATAGATGACGATGTCTCGACTAAGAAAAGTAGGACTGTATTATACACTTTCATTTTAAATGGAATAGAAACTATGTATGCTTAAAAGTTGTACAAGCCTAAATGCAAGTCAGGTAAGTGCGAGTGCGAGTGCGAGCCCGAGCTCGAGTGCTACTACGAATGCGAATGTGACTGCAATGCAAAACTTCAAAACTGGCAAAAATAAACAACAGCAAAATGTGCTGAGCAAAAGCAAAATTGTGTGTACAAAGCTCAAGAGCAAACAGAAAGCTAAAAGCAAAATGCAACCGCAAAATATTTATAGAAATTCAAACAAACAGCAAAAAAAAAAATAGCAAACTCAAAATGCACACATGCGTGAAGGGTAGGTATGAAAAATTATAAGAATGCAGAATTGAATTGAAAAGCCCACCAAATAGTGGATACTCTATTTTCAACTTAATTATGAGAGTTGCAAATAAATCTAATTAAATATATTTAGAATTCGAAAAAACCAATCCAATTCTTTATACTAAAAAGTTGGCTTAAGTGTTTCAATAATTTGATTTTACTCGTATAATAAAATTTCCTTAATCTTTTCATTCAAAAATTCGATTATTTAAATATGTATTTATTGTTAAATCTTAAATTTATGTTAAGGACAAACCTTTCAATAAATTAAAGATATAACAACATTTTTATTTTAATTTAAATATATTGTTATATGTTCAATTTAATATTATGCAGTATCATGGTCACATGAATATCACACCATTGTAAGCCCGCCTAATGGATATCCTTTCAATAATACCCGTCATTGTCAAAGAGCATAAGAAATTCAATGCGTATCCTTTGTAGAGGGCAGCCTTAATGGGTTTCTTGGCATAATTAACCCAAAAACTGGGCTGGGTCAGACAGGATTGTGGATTGCGAGAAAGTGTTGATGGTAAGGCAATACCAAATATAAGTCCAGTCAAGTCATGCGTGGCAATTTCGCAATGGCAGCTGCTTCCATAACAATATATCCCCCGACATTAACCCCGCTTAACGCAGGAAACTGATTCAATGACACTTCTCATGCGTGTGAATTTATGGGATCGTGAGCCTATAACATTTTAAAGGCAACCCTCGGAAGTACTTTAACTATTTTGCAATCGTAAAAAGTCAAAGTTTTTTTTTATTTTTGCCACACATAAATCATTTCCCCTAAGCATTTATGTTATTTATAAAACATTCTCTCTTTTTTTTATTGTATTTGCCAAGTGTTTGAAAGAAAGCAAAGACTAAACCAAGTCGGTGGTCGTGAGCGATGTAAGCACGCCTGGGAAATGTCGTAATAGCGCCTTCTGCTCCAATATAAAATACATGAAACTTATTTTCGCACACACAAAATAGAAAGAGAGAGAAAGTGCTTTGAATTCCTATAAGCAAAAGTATCTGTTTCAATTTGCATATCTTTGATTTCCAGCTTCAACATTGTCCTGGCAAAACTTATATACCAGTTTTGTAGTTGTAGTTTTAGCTGTATTTGTGGCTATTGTTGTTGTTCTCTGCTTGTCAGCATTATTCTCCAAGGACAACACAACAATGCCACAAAGTTTGACGCCGAGCTTAAGAGTTTGTTGGTCTTAGCCATACGGTTGGGACTGTGAATTGTGTGGGCCTATATACCGTGTGGCTTTACAGCCAATATGCGTTACTAATACGTAGAAACCATTTCATTTTACGTTTGACTAATAGAAAGGATTCATTATGAATTATACATATGCGTGTGTTTTTTTGGGGCTCCTTGGGTTCGGACCAAGTCACCGTCTTAGCCATGCGTGCCCAGGACAGAATTTGTGTATGCGTGTCCCCAAAGGAATTTCGGCATGGCACGAGTATACGAATGGATTGTAATTGTGAGCTTTGGCTTTGCCTTTGGCCTTCTCTTGTCCTGGGCCAGGACTCTCTAGACAATGACAACAATCCCCTGGCTAACAGTTTACTGTTGCTAATTTTCAGCGCAGATTTTCTAGGGGCCAACTTGATTAGAATTGATGAACTTGATGGGAGTGTCAGGGCTTGGCATATTCTACTTTTTTTACATTTCTTATTTATGAAGTGTGAGATTGACTGAAGGTAGTTTATTAAGGACACTGGGTGACATATAGAAAATAAATAAAACTCAGTTTAGGTCTGCAATCCAGACATTTAGCTATTTATTCTTAAAGTGACTTTAAGGTGCCAATTTACTAACTCAGGCTATAATGGGTCTTTCAACTTAAGGATTATATATACATTATTGCTGTAAAAGCAAAAACTTTTCAGAATAACTAACTTGGCTCAAATACACTTTAATTTCAAATTAGTTCATAATAAAAACTTATTTTCAAAAGATCTAGATCAAAATCAATAATTGTTTAGGCAAGAACAATTGCAGCAAGTCGTAAAGCCAAAAATGATTATTTTTAATCTAAATTGAAGCTAATTATAAATATAAATATTTATAGACATTTAAACTACGTTTAATTAATAACTCAAATAACTAAGCTATGAGACAACGCTTTAATATCATAATTACAATGAATCGCAATTCACATAATTCAAATTAAAAGACAATTGGTTACTTTGTTACTCATTTACTTGGCTGGTCTTATACATTATCTGCCATAAATAACTCAAAGACAACTGTGCAGGGCATTCAAGTGTGTGCACAAATGAGAAATAAAAGCCGAAACTATTTTTGATATTAATTGTCAAGGCGGTTTTTGGGTTGATATTGAACAAGTTGCTGAGTTGATACAGTTTGAAGATGTGCGGCCATTAATTTCCGGTCAAGTGGCCGGCAGACAATCATAATTATTTATTTAGAAACACAGCAGATTGACCAGCTGCACACGTGGTTATTGTGGTAAATGTTAGTGGGGTATACTATGTGTTAGTTTGTGTGGTTAGCCAAAGGTGCTGAAATGTTTACTTTGTCAGCAGCCAACAACTGCGAGTCAAAGTTAATGATGCATAGCAGTTGCGGTTGCCTAAGGAACGTAAGGATATATATACAATATATATATATATATATGGAACGTATGTCCTTGTGTGCGGCTGCTTTCAATTTATAGAACTCTGTAATTGCAACAATTTTCTTGCCTCTTTTCTTTACAACGTTGTGGCACAGTTAACAGCAAATGTTCGATTTTAATGACACGGCAATGCAGCTGGCAATGGCGATGCTTCTCTGACTTTGGCTGGAATCCAATCTATATGTTAAAACAAAGAGCGGCACTAAAAGGAACCTTCAATTTGCGCAATAGCTTGGAAATAATTTATAACATTTTGCAGTTACGGCACAGCAGTATGTGACTCAAGAGCTTGAAGGTCCTTAAGTTCTTTTGGATTATATCGGGGTCGCATTTCCGGACGTACTCCCCTCCCAAACTACCTAATGCAAATATTGGGCAAAGTCACCTTTTAGGCTGCTCATTAAATACGACTTAATTTTTGTTTGAGAATGCGGCTCTATGTCTACTTTTCGGTATATATCAGCATGTCAGCAAATAAATCACTAAAGAAATCAACAATCTGCTGACAGTTGCTTTTGCACTCGAAGAAGCCAACACATTTCTGATTTCTAATTTCAGTCTCTGGCAATTTCATGCTTGGCAACATTTTTGCTTTTCCCTCGGAAGACAAATTAAAAAGTTTTTTTTTTCTTTGTCCAGCGACCCAGCCAAGTGCTTAGCATTATTAAAAGTTTTATAATTTATCAAATATTCTAGGCATATTTTTATGCACTTTCAAGAGGGTATTATTATTTTTTTGGGGCACAATGACAGAGATATGTCTGAGCCTATAAAGTATATTTGTGTATTTGTACTCTCAGCTTGAATGTTTTCTTAATGACGGTCAATTTTTATTTTGGAATAAACTGAATCAAAACAATGTATCTATATAGCTAAATAGAAAATGTAGTTCTTGTATTTAAAGACAAGTTTAACTTTTCCCCTTTCAATTTGTCTAAACTAAACTAAACTCGCTATATAACAAATTATGAGTGCAATAGAAACAATTGAAAAGTATTGTGTTTTGAATGGAAAAATTGTTTCTTTAAAGGGTATTTAACTGCGGCAACCCAAAAAACAGTTTTTCCTCCGTTTTCTTGTTATTGTTATTATATCTTTTTTTTTACATATTTTTTTGTTTTTGTCCGGGAATTGTTTACCGGACACATTGCTGACATTGACATCCGCTGAACATTTAGGCAGCTGTTTGGCTGCCATTGTAATTGCCAATTTAGTATGAGTTGGGAGAATAAATGTTTTGGTCTGCAAATGAAATCAATAGCCGGATTGGATTATAAGCAGCCTGCTGATAGCACGCAGCTAGTTCATTTTTTATAGATAAGCAGACACTTTTGTTTCAACAGCCAGCAGCTGGTGCTTGTAGCTCCCTCCTCAGCTCCCTATCTGGTCCTATACTCTAGTTCCTGTTTGTACCTGCTCTACATGCCACTCAGCGGTCATCAATCTTGTGCTATGATAGCGTCTGACAGGTAGCTCGTAAATCTCGACGCTATCTCTGGCTTCTTTTTTAGAGACTGTCCGTTGTGCGTTCCCATTTGCGTAGCTGTCAGTTCTAGATGGCCAATACACATGAGACCCAGTTAGAGCAAATCAAATCAAATGTCCGACTCGATGAGTTTAGCACCTTAAGATATTTGTAGTGCGTAGGTGGCCTTCGTTCGCAAATAAATACATGTATTTTTTATGGAATTGTTACTGCCTTGCTGATAAAAAAATTATATATGTATATATTTAAATTTATAGACTACTCCTATTAAATATCAAATCAATTCGAAAAGTCTGTCTATCTGCATACATTTATCTAATTTTAATATGTTCACGCATTAAAAAACAAGCTCTAAATATAACAAGGCATGACACTTTAAAATATTTTTTAAACAATTTTTGAATATTGGTAGTCACAGCCGTAAACTGTCTTGTTATGATGCTTTATTAAAATATACATTAACTTTTTGTTTATTATTATGAACTTTTTAATTGCATATTGTAAAAATTATCTAAAACTTGTCTGAAATCTAAAAATGTCTGAAAATGGGAAATTGACTATATTATTTATTTCACTTATAATAATATAATTGAAGCTTTTTCTTAAATACAACAGCTCATATAAGCTTGTTTTGAATAAGCAATAATTTTATTTATTTAAAATAGACAAGTTGCTAAAACTAACTACAATAAAGACGTTTTACTTAAGCTGTTGACCAAGCTTAAATGCAGGGATTACACATGTGCTATATGCGATACATGGTTGTATGTGTTTGAGTAATGAGCAATAACATTTATTTACATATTATAACATAAAAAAAAAAATCCAAGCAATATCTGAATGCATCACAACTATTTAATGTATAAGTAAATTTGCTTGTTAATATATTTTCTATATGTTGCACATTTATTTATTATACTAAAATAGCCAAATATTTAGTATATATTATATTTGCTTTGATTTGAAATACGTTATTGATTGTTGCTACCCCTTTCCTATAAATGCCGCTTGTTGCATTGTTGTTAAAATTAAGCTGCCGTTAAGAGCTCTGCAGCATTGTTGATAACAGAACTACATGAAATCAATCAGGTTTAGAGCTTAGAAGCCATACATAAGTGCAGGACGAACTAGCTGTAGTTGCAGGATTGTAAGGCATTTCCAAAATTAATCAATGCCAGCAGCAAAGGCTGGCGAAGGTGCATTATTCGCTGTTTCCACTTACTTGGCTGGCAATCGAGTAGACTCGAATCGAGCTCAGAAAATTCAATATCCTTGTCGTTGTGTGCGCCATTGTGCAAACGTTGCGTATACGCATTATTAAATGCTCTGCTCAGATAAGGTCCTGGACAATGGTGGTCATTATGTGTGAAGGCAAAAGGTGTGGCTGGCATATTTCATAGATTTTGCTCTGCCCCTAAGGATATACCGAGCACAAAATGTGCGCCAGGACGTTTTCATTTAAAACCGTGTTATTAAGTTGCATGCAATTAAAATTACGCGCGTAATCAGAGCGAGAAAGATAAATTCACGTTATAAATATAATTCGCGCTTGGATCACGCATGCTTCCGAGGAGCAGCTCGGCGCCCCCGTAACAGGGATTTGGCACAGCTCTCCGGCGTATTCTTGCGCAATCAGGCTGCCGCACTAGGGGCTAATTAATTTCACCACTTTACTCCGTTACGGCGTCTCAAGGGAGCTTCAGCTTTTTGCCGTATTCTATGTGTGGGTGCTTTCAATTTCTTTTAATTTTTTTTCCTTTTTCAGATTGCCTTTTTTATTTGAGTTACCCTCTAGAAACGGGCTAGAGGGAGAGTTTCAGTTAGCAAAACTAACAGATGAACAGCTTTTATTTATTAAATAAATTAAAAGCATAATAAAAATACCTTAATATTTTTTCTTAAATATTATTGTGATTAGGTAAATTTTTAAAGCTATCTTCACCTTAAACTAAAATATCGCAATTGTCAATACTTTTGCCAGTGTTTTGAACATAGTTGTCCTTATTTATTTCTTACTACAAATAGTATAACATTTAAAAAAAATATATATTCTGAATGCTAGTTACCCTTTAAAAGTACCTTGAATTTGTCTAAAGTGTTTTACAACTTTATTTGTATTTAATTCTTTTTGAAACGATTAGACTTCGCAGTAAAACTTTGTTTAGATATTAAATATTTTAGTGCGAATGATTTTTAGTAAAATTACCAGAAGCCAATATAATTATGAATATGAGTAACCAATTTTTTTTTAAAATACAACTTATTACAGATCATCTGTAATTTCATCAACTTGAAAACCTTTTTTAAGATTTTCTTATTTTTCGCTGTTACTCTTTGCGCTGTTTTGTGTTTTAATTTTCGGAGCATTCCATAATTCGCCACAGCGCTAATTAATATGGCTTATGTTGATGGAAACACGGTCAGACCATTCGTCAATGATGAAATGCCTGGCAGCTGGGCAAAAGTTTAAATTAAAAAACAACCGAAGTAGTATATTTAAAATGCTCAGCACATGGTTGGGAAAATTATGCAAAACTCTTGGAACAAAACTAAAACCCAACTAAGATCTAAGGACGAACACACACACGCATGCAAATAGAACACACAAATAGTTGGCAAAGTTGGTAAAGTATACCGTAAGCTAAAGTTGCCAAAGCTTGAGGCTCGACGGTCAAGCGATAAAGAAAAAACTGATGCCGAAGAAAATGAAACGAACAAAAATTGAAATAGAAAACAAGAATAAAAATGTTAAAAAAAAAAAATAGAAAGGAACACAGATAAACTGTAGCTGCGAATGGTCGAGTTGCTGGCCAAAGAAACGAAAAGTGTCAGCAAGTGACTACAGCGAGCACTACAACAAGAAGGAACAGGCAAAAAACTAGTTTGAACATGCTAAAGTAAAGGACACGCGCAGATAAAGTTGCCCCATTGCCCAAAATGTACAAGAAGGACATTTTTTTTTTGTTTTTTTTTTTGGGACGGCGGCAGATGCAAAGCAACTCTAGGACGAAGTTGGCAAACAACATTAGTTGATGGCCCAAATGGGCCAACATGGCGCTCCTGGCAGTCAATAATAAGCATGCGACATGTTGGCCAGAGTACACTTTTGCCCCAAAGTAGAGTTCTCAACAATTTTAAAGTTTCTGTTGCCCATTGAATGCAAGAAAACTTGCAGTGTGCAACAGAAATTTATGCAAATATGCGCTACATTAAAGTTGAACCAAGTGTAATGCAAGCCAGCAGTGAAGTGAATTGCAAAAGAATGCATTAAGCTTGTCAAAACTATTTGCTTTGAATAAAAAGTGAATTTTTATTAATATAGTACACGCTTTTAAAATGTTAAATGTCCTTCAATCATTGTGTATACAAACTGACAAGCTGAATTATTGGGCCAGACTTATGTCCAATGTTAAATGTACTCGTAATTAATGCCCACCACATCCGTCAAGTGTTTGAAAGCCGTTAACTTGTTGTTGATGTTGATCCTGCTCCTCCTCCTTCTCCTCCTCCTCCTTCTCCTCCTCCTCCTGCTGCTGCCTCTGATGCTGTGCTTTTCATGTTTAACCCATTTAACTCCTAATTAATACACTTCACACAAAAATTTATTTTAATTACATGAAATAAACCAAATATTTATGTAGCTGACGCCAGTCGTTGCCGCTGTCACGTAAATTTATATAAATGTATGTATAAATGTATATATATTATACAAGAATATTTATATCTGATGTATATGCTGTTCCCATTTTCACTTCATTTTCGATTTCACATAAAATACAGGGTATTATAAGCTTATGATGATACGATAATAAATAAATTATATAAATTCTTGTTAAGCATAAACGCTGAAATGTACTTTACTATGCTGTCACATGAACGATCAGTCGGAAAAATAAGTTTTTTGTATGAAATCCGTTTGGCACCTTGAAAATAGCTACACCTTTCCTTGTGAAACTAATTTGCATTTGAAATCCAGAACAGTCCTTTGTGTTTTCATGTTAATTACGCCCCACACTTCTCGTAAGTCGAGCTACCAGTTTTTCAGTTCGCCGCTTTTGTCAGTTTGCCAGGCTGATGCATGCGTTTGTTTCGCTGTCAACATCATTTGGCAAGCGGAATAAAAAATGCAAAAAAAAAAAAAAAAATCAGAAAAAATGCCATCATCAAATAAAATAAAACTTATTTATGTGAGTGTGAGTCTGGCAATAAAAATGCCATACCATACTTGTTGACGTGTGCATAAAGGCGAAAAATACAGTACAAATTGCTTAGGTGGGTTTTGAGACTGAATAACCTGTTAATTGATATTAATTGATTATTAAAAAAATATATATAACAATAATAAAATGAAAATAATTACTTTATTTTATTTAAGTTTAATTTAAAGCAGATCTGCTGCAAATCTTATTTACGTATATATACGTGTATGTATTTTTTAAATAATATAAATTATTCTCCGTGAATTGAATTCAGTAGTGAAATTCAGAACAGGCATGTAAAAACTCATTACTCAAACTTGCATATCAATTCGAATGTTAATTTATAATATATTTTAAAGCTCACGAAAATTAAACATTATTATGCGGAGTGTATTTTCAAATTACTTAAAATTTAGCTGAACCGTATAAAATTCAAATTATAGAACTTTACCAAATCTTATATTTTTTATACTATTTATTTATAATTATTTATAAATATTATCATTTTTTATTGAATATATAAATATCTTTAATTCACAATATATAAATTCATCGGTTTTCACTGTATGTTTACATACAATGCCGCATGGCATTTGTAAGCTTGTCTAAGGACTTTTGTTTGATATACTGATACACACGCGCGCACACACACACACACACACATACACTCATACACACATCGCCGCACTTTGTTTGCAATTAGTGTCGCAGCGGCTGTTTCACTTTGTTGTTGGCGCATGTGTAAATTCAACACATTAATTTAGTTAATTAGGAATATGCGAGTGTCCGTAATTGCTTACATATGAGCGCATGTGTTCCTTTACAGGTTATATATGGGGGAGAGTGGGGGGTGAAAAGTGAGACTAAGACTGAGTTATAGACATAAAGCAGTAATGCAAATGCTTATTAAATTAAATACGAGTGTGTTGTGTTGTCCTCGAGACGCGCCTAATGCACTCATTATATTCATGTAAATAAAAGCTAAAGCCGAAAATAAAATCAGTATTCGGGTGTTTTACGAGTCGGAATGGTATATAAGTAAAAATAAGCCGCCAAAGTGGCTTAATTTATGCTCCTGTGTTGACCAGCGAATGTTTTTCCATTATTTCATGCTTCTTTTTGCCATTTATCACCTGCAGGCAGCAGGTAACAATGCCAGGATATGCTCCTACCGCCATTCTGGCGCCACAAACAACAAACAACAAACAGAAAACGAAAAGCGAAAGCGAGAAACGCCTTGGGTTTTTCGGGCACTACAACTCCTTACCCCGAAATTCTCTCTGGTCTTGCGGTGAGGAAAACAAAAGGATCCTTACTTCGACAATTTGTCAAATCGCCACCACAATTGCAGGACTTCGATTTCGATGGGGGTGCCGGAGCAGGGGTATGAGGGTGCATTAAGGTAAACGAATTTACCACAGCAATTGTGTGCCAAATTAATTGAAAAAGTTTACTTCAATCCCAGCAGTTCTTGTTCGCTTCTTGGCCGATTGCTAAATATTTGAAATAATTTACAAAATTGAATGTATGTCGAGAGTTTGAGCTTATTTCGGCTAATTAAAGATAAATGGCTAATAATGTTGGCTTAAATTAATGTGTGTATAACAGAATAAGCTTCTAAATTAAAGACCAAACCATTTAAAAAATAAATAAATTTAAACCTTAGATCTCAACTGTTTCTTTTCATATGTTTCCCGGCATTTTTGTCAATTGCCAAATGCTTCTAGTATTCGAATTTTGTATTCATGCAAGTTGTACATTTATTTGACACACATTTTGCTTATGCAACAAATTTTTACATTTTACTTTGCTGAACTATGGGGTCAGCTTGTCACCAGTTGGCCCAAATACAATTGAATGCGAGGGTGGCTTATGGTATTTGTATGTAAGTATTTAAAGAATTAATATAAGCCAATTCTAGAAATCACATATCATATAAAAATAAATTTAAATTAGAGTCCGTACCTCATAGTTCAATTAAATTTTTATTTAGTCGATTGGTTTCTATAAAAAATTTAAAGCACTTTATTAAAAAAAAACAAAGGATCAATTCCATCTATGTGCTATCACCAAATGGTGATCAATTAATTCTGAATTGATTTGGATCTTCGATAATGGCCAGGAATTAATTCAATTACCAAATTTGCAAAGGTTTCTGTGTAGCCTACAATACATTTAAGAAATTTGTTAATTTTGCGAAATTTTCAGCTAGACCTGAAAAATTTGTCAAACAACCTTCGCAGTAAGAATATTTTCATATGGCATGCCCGAATTCATATTTGTGCACATGGCTTTTATTTATTATTTTTTTTTTTAACAAGCAGCATACGAGTCCAACAAACACTAACCCGCACTGCTTCCCCCCTCCAGTTTGGCAGGACACTCTCTCCTTGGCCTATCCACTAAGTTAACACGTTTTTGCACTTGTCGTGCAGTTCGTCCTGGCAAAATTGTATTGCATATCAAGTGAAGTGCAATAAGTGAACACAACATGCAGACAAATGAACAACTGTGTAAATGCCTTTTCATTTGGCCATGTGACAGGGCAGCTTACAGTATTGCAAAAATATATCTATCTACGTACATATATATATATGCGAAATATCGAAATATGTTTGTGCAAAATTTAAACCATCGATTTAGGATATGCTTTTTTTTTGGGGAACTTGAAGCAATGCAAGGCAAATGGATGTATCGAATTGCTGCGTTGCCAGGCAAAAACAAATTTAAACTTGCCTGCATTTTTGGCCAAATAAAATGGCAATTGACCAAATTCGATGCTGATAACAAAAAGCGATTGCAACCTGTTAGTATTGTTGTTGCAGTTAGTCGTAGTAGTAGTAGTAGAGCGAGCTGGCCAATCAAATTGGCATTAAGTGGTTGTTGCATGCAACTTCAAAGTGGCAGCCAATGGCCAAATTCTAATTGAAATTCACGCCAATGCGCCGCTTAATTTTAAATAAAATTGCCAAAATGCCAAACAAATTAATTGACGGCCAATGCCAATGCCCAACTCAATGTATTTAGGCTGTAGCCAAAACTCATTACAATTTTTAATTAATTTTGACAATAAATCTCTTTGCTTGGCCAGCATTTGAGAACGCCTTTGACAGTTTGATTGAACGCGCATTGGGACTGATTTTTGTCGACCCTTGGATGGAGGCAGCTCTTGAGTTGGGCATTAAGTTTGCATTTGGGTTTTAAGTTTGTGATTTGCCTTTGATTTCCCCAGAAATCCAAAACAATATCAAAAGTGCTTAATGCCCAGCAATCAAAATCAAACACAAGCTGACCAATGCCAACACCCAAAAAAAAAAGGTAGAATTTGCATAAGGCCCGGGCTATGCGTGTCTACAAATTAAATTCAATTTTCCTGCGACTCGTCCTGGCACCAGCTAGGAAACAGCCGCGACGCTGCCTGAATTTCTGCCTTCCTTCCTTCCTGCCTGCCTATCAATCAATCAAAGCACGAAGGTTACCTGAGGGAAAAATTTGCATTGGTTCACGCAGCATAGAGCACAACTACGACGACGACGACGTCGACGATGACGATGACGTCCCAAACAATTTGTGTAACTTGGACCACGAAGCTGGGATCCCAAGTTTTTGCCCCTGATCATCTAATGGAATGAATGGATGGAGCAGTGCAAACTTAACCGCAGACGTATGGTCAAAATGCTCTCGAGAATTGGCTCATGTTTTTTGCAATGAAACAGAACAGAACAAAAAGAGTAAAGTGAAAGGGAACCCGATTTATTTTGCAAAAGTTTTCTCTAGCCAATTATAGGGTATATTGGAGTATGTGAAGAATAGTTATTTAAAGTGACAGGCTATGAAAATTTAAATAAAATGTTTCAAATAAATATAGATATGTTTTACCAATAAAATTCAGTGCTGCGTTCCATAAAAGATTCTGATTAAATACTTCAGTATTTAGTTTTTTTAATTTTTTAAAAAAACAAATGGCACATTCGCATATTTAAGTGCATTTATTTTAAGCTCAAAATATAAAAGTATTCTCATGTAATTTAAAATCTTAAGAATGTATAAATATGTCATTGTGTATGTGTAGAAAATTGAGCCAGAAAGACGAAAACAATTTAAAATAAAAAGATATTGGTAATGGAAAACACAATAATTGTACTCATTGTTATGTACTTAAAATATTCTTCATGAGTTCCTGAAAATTTATTTAAAATATGCGGGTATAAATATGTTCTATTGTATCTTAAAATATGTCGCTTAAATTAGCGAATTTATTTATATAGTCAAATAATACTTATAAAATTAAAAGCAAAAACATTTTTTAAGTAGAGCATTTGTCAGTCGCATAATTTAATTCCGACACTCAAACATACTTGCTTTCCATGCCCATTTCTGATTTCTTTCTGCGTTTTGCTTTATGCCCGGAACATGGCTGAGGAATATAAAAAAGGCCCGGTGCTGTGCCGTGCCGTGCCGTGCGGTGTGGTAAATGGTTAAGGGCATGTCATGGCAATTTGCATTTTTAGCTTGACAAAGGATATGCAGGACTATGCCCAGCACTATATACACGTGGCTCTAGGCCCCAGTCATACAATTTTGGCTCTGGCAGCAGCTGCTGTTAATATGCAAACTGGGATTTCTTTTGTGGCTTTGATTTCACGCTGGCCAAGAGCTGGCAAGCTGCTCTCGATATCTCCTTCCAGCCACCCACTTCAACTGGGCTCATATTCAATTTCATGTTCAATAATTTGCCCACGCCCCGGCCAATATTTGCCGTGGGTCGATTGCCTTGACCAAAGACATATACATAAACAGATTCCGCATTGTTGGCCCGTCCAATCAAATCAAGCGAGCCAGAGCGCTTAATAGACTTTCAAATATTGCCACTTTGCCAGGATATAGGTCAGGCTGAGTCTGATAATTAATGCCATCGTATAGCATCAGCCATCAGCGGGCCACCTCTTCTTTGGCAGGACACGCACAGCGCTCAAGGCGCTGCCAAGGACGCCAATGGCCGGCAGGAGGCCAACTAAACACCGTTGGCATGGTGTCCTTGCCCAGCTCTCGCTGATTGCCTGTGCGTTAATGTTAATTGCCTTTGATGAGTTTTATGCGCTGCGCTAATGAACAAATGACTGCACATTGCCAATATGTACATTATATCCTTGCACACACAAAGTATCCTATTCTGCCATATGGGTCATTCAGTTCTCTTTGCCAGCTTAACTGTGTTTAATTGCTCGCATAGCCCCTCTCCGTTCTGTATCATGAAACTGTTTGGAATCATACCCAAATATATAATTGAATGTTTAGCGCATCAAATTAAGGCTTATACGGCAGAACTTTGATTTGTCACACAGTCAAAATTACGTGTTACAGGTAATTAGAGCTGGTGGCGAAAATTACAATCCTACGGAAATATTCATTTATTTTGTTTTGTACATATGCTGACAAATTGGGCAATTTGTCGATTTTGCTCCACAAATTCTTAAGTGATTGAAAAGATATTCTAGATCAAGTTTTTAAAGCTTTAAATATAAATAGTATGGGCATTACCTATGGATATATTTCCAATCCATTAAAAAAACCTGCTACAATACACTTAACTTTAATTGTTTGCTACAACATTGCAAAGGTAAACACCATTATCAATACTTTAATTTTTTTGTCAGATTATAGTAATTAAGTTTTCAATTGTCTGCTTTTAAAACTTAAAGCCACATTTTTGAAACCAAACACAAAAACTGTCGAGCCAGAAACCGCAACTCTCAAGAAATATTCCAAGCGGCAACCTCAAAGCTCGCTTAATGGCATCGCTTTCTTTCCCCTTTGGAATTGTGGCCCGAAAAAAATAAAACAGCAAACGTTTGCTAAATTAAACCGGAATTCAAATTCCACCACACTGTCATGCTATAAGGACATGCAGCTGTACTCTCAGTAGTTGCAACGTCGCCTTTTGTGGCAAACGAAGCAACTTTAACTTCATTTCCTGCAGCAGCAGCGCCAGCAACAACAAATTTGTTGAAATTTGCATGCTGTGGCTGCAACTGCTGTGTAGGCGTATACGTAATATTTTGCGCCAGCCAAAATGAGTAATAAAAAACGAAATTAAGCTAAAAATTTGCCAACCGCAATAAGCAACTCTAATTTAACTGAAGACAACAACAAGTGAAAGATACGCAGAGAAAGTGCACGGCCATGAGATTTTGTCGAGCGCATTTCCGCTTTGCGGCCTTGCTCGAGTCGCCACTTAATGACTTCCGCAAATAAAATGTTTTTGTCGAGTCAAGTTTAAAGCATTAACACATTGCCAGCACTATTTTGTCCATATTTATCAGCAGACTGCCGCAGCAATTTACTAATGCATTTGTGCTGGCCTCTAATGAATATTAATGTGCCCAGAGGGGAATGAAGAGCTAAAGGGCTACAGAGTTTGCAGGGCTTGCAACCCTGCAACTGGCAATAAAATATTTCAATTAGAGCCAAGCTGCCAACACATGCCAGCGAGAACAACAACAAGAACCGAAGCAACAGAAGCAGCCTGATCAACGACTTTGTTAATGCCACAGCAAGTCGAAGATGCAGCTGCAACTGCAACAAGACAACAATAACAAGTGGGAGAATTATGAGCTCACGACTACGAAATACTCTGCTTTCAGTTTATTTTATTTTTTATTTAGTGCCTACATATGATGTGATATATACTTGATTATAGAAAGAGTTGTCCCCCAAATAATACTCTACTTTTCTTGATTGAAAAATATATATAAATTTTTTAACATCGTACAAACCTAACATATGCTCTTTAGCTTTGCCAACAGAGTATAAAAGGAAGATAAACTGATGTTCGTCCCTTGGCATACATAAAACCTAGCACAGAATGTTGCTGAAGGGTCACAGAATTAGAGGCAAGGGTAACTTGAAGCTGATTTAAGCAGCTAGTAGTACTTTGTCAATGGGGCCCCCTCTTGCAATCGTCTGTTTAAATATGCTCCTTTGTCTGCACTTTGAAATCCGAATAACAATTCCTACATCTGGAAGCTGGGAGTTCCTCATTTCAGAATAATTTGAATTCATTAACTCATTGGTATTTCAACAATGTATGCTTTACAAATTAATCTATTATGATTAAAAAATATTTTGAAAATTCCATTTTTTATAAGAATTTCTGCACTTATTTTCTATTGATTACTCTTGGGGATTATAAGCATTTGCATAAATGTTATCAATTAAGAAATGAGCTTTTAATTACATAAATAAAGGCATTTTAATTATGTTTATTTTTTTAATGCTTCTTCTAGTAATTAATCCCTCACTCTACATTTACGTTTGTAAGTAGATTCTCAAATAACAGATTCCCATCATTTTATTTTTTTACTTTGTAAGAAATGAAATTTAATACTTTCCACGATTTTGCTCTTACATTAAGTATGGGATAAGTTTTCAATTAAATCAATGTGTTTATTTTGTGATTCAGTCAAGTAATTTTCCGAAATATTATTGTTATAAGTGTTGCACTTTTTTTAAAGAATTAAATGTTTTTTTTTCCAAAAAAAGTACGCCGGTCAGTTGGCTATTGAAATGTAAATTGTTTAAAGTTAATTATATCATGGTGGAAAATATTGAAAATATTAAGTTCGATTTTATATAAATTAAAACCAATTTATTCGGGTTAATCGGTTAATTTTAATAGATTTAAAAGTAGACTGCTATGAAGTTACCTATTAAAAGTGAAAATACGGAACCACAAATGTTGCATGTGGGGCATTTGTGGAATTTACATGCAATATGCACATGACTATAAATCGCTGTAAACAATGAGCTTAACAGTTTTGTTGCCTTAATTTTAAATTGTGGCTCAATGAATTTTTCACACACCTGTGCTTCAATTTAATCGTTCGTGTGTGTGTGTGTGTGAGTGTGTGCATTTACCCTCCAGCCTTATCTGCTAACATGGACCCAACCTTGTCAAAATAAACCATTCAATTAGTGCAACCAAATTGAATTTTCTATGCAGCTTGTTGATGCGGCTGATGCTCTGATAAGCTGCGGGCTACCATCGGCAATTTCCAGAGGTAGGGTATGCTAGGGTATGGGAGCGTAAGAGTGCGACTCTGAAAGAGCGGCAAAGTGAGAGGGGACCCAGATGCGCTTCAAAAATTTCATTAGCCTAACGAGTTGTTTGCTTAAAGACCTCGAAACTTTGGCAAATCTAAAGGAAAGAAAATTGTGGGCAGTTGCTTGATAATTTGCTGGACAGCAAGGATTTGCTCAATTTTATATTTTTTGTTAAGCTGCAGCTCAAGTTGACGCGTAAGTACTCCACTCTTTATTATGTAGCAGCAGACAATTATTTCATTTACGAAACGTTACGCACTGAACAATTAAAATTAAACATAAATAAACAGCGTCATATGTTAAAATCTGATAATTAAATTCAAAGCACAAGAACTAATTTAATACAACACTTGCTTTTTCTTGTTATATAATATTTTTCGTTTTAATATAATGTTACAATATCTGACAATCTGTTTTATGCTTTTGTTATGTTCTGATGTCTCATAACAGAGAGCCGAAGTAAGCACTAAAAACAAAGCAGAGTGTAATATAGGGGAGAGATTCTTGTTCTCTTTTGCGAGTGTTTATAATAAATAAATAAATAATATTCTATTTTTTTTGTGGTATTTGGGTAAACTAACTGCTCTTACGAATATGTGGTAAAAATTGTGTGCTCATTAAAGGTGTTTTACTATGCTAAAAATGGAAACAAACGTTCGTCTGAGTTTCGTTTAACCAATTAATATATAGGTAATATATTTTTTTTTAGTCAATTTTTAGTTATCGAATCAATGGCATATTAAGAAACATTAGGAAAAATTTTATAATATAATCTAAAGCATGGCCGGCGAATCTCCGCTGGTAAAGAACTTCATCATATTTCGGGAACTCCAAATTCCAATCATTATGGAGGTAATCAAGAGGAGCTCAATTAAGTAAAGAGTGAAACTTTTAACATATAAAAAATTCTTCATGCCAAAATGCGTTCCTGAACAGCTGCCCGCCAGGATATTTGTTGGTAAGCAAATAAACTTAACACTAGTATAAACAATCTATACTTAGCATAAATTATTATCTACAAATTAAATATATATAAAAATTCGATAATAAAGTGACCTTCAACACAATCCTCATTATTGTGGATAAGACCAAACTCATGGTCACATAATGCTTAATACAAATAATGTTAACAAGCACTTAATTAAGTAAGTATATGCACAACATTTTGCGTGATTAAAATAAAACACAAACATAATAAAAAATAACAAACCAATGTAAAACAAAAAACACAAATAATATAAAATAAAAAAGAAATTGTTTGGTTAAAATGCGCAACACATACTCACAGCACAAAGTAAAACATATAAAAAATACAGCAAAAAAAAGAAAATACTTAATGTTGACAGGCTTGTTCGGCCGCAAAGAGCTCACTAAAAATAAAAATGAAGGCTCGTTGTTGCCTCGTCGCTGATTGCCTAACAAACCAAAAAATACAGCATAATTTTTGGTGTGTAACGCTGACAAAAATTCGTAATTTATACAGGGGCTCGCAAAAAGCACTAAAAGCCAAGTTGAATGCCATACAAACAAACTGGCTAAAACAAGGCAACAATCAAAGCAGAACCCAGATCCGCTTATGGTTGTAGCTAAAACTGAAACTGAAGCTGCTCTTTATGTTGTTGTTTAACAAATTCATTATAACTTTTGCTATTAAAAACATTAGACGCGACTGCACACACGCATTCAAAAAGGAGTCACACTCATGTGTGTATTTGTCTGCTGGCAATTCCAACCAAACAGCCAGTCAGCCAACCTACAGCCAGCCAGCAATTTAACCCAAATGCTTATCATTTAGCCATTTAATTTAACCTTTTGCCCAGCACAGATCCCCACATAAAAAGGACACACATACAGTTTTTTTTTTATTTCTTTTACCATTTTTATACTGTTTCAGAGGGTATTATAAATTTCTCACCAAATGCGCAAAGCATTCATGTTCAAGGTATTCTATTTATTTAATTTTGATCAGCAAAGTCGCCTTCATTTGCTAGGCATGTCCTTTTAAATAAAAGATTAGCTGTAGGTATCCAGACAAAATATGTTTAATAAAAAAACGTTTAACTAAGAATGTAACTGTTTTATTAACAATTATTGTATTTTAGCAAAATATATTTAACACATTCATAAATTTTAGGTTTCATTCTAATCTTTACAACTTTAACGAGTTTAATTAAATATAACTCAATATACTTTTTGCAAGGAAAACTTTTTTTGAAGAGTATATAACATCGTCATTTCATTTTATCATCATTTTATCCACATTTTATTTTTAACAAATTTTTTCCTGCATATCTCAGCTCATGGCATTGTTTTTAATACAAACTGCTGCTCATATTGCTAATGATTTTGGGTCATATACACGTAACACTTTTGGGCGCTCACACGTATATAATTTGGGCTCGTTCTTTTCGCATGTCTGCTCATTGTTTGGGTCGCAGTTGCGTATACGCCGCGTGGTCCATATAGGTGTAGCTGCTGTTGGCTGCTGGCTGTTGGCTGCTGTTGCACAAATTAAAAACTCTCTACGCTACCTCTTTTATATTAAAATGTTGTTTCTCTGAACGTGATGTTTTCTGTAATTGTTGTGGTAACCGAGTATGTGTATGGTTTTTGAAAATCTGGTTGTTTTGTTGATTTACAAAGTGCAGCAATTTTAACTTTAAGTGTCGTTGACCGTTTATATGAACCAGAACCAGAGTGGCCACTTGCGTATGCGCAATATTGAAAACTAAACTTTTATTGTGTGATACCATACAATAATTGCGTGTAACTTATTATAAATAATATGATTGTGGGTTTTTTATATGTATAGCATAGATAGCTTGTACAAATCTCATTTTATTTTTTATTAAGAAGATATATTTAAGATTTTACTAGAGGATTTGTTAACTCAAATAAGATTAATATACATACTATTGCTATGCATTTGGGTATTTACTGAGGAGGTTCTTAGTTTCTGTCTCCGACCATACTTTGCCCTGTAGATTATGGGCTATGTATCATCTGGGTGACTGGCTTAGTTGTCTAGCCGTTGGCACTGCACGATTTCGTTAATTGAAATTCGCCGCTTGAGTACACAGCAACAATTTTCTTTGTTGCCACTATTGTAGAATACGCTTCCAATAACTGGCTCTGCGTGCATTGCGTATACACAGCACTGTACAAAAGTGCATTGTTGTCGGTGGGCTTCTTGCACCCAACTAACAATGGTCAAGGCATTCAAAAAAAAAACTAACTGCAAGAGACAGAGGCAGCGCCAGAGTCAGCAGCACCAAAGACCTTTATAGACAACACTGTGCGCTTCATTTGACCCAATCTCTGCCCTTTGTTTGCCTTGGTGCTGCTTCAGGCTGCCTTTGCCAGTTTCCTAAGATGTTGCTCACGTTGCGTACGCTTAAAGCTTGCATTCTTTTTCTCATTTAGCTGGAAAGTTTTATTATCTTTTACTAACGCTGTCTTCGCATTATCTGTCCACTTTGGTAAGCCTTTTCTTTCTTTTCGGCCATAGGACCTTTCTTGGAAAAGACAGCACATTTTGCCATCCGCTTACTTTGCACGCCATTGAAAATGTAAAACATACGCTCATTGGTTTACTAAGTGACCAGTGAACAATGTGATTGCACTACACAACAATGTTAAGCATCAAATAAATTACTTAACTTTAAGTTCATTTTTGAAGCATAGTTTAGATAAAAAAAAGGTTCAAAGGAGTCTGGCAGCGGGTTGTCGTTTGCGAATTCCTTGAAATTTCGCTTTCAAATCGTTTTCGATTTGATATGAAACTGATTCCAATTATTGAAAGTGATAAAGTATTTGACAGTTCCGAGTCTTTGTACAACTATCTTGAACTTAAAAAACATTATTTTAATTATACTTTATGCATAGAAAAGTTTGCATATGCTGGGGCGAAATTAAAAGTATTTTTATACTCTTACCAATATATTTTGTATTATATTCATTTTCCCCAAAGCTCTGTTGCACAGTGTTAATGATAGACTTTGGTCAGCCACAGCAGCTGTTGAACTAGCCGCTGATTGACGCTTTTTTAATTGAAACTCGGTTATTGGATGCTACATATTTAATACACTTATTTAACGCCAGTTGAGGATTGAAATGCTTCTGTGGCTAAGCACAGAAATCAAGCAAAGCTTTAGCCACATCAAAATGCCAAACAGGCTGCATGCAGCAGCCATAATGTCTGACCGAGTACTGGAAATAAAAATGCTTTCAGTGTAATGAATTTTGGGTTGACCGCACTCACAATCGTACTCACACTCATCCTGGCTGTCGCACTCTCGAATGTACTCACACCCAACACTCATTGAAGACATGTGCATGCAACAGCAAACAAAAAACAAAATCCAAGTAGGAGAAAACCCATTCATATCCTTGGGAACATGCTTGCTGACCTGCTGATGTCAGTGTCATTGTGACAACTCTGTGTAGTCTGCCAAGCTGATGTCCTGGATGTCCTGGCTGCTTGCTTGGCTGGCTCGCCAGCTGGCTCATATCAGTGCATGTGGCTGAAGCTGGAATTCTGGCTCGAAGGTGCCTTTTGGCTCTTATGCATTGCCCAAGTCAAATAGTCAAGTTTATGGGCAATGCTGCTGGAAACAAGTTGTAGTACAACAAACAGAAACACAAGCACAAGCACAAGCACTTTGTGCTGATTAGAAAATGGTTCCAATAATCTCTGGAATAAAAATAGGAAAACAATCTCTGGTTCTCTCTCTGTCCCTCTCTCTCTGTCAGCCTCTGTCTCTGTTTCTATTGAGGGCTAAAAACAATTGCAGTCAACTCGTTGCTTTGGCCCGCAAAACTTTAAACAAAACAGTCAGTCCACAGCCTTAAATGAAGCCTCAGTAATTAAGCCTTTAAATACAATGCGCATTTGTTTTGGGCAGCTACAGACCAAACTTAATTAGACTGGGGAAACAAAGCGTTTTGTTGTTGGACTCGCATCAAAAATCATTAGCCACATTTAATCAGTGGCCAAAAATACTCATTGTTAATACGGCATCAATATTAATTAAATGACTAAGTATTTCGCTGCCTTTCGCTTGCTTTTCGCTTATCCGCTTCATTCGGCCTACAGGGCGTATGTGCAATGAGTCTACAAAAGCTTCACTTGGCCTTCTGCTCTGAGTGACACAAAGCTGACAGCCCTTTGACAACGAACGCATTCTAAGCATGCTTCCCAACCAAAAAACATAAGCAAGACGTCAAAATGCCAAAAGCAACTTGGCCAAAAAAAGATGCGCTTTGCTTTATCAACCGAAGCGTCTGACATATAAAAGGCACTTGACAGTTGCCCTTATGGAATACACTGACTGCGTGGGCTCAGGCTGTAAACAAATTGAGCATAGAAGAACGCATTTAACAGGTTATATAATTATCATAAATAAAATATTTAGATGCAGGCTTTTCAATATTGAAATTAAGTCAAGTCAGCAAAAAAAGTGGTAAATAAATGTGTTCTAGTTTCGAAACATTCAATCCGCTAAAATATAATGATCTTATTTTAAAAAACTTTGAGAAATCGAAATTACCAAAAATAAAAATTCTAACCTATTAAATCGTTTTTAACCAGGAAATAATAGCTTAAAAATTCCACTAAAAGATTGAAGTTATTTAAAAAATATATTCATTGTTCGAAGCTTAAATTATATAAAAGTAATATATTATATAATAATAATAATAATAATAGTAATAAAAATGATAGTTTTAACAATTTGAATATTATATAAATATGAAATATGACTTGAAAATATAAAATTTATTTTTAAAGAGTATTTAAAATTGGTTTAAACAAGTTGTTATTTATGCCAAAGAAGAAAAGCTATGAGTTTAGGAGACTATAATTATTTCTCACAACTGGAGGCAAGTTAATAATCCTAGAAAATAAAGAGCAATTTCTATCTTTTTGAATAAGGATTATTTATGTTTGTTTTAAGTTGATTTGATTCATGTTAATTCCAATTCAACATGTTAACTAAAATATGAAGTAATGCCACATTTTTATTTGCAATACATAAATTACTTGATTCCATTTACCCATTAGCAAGGTAGGCACAATCATAGAAATTTTTATAAACGTATTTAGCTTTTGTTTGAATAGTACAACAACTGCAAGGACAAAGTTTAATAACTTAAGCATTGGTTTGAATTCAATGTGGCTGTGGCAATAGTTGCTTGGCAATATGTATTATTAATTATTTTTGCAATTAACGCAACATTGTTGCTGCATCATGTTGGCTAAAGGGCTGCGTAAGCATTTTGGTTGGTCTGGCAGGATGCCCATAACTTTGCACGCGTCATAATTAGCGTGCCTTTGTAGCAAGGCCGAGGGGGGAGGTCTAAGCGTTCGCTCATTTAGGTCCTTTTCAGGATAACTGCCAGGTTGTGCCGAGCAAAGTTGGTAGAGGCTTCTCCTGGCATGCTATTTGGCAGTAAGCTGGCTCAAATTGCCTGCCTGCTTATCAGAGAGGGCAGACAGGCTGTTCATCACATGCATTGAAGTATGCAAAACTCGGGACGCATAAAAAGTGACGCAACACGCCTGAAAGACATGCGAACGTTTTATTGGCATTAAGGGATCAAAGTTTTGAGACGCTTAGACACACACACACACACTTACCAAGCAGCATAAACTCTTTGCAACACCCTTGAGTATAGGGTACACAGAGAGGAGAAAAAACAGCAAAGAGGCTGCCTTGTTTGCACAGGCGACAGGCACTTTAGTGAAATTTTAACGCTGACACAAGAAATATCTTAGCAAAAGAGATTGAAGATGAAAAAAAATATATACATAGCGTACACATATATCGAGAGGGCAGAGGCAGTTGACAAAGGCCGCCATAAACTTTGAGGGCGCACGCTGCGTATACGCAATCAGCTTTGGCAAACATTCGCCAAAAAAAATAGTTTTTCGTTTTTAATGCAAAGCAAATGCTTAGCTCGGCATTTTATTAGCTGCTTGTATGTGAATTTAGTCATAAATCTGTAGACGCGCCGCCGCGTTGCGCACTGCCGCATGAAATTGAAATAAAGTGTGATTTTCACTTTAGCCCAGCTCGACATTTGGACTCCCCAACCACATAGACTCGGTCGAGGACTTCAAAACCCAGACCCCAGTACAGCCACCACAACTAACTGGAACGGAATTTAGTGGCAAAAGCTACGCAAAGCAAAAAGTAGATGGCAACAAAACGATTGGAATTATTCCCAACTGCTCTGCTATTAAATACCCTGTGGCAAATTTAAATTGTTTTTAATATTGCACTAAAATCTTTGCAATAATAATTAGTTCGTATCTAAATATTTTGAGTTCCAATCAAACTCATAAACTCCACGTTGTTTTCTTGTTTTTCTAGCGTATTTAGCGATCTATCTTGTCTAACAACCCAAGCAAACTAATATATTTGTTATTTATTATTATGAACTTGCCAGACTCAGTGGACTTCCACACGCGTCTATGTGCCTAGACTCTGACATTCACAAGGAAAACAAATAAGAAAGCTAAGTTCAAAGGGCACTGACTGCAAAATACTCTGCTCTCTGCAAAAATATAAAAAAAATTAAGCCTCCGTTCAACTGGAAAAGCGTGGCTTATAACTAAGTCAAAAGTGTGATAATTTTTCATTATAAAGATATTTGTTTTAAATTTATTTAGATTTTTTTGTATTCATGTGATCAGATAGATAATGCACAAAGCTCAATATATACTTGTAGAGTAATAATTTAAAATGTTAAATAAACTCCTTTATTATTATTATATTTCATTTAATAATATTTCATTATTAAGTTAAGTTTTTACAAATTAGGCATATAGTATATATTATTATTATATAAGGACGGTTATTGGCTCTCAATTTCAACTTAAATATAACCATTGCAACTTAATTTGTTGATTCAACTTTATTTTAATCCAAGTTAACTTTAATTCTTTCTCCAAAGAACAATGCAATCGCAATGAAATCCTAAGAATCCCACATACTGCTTTACCCCGATTGGGCAACAGAGTATAAATATGGGCGGCCCTCTCCTCAAACATTTACAATTGCCAAATAGTTTCGTTCTTTGACTTTTACGTCAAGTCTTGCGTGTGCGTTGCGTGCAGTTTTCCGCGGGAAATGGCAAATGCAAAGCGTTTCCTTGCGTGTCTATCTAAATGTTATTATTTGTTATCAGCACTCTTAGTTTGTTACTTTGGCTCCATTAATGGGATTTTATCGTGTTTCATGCCATTTATAAGAGACTTTTTTTTTGGCACTTGCTGTGCATATTTTAGCAGCCTGTTAGCCTGCCAAGTCTACACGAAATGAACAAATGTGATTAAAACTACCAAATTAAATGCAAATGACAAACTATTTATATGAAAACGATTCTTAAATAGTGAATAAAGTCTATTGGCAGTGCGAAAATGATAATCGTTAGATTTTAAAAATAGATAAAAATATGAGTGCTTTGGAATAAGAAAACGATTTCAAAATACGCAATACTTGTGGCAGAAACTAACAGAAAATCTTTTAAATGTATGTTTGTGTACAAATATATATCTTTAATGAAAAACAGACAATTTTTTTTACAAAATATAGACATAAATAAGATTTTATTAAATATTTAAATTATATGGCCATTTGAATTATGAATAATCTTTTTAATAGATTTTATGTATATTATATAAAAAAAATATTTTTTTATGCTTAAATTCCCACAATTAGTTTATATTAGTTTGCTGGGTAGGGATAAAACAAACATAATCGTGTAAATTCATTTTAAATAAACACAAAAGCGTGCAGACATTTGGAATTTATTATTATTTTTTAATTTAAGCAATATGAAAACATTGCCATACTCCCTTATTGGAACATGTTTTTATCGAAACATAACCCATTTTATTTATCTTGATAGAAAAACTAGTTCAACCACGCCCTGCTCAGCTCTTTTTTGCTCCAGCTGAGCTTTATTTTTTTTTTTTTGTTTGCATTTATAAACGTTTATTTAAAAAAAATTGTTTTTTTTTTGTTTCTTCAATAATGTGTATATTTATTTAGCTTGTCCTGCCCATTTCAGTTTCGTGCAAATATCATGGAAATGGAAAAAAATATATAGTATGCACATACAACTAAATGGGCGTGTCTGTGCTTGGAGTTGGCATGTTCGTGTCATAATTCTAAAATTTGTGGTTGTCGTGCCATGCGGCACTAAAATTATGGTTAATCTATATGTGAATGTGTGTTTGTGGATATGATAAAGTATATATATCACTGTTTGAGTGGTAACCACAACCTGCTGTGCCAGATGTTCAAAAAGGCTTAACGAAACAAGTGGAATTATTATGCCCATTGAATTTTTGTAGGTATAAAACGATAAATTCACTTAAATGCAAATCGCATTATGTGCTTAAGCAATTTACTGTTTGTTTCTTTATATTTTTACACAGATTACACATTTACATAGTTGAAATTAAGAAAATAAGTTTGCTTTGAAGAGTAATTTATTTCTGAGTTTTTAATATAACTTACCATTTTAAATAATAGTTCCTAAGAAATCGTTTGAAATTAATATGAAATTAATTTTATAATTCTAAAAAACAAAATAATACTAAAAATATTTACAGCTTTTTATACATCTCTATTTATAAAAATGGTCAAAAAAATAGTTATAGATAATTTCAATTGAGAACGGCTGGGTCGACTCGGCCCAACTTTTTTTTTAGCTATTTGAATTTGTCAAGAGAAGGTTTCTAGAAAATTTTTGGAAAAACTCTCCGGAAAAGACGCTTGTCCCTCAACATATGTATTAAGTGTTAACCAACACAGCAAATAAAAAATTAAATGAAATACGAAAATCACTTCAGACAGTATTTTTTAATTATCTAGCTTATATTTCAACGTTCGAATAGTGGCAACGCACTTCGGGTACCCTAAGTTCAATAAAATTTTCTATATTATTTTACTAAAGTTTCCAAATATTAAGAAGCTTATATTATATATTGTTAACATGGCTTTCTAAACAAAATTATTACATATTCAAACTAAACGCTTTGATTATTGCCTTGCTAACAAGGTAAGACTTAATATAAAAATCAAACGTTGGTTAACTTTTATAGTTTCAAACATGGCAACAACAAAGTTAGCTGCCTGCTCGGGAAACTGTTAAAAAAAAAAGGGATAACGATAAAAACTAGATTTTACTCGATAGTAAGGTAATGTTGAAAATAGTCGACTTTAACTGCCTTTTCTGGGAGAATAGTTGAAGTTGAAGTAATTTGTTAAAGCAGAGTACAGATGAAGGAGTTGCTGTAACAACAACTTTCTTTGGCCACATAACAAATACACTTCAATCAATGCCAAATGGTCCTGCCGGCAATCACAGGACGTGTGCGTATATCTGCATTTGAGTGTGTATGTGTGTGTGTCTGTGTGTGTGTGTGTCTGTGTTTGTGGGCGCCACAAAAATGAAAACAAATTTTGGCATGATTGCTGATTGTTTGTCTTTTTCATTGTTTGGCAGGGCTGCCACCGCTGCCATTGCTGCTTCTGGCTTCTGGCAGTGTTGCCAACGCACGCGCACATTTATTGCTTCCCAATTGGAAATAAAAATGGCGGCAAGCAGAAAGCCAGTCAGCCATCTACGCAGACAGCCAGGACATTGCCAACCCGCTCTGCCGGCATAGCTCAGGCGACTAAAATTGAAATGAAAGGCATAGGAACGATAAAACGATAAAAACGGAACACACACACACACAAACACATTGAGGTGCTCTTTTTGTACTCTACCAAAGCTTTGGCCCTTTGCAAAGGACACTATAATTTTGTCCCTAAAAGTGTAACGCACATAAAGTCACATTTCTGACTTCATAGGATCTGTCGACATTTAAAACAGCCGCAACTTAAATCTGTAATATATGTCTTTTATAGGAGCGATCGCTCAAACTGAGCCGAATTCAATGGGAACATTGTTCTGCACTTGCATAATGGTAACATAAGAGAAAATTAACCAACGGGCTTATTTTTATTTTATCCAGGAGTATTTTTGATGACTTCGGCTTACCGAAACTTAACTTAATTTCCGTTTCTCGGTAACTATAATTTTCTGCTATAATCTAACACAGTCAATTTTTCTAACTAATATTACTATTAATAATCTCAATATTTTTCATGTTTTGAAAACAGATCGACCAACTGATGCCTCTGAAGCATATTTGAGTGAAATCCCTTTGATCAGGATTTACCAAAGGACCAACCACTTTTAAGCAAATTATAATAAGTCACCAGCTGATTCTGAAACTTTGTAAAAGGCAGCAATTTTATTCATGATATTTAAATCGCAAAACTTCTAACATAGAAGTTATATGTGTATCAAAAAGTGAGTAAAATATAAAGAAACTCTTCTTGTCATAAATCTTTTCTGGATTTGATTTTAGTAGCAAGGGCATTAAATCTCCGGCAATGCCATATATGTTTTTTTTACTTTCTCTGGTTATTTTCTGGTTTGATTTGCTTGGCGCTGTTTTTTGCCAGCATTTTACCGCATCCCCTCTGACATCTTTCGCAGCTTTTTTTCCTTTGGCTAGGCTGCAAACATTTGCCGCTGCCGCTGATTAAAACAAACACAATGCGACCGTAATGACGACATATGTACTATGTTTATGTAGGCCTGTGTACATACATATGTGTAGTGTATGTGTATCCTGGCCCAATCTCAAAGCCTCTTTCCGCACAATTGTACAATTTCTGTCGACAATGTCGAGTTTTTCCCAATTTTTTTTTGTTTATTTTTTTTTTCTTTTTCGTATGCTCGCACATTGATTCATAATTGATTAGCATTACTTTTGCTATTGTTCGATTTATATATGTATAGAAGAAATCTTCTTTTATATAAATGCGATGGTTTTTGGTTTTCGTTACCCTTCAGAAATAGCGGCATCTGTACGGTTTAATTTACCGTAAATTTTTGTTTTTCTGGCAACATTTTGATTAATTTTATTGACGTGTGCAATTACATAGCTAACTCTTGATTAAATGATACATTAACATACAAATAGAAATAATTTAAATGCGTGATTACTATTAAATTATGCAGTAAGGATAGTACAGAAACTTTGACTTAGTTTTAGTTTTACTCAAAACTATTTAAAACATTTAATAAAAATCAGAGCTACCATGCAAATTAATTATAATTTTATTGCTTTGCAGTCCCAAGATAACTATAAATATAGTAATTCGATTTGTCTTATTTAAGCGTAAATTCTTCATAAGGCTTTGATGCAGTCAAAGCTACTGCATAATCTTCTTTGTAATATATCTTGAAAATTTGAATATATTTCATATTCTATTTAACTGATATTTTGCAGGCTGCTTTAAATTGTTTAATGAACTTTTGAATTTTTTTTACTTTCCAAACATGTTAAACAAATTTCACTACGGGTATATTTAATAAGCATTTTAAAAAAACGTAGCTAACAGTAAGGTGCAAATGAATTTTTAAAGCAATCATTAAAAAAACCTCAATGCAATATTGCATTTTAGTATGCATAAATAACTTAATTAAAACTAACTTAATTATAAATATTAATTTTACTATTGTGTGCGCCCCCAAAATGTGTGCTTTAATAACAGCAAAAACAACATAAAACAGCAGTCCGGCGATATGGCAACATTAACTGCCTTTAATTAGACTTTGCTGAACATAATCAACTGCAAGGAGTTGAGGCTTTATAAGTTTTATAAATTTCGTTTCGCGAAGTTCAACTTCTGGTGGCGAAGATGGAGGGGATGTAGATTCCAGGCTCTGCCTGACGGCGGTCCAGGATGTTGTAGCCCATAACGAACTGCATGTTGCGCTCTTGTTTCTTGTTGTTGTTGCATGTTGTGCATTTAAAGTTTTTGTAGCGTGCAATGCAGGAAATCATTTTAACAATTTTCTACCTCGTCTTCTCAGTCAACACCCGCCCCTCCCCTGCCTGTGCTGCATATTCCTATACAAGTTCAGTGCACCCGCAACAGACACGCCATGAAAGGACGAACGGCGCCAACTTTGCTTTGTTATTTTCCTTCAGTGGTGTGCTTGTATAAATACATTTTTTTTTCCTGTGGCTGCCTGCAGTCCTTTATATTTGATGCAGCACACAGAAAGAGGAGAGCAGAGCCTTTCTTCCTTTCGGTAATTATAGAAGGCCGCAGGCCAGAAAAGGTACAAAAAGTCATTGACTTGCTTTTGGCGCCTTTGAGAAAGCTTTGTTCAATTAAAACTTTATACGAGTTATCTCTGTTTATTTAATGTACAGGTCCCCTCAGGGGGTTAATCAACTCAGCTTAAAGGCCAATTGCACTTCAATTGACTGAGGCAAGCGCTTTTTATCTTAACCCACCTTGACACTACAGATGTAACAATGCTCTTTTCGCTGTTCAAGCCCTCCATACACGTGTCACAATTTAAATTCAACACTTTTACAACAATACTATTGTTACGCCCCCACACACAGAGAGAGTGAGAGGGAGACAATGCCACATCATACTGCCGCACAAATAAAGCACTTAAATATGTTGCAGCAGCAACAACTAAAAAGAAAATGCAACTACCAAGACATTGGTCGAGAGAGTGTGACTACAAGACACCCTGTAAACAGTAGTCTATACACTGCAAATATATATTCAAGCTCACAAGTTTCGGCCGTATCAACAAGAATTTATAAATTTTATAGTAAATCAAATATGGCCTTAGAATCATGAGGTATATAAATAGTCCAAAATGCCCTGTGTCTCTGCCTGTTACATACACTTGCGCAGTCATATAAACCTCTTTTAAACATTTTTAATGTTTCTGCAGGGTGTAAAAAGAAAATGCAGCCTGCAGTAAGGCCAAAAGGCATGTCCTTGCAGCTCTTCCTGCCTTATACCTGCCTGACTAATTGCAATGTAAAGTGTTTAGACACAATTTGGTAAATGTAAGTTTCTAGATCCTCTCTCTTTTCTACATCTAGACAAAATTGCTCAATTAAGTATGTGAACTGGGTCGATTTGGGCTCTTTTCTGTGCTGAATTTTGTGTTGTGTTGTGTGGTGTTGCATTGTGTTGTTGTTGTTGTTTTTGTTGTTGTGGGGTATATTATGTTGTGTTATTTAGTGTGCATGTGGGTGACTTGTGTGTGCTTAATGTTGGCCACTTTTACTTCTCAGTTTTGAAGTACACACACAAATTGGCTTCATAATATGTTGTTAAATAACATGACCTGCCAGGCATAAATTGCAGCTTCAAAATGTTTTCACAAGGCCCAATGGTTTTATGAAATCGCCAAGAAATGGAAATATAAACCAAAATGTTAGTCAAAAAGGATTTAAATTGTTGATCACCATACCTATACAAACTTAAAAATGGTTATATAATACATTAAAAATTCTTTTAGAACAGCAAATGTATCAGAACTTATTTATTGTGTTCATTAATATAAATTTATAAAGCAAGTTTTTGTATAAATTTATATTAAATCGATCAATCAACTAATCAATTTCCTAGGCATAAACCTTTACAATTTTTAAGAGTAAATTATACCTTGTAGGCTATCTCTGACAAATAGTTGCCAAATAAAAAAAAAAACACACTCAAATACTGTGCTGTCCCGTGCTGGTAATCGAAATGTTTTTTGTGTGTATCGAAATTTTATCTACGCCTTTAACCCAAGCCCCAAATAACGACTATGTAACAAACTTTGATTTATGACAATCCAGTTCATTTGATTATTGCCACTGGACATTGGCCAGCCCCAAAAAAAAAAAAAAAATAAAGCTAAGCAGCCAACAGTATCAACAACATCAATGGTCTGCCCCATTTTAGTTGCTTTCTGGTGCTTCCCTGTGTGTAAAACATTTTCATTTTCCATTCAAATTCAATGCTAATCTACTTGGAGGACAAGCCAGGAGTGAGTTTCGGCTTGGGGCTTAGAGTAGGGGCCTATTTGCTCAGGCATCATTTATCATGGGACCCAAGGACCGGGAATCGTTTCGCAGGCAGTTGGGTGCGAGTATTTGTACTAGCCCAAGCGCATAATCAACACCATAGGGTTTATCATTTTCATTGTACGATATATTTAGATACAGTTTGGATTCTCTTTTTTTGGTTTTTTGGTTTTTCTTGTTTGCGGACAGCACGTGCAGCACATTAGGCTGTGGCAATGCCATCTATCGTATTTTACAGTCCGAGCTGCATGTGAAGCTGCTTAAAATGGTAAAAATGGGCATAAAGTTTAGCTTGGCGGGGCAACCGTGCGTATACGCTACCAAGGCTGACCCATAAAACAAATTTATATACTCCCCATATACTTATGTATGCCCCAAATGAGCAGCTGAGTGAAATTTTTAGTCGACTCCTGAACGCATTAGTTATGCGCAACTTACACGCCATAATAAAAATAATATTACATTTCATACTTCTACTACTACTACTTCTACTACTTCTGTTATTCTGCTAGAGATTTTTGGCCCCATTTCGCTTCTAAATGCCAGCCCAGAGTTTTGAGCCCTGCTCATTAAGTGTATGGCAAAAAACCGCATAGTCTTTTGAGTCAAAGCACTCCGGCTGTCGCTCATTTCACTGAGTGTTTTTTGTCGTTGTTGTTGTTGTTGTTGTCTGTGGTTTTAATTTACTCTTGCTTCATAGGACTCCGGCTCTTCACTTGCCTTACAGATTTCTATTCCTTTTCTCCATCAGAAATGTCGCCGGCGGCAGCAGGTTAAGCTTTCTACTTGAACTTCTAAGTGTTGACGTTACATGAGCTGAGGTGTTGTTTGGCCACTGCCTTTGACGTCTACATACGTATCTGTGTGTGTGTGTGTGTGTGTGTGTGTGAATATATATGTATATGTGTGCACACACACACATGTGTCTATGCTCATAAGTGTGCCGTGTATATGTCTGCTGTGGGGGCCAGCATTCAGCATGGCCGCCCTGAGCTTCTGATGCTTTCACTGACATTTTCAGAAACCACCATGTTATTTACAGCTTTCAGTTATTAGGTTTGATACAAAACCAAAAGCAATGTCCAGTAAAAACAACCCATTCTTGGAGTATCCCATGAACTCTCTATGAAGCTAGGAAGTAAAATGATGTAAAATGCTTTTAAAGCTTTAACTATAGATAAAATCAGTAAGAAGTGAAGCAAAACGTTGCTGAATAAAAGCAATTAATAGTGAAAGAGTGTGGTAAAATATGGCATAGCAATAAGATAGTAAGTTTTTTTTTTTTTGCATTATATTAAAAAAGCAACAACGTCAAAGAAATGAGAAAAAAGATAAGATTGGAAAAAATTTAATGAATATAAAAAGTATAAAGTATACAATGATTAAAGGATTCTCAATCATTGCTGTCTTTCTTAACTCAATTTCATATTTCAAGAATATTATACTTTTATTACTTTTACCTTTTTACAGCACAGAGTACTCTTTATCATTAAAATGTATACCACTCTTTACGCATTTAAAAAATGTACTTATTTTATATTAACTTTATACATCAGTTCATATTGATTTGCTTAAGATTCCTGGAAATTTTCAACTAAGCAACCTAAAAATCTAAATGAAGTCAATCAAATTTAATTGGCAGACGCAAACAATTGTGTTTAATTTTATGGCTTTGAAAGGATGTGCTTTAAGGACTTTAAATGTTTGGCTTTCTTCCTGCCTTAATTACAATTAACTTAAAATTTTATTAAATCATTTGTCAGTAATTCCAGTTATTTATAATATTAAGAAAACGGCGAACCATTTAACTTTGTTAATAGATTTTAAGATAATATCAATGTAATTAATAGAAATGGCGACATTCTTGAAAACAATTTCACTAAAAATTAATATGATTACAGTTATAAATTACTGTAATAGTTACATTTTAATTAAACATAATTTCAAATTGTTGATATTTATTTTGAGTTAATAAGGCCGATTTGGTTCATTTTAATCATATGTTTAATATTTATTAAAATTGTCCTCATACGCGTTTCGTTATCATTCGTACCATTTTCAAATTATTTAATTAAATTTAATCAAATGATTTTAAATATCAATAGACGTTGCATTAATATATTCCACTAATCATATCAATAATATAAATATGGGAAGGTAAGCAATGAAATAAACACTTTTCATATAAATTTAGCATATTTTTAATTCTACAAACCTTTTTTAATTTATGCTAGATCCACTGAATACAGCTGTTAATATCTTGGGTTTCAATTCTTCTCAATTGTCCCCTAATTTGCAATTGAAAATTTAATAATTTAACAGTAATGAAATATTGTGAAATATTAATACACAAAGTATGTTAATTTTTGTATTATTTTTGACAATATTAAATATTTAAAATTATCGATGCTTGCCCAAAATACTAAATACTAATAGTATCATTACAACCTTCTTTTTTGTATCAATGCTGGTAATAGTTTGCATTTGATTCTATGATTTTTTTTACAATTTAAGCGAATGCAAACTTTGGAATTAGGCTTATCAACTTTTTACCTCAATTTTCGGCATGCACTGCGTAATTAATTATTTGCGTCACTAACTCGAGCCATTTCCATGCCTAACACATATTTCCAGGAGCCGCAAGGATCGTCGTCGCCGCCTCCTTTTTGCATAATTCAACCACTGGCAGGCGGGTCACGTAGACAACGCAAACGGCGTGATTAGGGTTTTTGGCTCAGCCCAAGGCTCGGCTACCAAGGATGTCCAGGATACAGCCCCAGTCGCAACCGCAACATGTGTGTGTGTGTGTGTATGGGTGTGCGTCTGCGGTGACTGCTGACAATGTTGTTGCAGTAATTGCTGTTGTTGTTGTTTATGCTGGTAGCATCATTAAATACCCAAATCAAAGTTGGTTTTTCCCAAATAACGCAGTTGTGTAAAACATTTGAATTTGAATGCGGAAATGGTTGCAAATGTTAAACAGTTTTAATTGGTTAACGTTTATAGATATTTCTGTGGCATTAATGTTAATTAAAATTATATTTAAGCATGACCTGAGCTCATTTATCATATTTATTATAAATATACCTATTAGATATTGTAGGTAAATTTCTTGCCTAATTAAAAACATAAAAATGAAAAAATTGACATTTTAATAGTAGCGTGTTTCAGTTGTCGAAAAGTAAATACTCTTACCAAGTCCTCTTTTTATAAAAAATATTTTTTCTTGTTGTATTAAGTCCTATATTCTTCCCAGTCGTACTAAAGTCTAGAAAATAAAATATTTTCTAAATACTAGAATTACTATAATAACAAAGTCGTTCTACTTTTTAAGCGTTCACTGTATTATATATAGATCTCCGAATACTATAAAACAAATAATGTATTTAATGTAATCTATAAATTTCAGATTTAGGAACAATCTGTGCCAGATTTTATTGCAAAACCTTGAAGATTGCAAGACTGTCAACTGTATAAAGACAGAAATGATATTTAACAGATTTCCACACTTCATACAAAAACTATTATACTCTCTGCCAGGGTATAATAAATAACTGAAATTACGTTTTATACATTCGAAGCGATACAATGTGAAATTTAAATCTGATGAGCTTTTCGGTTCGAATAATCAGCGGAATTAAACCGCTGGACGGATAAACATTAATTAGCTCAGCGCCGCAAATATTAATTGCATTTATTTTCAGTCATTTTGTATGTGTGCTTGTGTATGTTATGTCCTGTGTTCTGTTGTGTTGTGTTGTTTGTTAAATAGCTGCAAAAGTGAACCTCAAACTCATTCGGCAGCTCACTAAGGCTTCATTAGTCGAGCGCGCAGCCGAAACTTCTTAATTGTTTCATTAATGCAATGCAATCCGTTTGCTTGGTACTTAATTTAATTTTATTTGCTGTCGCCGCTGTAGTTTTTAAATAATTGTGCGCAATTATTTCACCCAATTTAACAGTTCTCTTGTTTGTGTGTTTGTTTGTGTGTCTGCGCTTATTTAAATGACGTCATTTATATTCCGGCGGGATAAGCACTTGATGTTAAATTACAGACGATGCGACGAGCTTTTGCCAGAATAAAAATAAAATAAAATATTCAATTAAACCCGTTTCTTCACCAAACACTGTTGACAGCGCATATTAATCTGATGTTATTTTTTTTTTTTTTTTTTTATTCTCACTCCCTGTAAAAACTAATTAATGTAATTGTTGTTACCACAGCGCTTTCATGTTTGCTCTCTGTCCACAGCCAGGCCTAATAAAAATGCATACCTGGCCCCTGGAGAGTGGAGCACATGGCCATAGAAATACCAATTCATTATTTGCATAAAACCCGAACCTCAAGCGCCACTCGAAGAGTGAAGCGAGCACTCCAACCAGTCAGTCTTTTGGTAATATTTTTTCCATTTTTTTGGCCGAATAAAACACACTTTGGAAATTCCTATACCATAGAGTATAAGGGGTATTTTAAATTGGCATATAAAAATAAAAATTATATATTGTATATATAATATAATATAAAGCTTTTCAATCAGATTTGGATAAAAATTTAAATTGTTATTTTCATATAGACATAAATAATTTATCGAGAAATGTCGACAGTTCTGCTAATCTTTTACTTAAACATCTTAAGGATTTTGTATGCATATAATTAAGCTGAATTTTAAAGTTGAAATAATTATACATATGAGCATTGTTATATTACTATAAAAAAAATATTTAAAATAATTAAACGATTATGAATAAATGCATGTCTCCAAGTCAATTCAATTTATTTTAAATTTTACTTTTAATTTTGGAGCTATCTATGGTCAAATGCTTTTATGATTTGAATAAAATATATCAATTGTCTTTTGCATTAAAAACTCTTAGTAAAATATACAGAATGCAAGGATAATTTAAATTACTTATTACTTATAGAGAAATCATGACACGGAATTTAATATTTTAGACCTCTGAGCTTTTTATGGCAGCTTATTTTTGCCATGTCAATAATTTAAATGTAAGTCGTTATTTAAAATTATTAAAAGCGCATTCCACAGTCCCCAATGAAAGTATATATATTTTATTTTTTTATTTTTTTAAATTCTTTCCTGCGTATTTTTATATACCTTTTCATTTGTACTTATATATAGAGGGCACACTATATAGTTTTGCGCTTGGCAGAACGCGAAATTTGTTTTGGCCAGCCAAAAAAGCCGCCATCGTCAAAATTGAGTGAATGACTGCAGTGGCAATGCAACTGCCAGTTAGTCAAGCAGTCAAACAGTCAGTCAGAGTAGAAATGAAGATCTGAGGGTTTGTTTTTAGGCTTTTTTTTTGAGGCTACTTGAAAATCAAAAAATAGAAAAGTATTGCCTACTTTTTAGCTGAAGTGCTGCGGCTGCCATTGCGGCTTTTTGCATTCGCAAATGGTTAAAGTCATTTATTTCAAACAAATCATTTGCCATGCCAACGAACAGGAACACTTGGTAGACACTCAAGCATTGAAGTGTGGGGAGGGAATTGGACTAGCTGACAAGTTAAAGCAATGTTGGATCATTAAAGCCACAGGGGCCAACTTAAAGTCTGGGATTGGGGATTGGGGATTGAGATTGGGCTGGTTGGCCAATTTTTCAAAGCTTACGTACAAGAACTTTGACTGACGCTTGTCGTTGTCGTTGTGAGATAAACTTTTCTGGTTCGAAACTTATTGAGGCGCAAACACTTCAGCCTGAGGGGGGGGCCACCAAACAAATGTCTGCCGCCTTTTATATGCAGACATAATACGATGAGAATGTGAGGAGAGTCGAGGCAGGAGTCGTCATCCTGGCACGCCTTTTGTTGCAAAGAACTCACGCCCTTTTTTTGTTTGAATCAGCCCATTGGCAGTATGATAAACCATCCCTCCCCCCCTCAGAGTTGCCGTTGTATGATAAACTTTTCTAATTGTCAGTTTCAGCAAGTGACAAACGACAGAAATTATGTTATCTTATCAAAGTTGGCGCTTCTTTTGCGCTGGCAATGTGGATGTGGATGTTTTATCTGCATCTCCCTCTCTCAGTGTATCTCTCTCTCTCTCTCTCTCAATCTCTCTCTTTCTCTGTGCCTCTCCCTGTCTGTCTGTATATGATTTTCCTTGAGTTTACTGGTAGCTAAACTTGCATGAGTCGTTTGAAATTTAAGAAAATTATCTTTAATCATGTTGTTTGGTATTGTCATTGTTTTTGTTATTATTGTTATTTCTTTTTGTTGGTATGCTAGCTGTTACTTATTAACATTACAAAAGCCGCGTGTGCTGTGCCTTTTGGCATAAATTGAGTTATGCCAAATTGACTTCTGGCTAAGACAACGACAACGCTGTCGAAAACCAGCCAAAACAAAATGTGTATTAAAATGCAGACGGTTTATCTTTCAGTTTTTACACACAGTTAAAATAAGTGAAAGAGTCTAATAGAATTGTGAAAATAAGTGAAACAGCAATAAGGTGAAAATTCTGATCGATATATAGGTTTATATTTTCTTGGACAGTATTAAGAATTGGGCAGGTGCGTTTATACCATATACAGCACAATTGAATTTAAGTATCGATTATTTCGCCTTTATCTCACAAATGAATAAAACTCTTTACAAAACCAATTTATAAAAATTAAACCTATTTTAGAGACATGGTTGATACCTAATTTACTCTTCAACTACGTTAGGATATAATTTTATTATAAACACTAAAATTATTAGAAAATCTATTCCCCATATATATAGTTGAATATCTAAATACTCGTAACCAATATAGGGTATTTTATAGTTCAATGGAATCGACTAGAGCATTCCGTTTTGTATTTATTTGGTTTCGTTGTCAGCACTTAAGGCAACTGACAAACAGCTGCTGTATTTCCCAGGCCTAGTTTCCTCTACGACAACTTGCCAGCCATATCATTTACAAAATATATACAATACAATATATATACATATTTCTATACATATACAATTCCGAACGGGCTGCAATGTCTGGCAGCATTTTAAGAAAAACTTGGCAGTTGACATGAAAAATGCTTTTTGATTGATAACCGAGCCGAGCAATGTTTATTTAATAAATGAAATTTATACATATACATTTCTTTTACGGCCTGAGTGAGGCTTTTGTTTTAACCAAACAGCTGAAAAACTTGACATCTGCTGGTAGCACTCTCCACTATACTATACTATGTTTATCTGGCAGACTTACTGAATTTCAACTATGGTTGTGGCTTTTGTTCAATTATTTGACAAGAGTTTTGTTTCTACCACATTCAAATAAGAGGAAAACTGAACTCAAAGAAATTGTTTTGAGTTCATCGCCCCTTGTAAATTGTATTTCGAAATTAAGTGGCAGACAGCAGCATGACTAAACTCATCTAATAAGATTTACAGCTCGAAAAGTTAAGTCTCAATGACACTAGCTAAAATGGCACTTAACATAAAACTCTTTTTGAAATGATGTCAAAGTTCAAGGAAAACCGCTTAACAGTATTAGAACAACAGCAAAGAAATGTACATTTTTAAGAAAATATTCACTTATAATTGTTTATAATTTAATTAATTTTCATCTGAAACAACTATACGGAGAGAAAAATTACACTCAAAAATTAAGATAATTATTCTTAAAAAAAAAAAAAACGGTATCTAGATTTATTTTCTGGAAATATAATAACAAACGTAAATTTTACCACAATCATAAATTATAATATCCCACTAACAGGATATGTAAAGTTATGCATTAGGTGTTGATTTTTGCACACCAGAACGCCTATTAAAATAATAAAAATTTTATTCTTGCAAAAGGGTATTATAATTATGTTAATAAATGTGCAATGCATAGCAGAAAAATTTTTTGTTGTTTTAAATATCACGAGATCGATATAAAAAATTGTTCTGAACAGTCTGTTTCAGTTGAATAAAAATCGAAAAACTTCATCATATATCCGGCAACAATCGGCCGAATATTAATATATTTTAGGCATGTGGAAAAATCAGTTTCCTTCAAGTTTTTAAGTCCTTTTGAAAAATAATAATTTTTTATTCCAAAATCAAGTTGGTAAAATGGGTATTCCCTTTTCTCTCCTTATTCTTAAGTACAAATATACTGGTCACATAATTTAACAAGAAATAAAATAAAATTATTCATAATAACAGAACAGAATTTTTAATAGGGCCATGTATACATAGAACTTACATGTTTTAAAGGTTCACTTATATTCTTATCTTAAAGTAATAGTTTGGGTAAAACGCGGAATCTTTTATTCCCATAAGAAAACATGTCGAATAAGCAAGTAAAACTTTTTCAACAACGTAAAAGAAAGTTATTTAAAGTTTTTGCCATTTATACGTTAAAAGTAACCAACTCAACAGTTCTGAAAATCAGTTTGTGACCTTCTTATATGTCAGGTGATATCCGAACATTGACAACAAAACACATATCAGTTCTGCAATCTGTACCAGAAGGATTCCATCTGAAATGCTGTCAAAAATGAAATAAAAAAACTTGCACGTAACTGCACAAAATTTGAAGTAGTAATAATATAAATAAAATAAACTTTTTGCCATGCCAGTAGAAGCAGCATTTGTTCTTCTTATACTTTATACACAAAGCGGAAATAAGTATATTAGGCTTGTAAAATATTAAAATGTCTATCTGCCTACATTAATTAAATTTTTATTGGAACAAGTGACTTTAGATTAACAAAACTTGGAACAAAAGTTGATTAGCCCATATCTGATAAAGTAACACATACTTAATACAAGGCTACTGAGATACTTTCTTTATCACAGCCTCCGTAAAATGGCAATAAAAAAAAAACTGCGAAGAGAGCATTCTTCAGTCAGGAACAGCCGAATGTATCCTTCCAACTTGGTCTCTTACTTATTTTTTGCAGCGCGCTTTATGGCGTGAAGCGGAATAATTCAATCAGTACAAAAGCGACAAAAAAAAGGGGCGCTATTCAGTTTGACAGGGTGCCTTTATCTCCGCCCACCCCTCCACCAATTCCGCCACCGCCCTATGATAGCCTCCACTGTCACTTTTCTGCTAGCGCAAAATCCAAGCAATTTAAAGTTAAAACGCTTGCACTGAAGAGCGCGTGCAACTTAAACAAACCGGAAAAGCAAACACAGCAGTGCGACACAGTTAAGGAGGAACTTCCTGTTGGCAAAGCATGGCTAAACAACAACATAAGCGGCAGCCAGGCTGGCAGTATCAAGGATGTGACAGTCGTAGAAACGGCACTGCATTCGAAAGTTATACCGGCCAAGGACATGTGCGTTGGAGATGGCGTTGCCAGCTTAATTTCATTTATTTACCTGAAAGCTGTTTATGTTCTTGTGAAATTACAAATTAAAATTTTAATCATGAATTAAACGAACAGCTGCACAGCTGTGCGGATGTCCTGTCATGTGGGCGTGTATCTGTATCTGTATCTGTATCTTTTGTTGCTGCATTTCTACTTGATTAACTGCGGCAAGAAGCTGAGATGCATATATATACTTATACTGTTCCTAATTCGCATTTTAAATCCTGAAATTAATATGCATTTATGCATGTTCCAAATTTGAAATTCATCTTAAGTTCACCAAAATGAACTGTTCTTTCTAATAATTTTTATTTAAATTATAATTTTAACGTTTTCAGGCAATAAAAATTTGTCTTACATTATTCTATATTAAGCTTAAAATGAATATGTTATGTAAAAATGCCATGTTATAGTGTATTTTGAAGGCTGCTTCTGTACAATAATAACGAAAAAAAAAAAAACCTTTTTCTTATTTAGTTTCGAAATGATTTTTATGTTGTGCTCTCAAAGTGGAATATAAAATCGTTTTCAGAAATTGAGAACACCCAAAGAAATAAAATAATTGATTAAATTAATCGCATTCAATTGATTCAACTTTATACAAACAAATGATAAAAAAAATTTATTTTAATGCTTTAAAATTATAATAAAAACTTGTCGAATTTTTAAAGAAAATGATTTTAAAAGCTAGTGCGATTTATATATTTCTTTTATGCTTATGCGTCATTAATTTTTTGGTGCCGTTCACGCTTGTGTAGGTGCCAAGGATGCTGCTTGGGCAGGATAACCTTCCTCTCACATTCCAAGCGCCTTTGCGCGTTGCTCGTTTCGACCATAAGAAATAATGTTGTTTATGTTGTGCAAACATAAATTTTTTTTCTTGCTTTCTCTCCCCTTTATGTATACATACCTATATATAGGAACTGACTTTTATATATAAATGTATAAAGATAAATTTATATATATGCACATACAAACATTGCCAATTTTTGTCGTTGTGGCGGTGCTTTTGCCTTTTTGCTCGCTGGCAATAAAGTTGTTGGAATTTAGCTGAACCGAAAATAGTTTATGGCGGAAGTCATTAAGTGGCTCGGTTTACAGCAGCCGCAACATGAAAAACAGAAGTGCCCGCCCCGGGGCATAGCCAGGACCCGTGTACCACATCAGGATCCGCACCCGTACCCGCTTCTCTGAGGTTTCAACGTTGCAGCGTATGTGTGTTTTGTCGTTACTGTGCCGACTTTTTTACGATATTTTTATAGACGAATTATGGTTTTTATTTGGCGCTTTCTCCTATATATATATATATATATATGGGATCCTTTATGCTGCAGTTTTGCTCTATAAAGCGGGATTTTTTTTTTTAATTTAATTATTTTAAAATGATTTGCAGTCTATGTATGTATATATAAAAAAAATTTACTGAAATACACAAACTGCATGCAAATTGCTTTTTTATTAAGTTATGAACGGACTGCAATGGCATTCAATTAACATTTCTTTATGCTTTCACATATGGCTTAGTAATTAAGTTAAGCTTCAATAATTTTCCATTCAAATTGCGACTATGATAAACCACAAATGTACAAAACATTTTTTGCTCTAAAAAACTTAAATGATTCAAAGTTTTTTTTGTCTCACAACATTTTGGGGGTGCACTTTAAATTCTAATTTCATGCATTTTGCACATCAATAAAATGCTTTGACTTCTACTTACTTCGACAAGATGCTCCGGAACCCGGACATGATTTGATTTTATGAGTATGATTTTCCAGAAAACGTGAACATATTTTACAGGCACATTTTGGGGTTGCTTTCTATGGGGACAGCTTTATGAGCAGGCAGAATAGTGAGCAAAGCTTTTGATGTATTATGTGGATTGAAGAGGGCGTTGTGCTAGAAAATGTTGGGTATGAATAGAAGGTGGACTGCTGGAGTATTTCATTTATATCAGGCACTTCAGTTTATTATTACATATTTGCTGAAGTGAATTTAAGAAGCTGACTTATATGGCTTATAATCTCAAATAGATTTTGATAAGCTGTGAATTTGCACGAAAATGCTGTGAAAATGTGCGTTTATTTGGTAAAATATTTATAATTAGTTACCTATTACTTTTACCTTTTTTTTGCAGAGATATTTGATTTTAAGGAGAAATAAATCAAAAGCCTTTATATCCCATCCTATGTTAAAATATTAAATAAATTTAATATTGCATTTATTTAGTGTAGATTAATTTATTTAAATTAAATTTATTTTATAAGATTTTTACTCAATTTAATTAATTTTCCCTTCACAATAAGTCAACATAGAAACAACACGTACAGAAACTGTTTATCGTAGTTTGTCCAAATAACCGCAGGCAGCCATAAAAATGCATTAAGAAAATTGGTAGAAAATTTCTTAATCATATTTAAGCCACTTAAAGTATATATATATATATATATCAGCTTATTTGCTGAAACTGATTGATGGCTCTAATTAAATCTGCAGCAGCATAAAAACTTTTATTGGAAGTCATAAAAGTGAAACTTTCAGGAAATTTAGCTGCTAAGCTGTGAAAGCAAGGCCAAAATGAAAAGCTAAGAGTAAATAATAACATTTATTTAAACTTAAACAAAACCACAACAAGGCTTTAAATATGCTAGTTATGTGTGTGTGTGTGTGTGTAAGTATGTATGAACTGTAAAATATTTGCGGGGGGGTCAAAGGTCTGTTGTCGCCTTATCTATATGAACAGGCAAGGATTTATGATAGCACAGTCAGCATAATCAATTCTTATAAATTATTGTTATTGTTGGCGGTGGTTTGCTTTATGTTATACATAGGAGACTCAACACTTTGCCGTGTGGAGTGCGGGCAGCTGCTGACAACATTAAACAAACCGGATGACTTATGAGCACATTGAACCACATTAAAAGTCAACCAAAAAACCCGTTGTCGCCTTTAAATTTAATGGGCTTAAAGGCGAGCTAGCCAGTTTACAGAGCGGGCAACCAGCCAGCCAGCCAGCATTTTGCAATAAACAAAGTCTGGGCACAAAAGATCAATGACTCCATTCAGAAGTTCAATAAAATGTCCTGTCCCCTATTTCTGGTCCCTCAATTTGAAGGTGCACCGCAGTCTGCGACACAAAAAAACCCGTACAAAACCTATCGAACGTACGCCAATAACTGCGGCAGACTCAAAGAGCATTGCATGCATAAATAATCATGTTGCCTGGAACTGCTAACCAGGCAGAAATAGATGGATGAGAATATGGAGCTGGACAAGGATACGATACACTGTCGTGCAATATTCTATATTACTATATTATTGAGAGAACGGTAATCATTGGACTGCAGAAGATCGTTTCGTAAAAAAGATAAAGTTTTCCGATCTGAATAATATTAGCTTGCATTGTTCGTAATTCGTTTTTTGTGATATTTTTAGAAACACGTAATCATAATTTAGCTATTGGATATAGATGTCCTATATAAATGAAATAAATGAAAAAAATATATTCGTGAATATCGAAAAAGTTGTTCATACATAATTTAGTTTAGAACCGCTTATTCCCTTGAAATATTACACTGATTCGCTTCAGCCGATTACGGCTTTTATTACTACGTGCAAAAAACGAATTTTTTTTTTTAAATTTCAACAAGATGGTCGTTATTCCGAGAGACAATTTTACGGAAAATATACGAACAAATACATTGACTCAGCTCGTCGATCTGATCAAGAGCATACAAAGACCGCGTAAGTATGTGTTACATACGTCGTTACAAAATAATATTACCCTCTTGAAGTGTAGTAAAAAGCACTCCAAATAGAACGGACCAGCAGCCGCAGAATAAGGACGACAATGCAAATAAAATCCTACTATTTTTCTTGTTTTCTACAAATTTCAAAGGTAATTTTAAGCCAATTCTGGTGACAGTTGAAAACGAATTCTATGGAAAATTTAGTTTCAGCTATCGATTTAATTTAAATGTATTTTTTTCTTGTCGTTTTTGTGTACTTAAGACTTTATTTTTAGTTGTGGCTTTTGTGTAATTGCTCAAGCCGACGCACAAATCTATAATAAAATTGATAATTGAATTAACCGCGCAAATGTCAACTGTTTGCACCTGCTGACAATTTTAATTGAATTTATTTAAGCCATTGGCAATGTTTTTGGTTGATTTTCCATTTGACCATATCAAATGCAAGCTCTGTGAGACAAAATTGAAGAGTCTGATATATATATTTCAATTAAAAGCGAAAAAGTATTTCATGTAATTGAAAATGATAAAATTGAATAATTCGAACCCAAGCAGTTTTGTATAAAGTATTTTGTTATTTTTATTATTTATTTTTATTTTTATTTTGCTTAAATAAAATTGGACAGTTCGTACTGACATTTTAAAATAACAGTCACAGTTCTCACTGCGATAGAGAATTGAAATATGTTTAAGCTCTAATATTCACTCAACTATTCACAATGCCAGAATGGCAAGAATATTAAATGTATGGAGATTATATCCCTTGCATGGGAGGCAACAAATATTAAGTTTAACATATTACTATAATTTAAAGGCATATTAAAAGCACTTTCAGTACATGCAATAAAATACAGTACACAAATGCTAACATATTGCTAATAACTATATATACAAATAATATCATATAATTTGTTAAGGTTATTTTAATGTCCAACACAAACACAGCAAACACACATACAGTCTAAGCCATCGTCTCCTTGGACTAATGCTGCATTTGACAGACCCTAGAAACTCCGTGGCACTGCTGCCACTTAAATGCCTATGTATAATGTCTACGGCATATGTGAAAATCTATTAACACATTTTACAAGCAAATACGAAATGCCTTAACAAGTTTCCTTGTATGTACTTATGCCCAAATACAAATAACATAAACTGACTTCCGGCTCATAAACTTGTGCACACACAATCTTGAGTGCCCAGTAGCCAATTTGGCAAAAAGATGATGTCTGAATTGAAGTGAATTTTTGGGTATAAGTTTTAAAAACATTCAACACTTAAGTAATGATTTTTGAAAAATTGAATGGGTAGTAAAAGGTAAGCACACTCACGAGACATTTTGGATACTGTGGGCTAAAAAATTTAGCTCAGAAAATCGAAACAATCCGATTTTGTAAATTTAGAAGAGTCCTAATTCGATATTAAATATTGACAGCAGATGGAGTTGCACTCTGTGTATGTTTGATCTTGTATCAAAGTTTAAAGATATTATTTACATGTTTGCTTTCGGTCAGAATATTAAACTGTTAGTGGAGTTATAGCCACAGAAGGGTGATTGCAATATATCTTATAGGTTGCAACATTTATAAAATATTTAATAACATATTTACCTTTCTCTTTCAAAATGTTGATATTTTAAATTGACCTTAAATTTTCTACTGACCTGATTGCGAAAACATAATCAAAATTAATTTGGCAAACATCTTTGTTACACAACAATACCTAAACAAGCAGAAAGCATAATTGTGTACCATTTTGTGTGTGTATTCTAGTTACACGTGCTAAATGCTTTAGCAAAAATAAATATCAATCGACTCGCATTGCGTGTGTGTGTGTGCGAGTGTGTGTGTGTGCGAGTGTAGAGTTTGTAGGATGGTAATATGAAAAATTCATTTTGTTGCCTATCAATCAAGTAGCACTCACCCCGCTCAGCACAAGGTCAAGACTGAGTTCAGTTCTTCTAGTGCCATTTAATAGCAATGAAAAGCTTTGAGCTGTGAGTGTCCTTATTAACTGCCAGTCATAATTCATTTTGGTCACACATAACTTACAACTACTACACACAGAAAAAGAAAACGGTTCTAAATGTACTGAAATGGTAACCATTTCCTTCATATATTATAAACGGGTTTTTAAAGACTGCTGTTCTGTTATTAGGAACGTTTTGATCTTAATTTGATGTGTGTTTTAAAATATTTAATTCGACACTAAGAACGATGAAGTTGAATTCGCTCAAAATCATTCTCTGATATCAAATATTACGATAAATTCTAATTAAAAATTTTTGTGGCCATTTTATATATCCTAATGTGAGAATATTGTTTATCAAAACTTATTATTTGCACTTACTTAATTTTAGAATATAAATTTATTGTCTTACAAAGTGATTTATAAAAAATAAAATGTCGGGAAACCTTCAGGCCTTACAGACTGGTTGCCACAACAGTTTGGGAATTTTTTGAGTTCAAAATCAACGCTCAAAATTTTTATTATTATTTTTTTTTTGGGTTTTTTATTTTGTTTTTTTTTTTTTGGGAAACATTTAATTTTACAATAATAACAAAAACAGAAAAAAAAAAAAAATAACAAAATTAGGTCTGGTTTATGTTATGGCAAAATTAGAAATAATTTTTATATTCTCAGTGTCGAGGAGAAGCAGCTGTATTTTTCCCAACACCGAATAATTAAAAACAAAATCTAATTAAACTAGTTAGACAATTCTTCACTTTGGAACATTATTTTTCCCACAGTGTATACATGATAACAAAAACTGAGACTCACTCGCGTATTGATAAATTTTGGGGTAGAATCCGATGCTGTCAAAACTTAAGCCATGCAGCAGCATCAGCAACAATCAGGATGTCCTTCAAAATCTCAAATGTCATATAACTGGAATATGAAGCCGCTCCTTCAACCCACACACACACAAGCTTTGCAAATCAACTCAGGCTTAGTTGAAGGCTCAACACGCTTCGCTGCTCAAAGGAGTGTCAGTGTCGTTTGGCACGCATCCTGGCTATGATTGCGGCTATGCCTTTGCCCGTGTCCCTGTCTATGTGTCTATCGGTCTGTCAGTCGACCTCGATATTCGTTCATATACATATGTGTGTACATATACGCATCTATGATGCAATGCATAAATGATAAATGACTTGTGTGCCTGAATGAGAGATAGTGATGAAGCAACTGCCGACCCGCCAGCGAACTACTTTTGACAAATGGCTGCCACCATTCCAGGCTCTAGACTCTAGACAATGGTTCAGCTTTCAGCTTTTGCTTCAGAATCAACTAAAGCAATTTTTGCAGCCCTCGCATTCATTTTGCTTGGCAACTTCTCTCTTTGGCTTTATTATAAACTCGCATAATCGCTGCTCATTTGGCTGTGGTATCCCCAGAACGAGTAAGGATTCAAGTTGTCAGGGAGTTGCTTAGTTGGCTCGTTAGTGTATAGTAGTTGGATCGTTGGCTGCTTTCATTGTATGCAAAAATGATTAATGTGCTGCCATGCCAGTCTTTACTACCTTGAAGTACAGGGCTGGAAAACTTATAACTAGTTAATTGAGCGCTTGATGTGCCTTTGGCATTACATTATGAGAGACGCCTTTCAAAATGTTTCAATTGTGCACCGCTTGTTGCTAAACAAATAAACAGGCTGTTAACCTTACTTACTAATAGTATATACAACTGCCAATATTCGGTTTAAATTATATATAAAATTGAAACTAAAGTTTAATTTAAAATGGTCAGGTAAAATGGCACGGCTTCAAACAATCTCACACTCCACAAATCAAGCAAAAAACTTTATTACGAATTCCTACACCAAACACATTTCAAAGCAAAGTAAAATGTTGCCCCTTTTTGTTGCCACTGACTGCATTGCACTCGTGTTTTTCTGGGTTATAACAATGCGGCAAACAGAACTTGACTTTTAATGTTTCCTCAATTAGAAGGCACACAAAAGCAGCAGCAGCCAAAAAGGTGAACTCGTGTTGCCCCTAAAAAATACAAAAAAAAAAAAGTTAAAGAAGAATGATAAAAAAAAAAAAATAAAAGAAACTTAAATGCGCATTAATAACAAAGTGCAGCATGGGGTCGGCAAAAAGGACCCACAACTCTCACACTTGATAAGTAGATACAGGCACAAGAAGTCAACGACTGTCGACGACCACAACATGGCAACTGGCAACTAGCAACTGGCAACTAGCAACTGGCAACTTGCAACTTGCAACTTGGCAAGGGGCAGCATAACTCAAAATCGTTGGCAGCATGCGACAACAAAATTGTGAGTTGGCAACGAGGAGCAGCAGCTGGAGCAGGACCAGGCACTGTTTCCAGGAAATGGCAGCACGTTCGGTACACACACAGAACTGATGCAGTCCCAAGGAGTGCGGCTGTCTAAGAAGATTGATGATGTGTAGCCATTGCATGCCGCATCCCAGAGGTGCTTCAGCTGCCATCCCTTAGCTCCTGTCTGTGGTCTCTCACCCTCACTCATCAGGCAGCTGCTTAGCCTCGGCTTAACTTTATGCTGACAGCGCCTTGGCACTTGGTAAGTGCAGAGCTTTCCTTTCCTTTGCTTAGCTGATTTGTTGCATGTTTGCTTATCCGCAGCAGCAGCAGGTTGAAGAGTCCTTCATGAGGGGCGTGTCCTGCAGTCTGGTTGCATTTATTGCTGCTGATTTTGAATTTGCACCTTTGCCACCAAACCAGACGCACAAGCATATATGTATCACTATGCTCTTCCAGACTGCTCATGTCACCACCGTCTGTCTGGCCTGGCATTTTAAATAGCCTTTGGCATTTTGGCTACTGTTTAAGTTCAACTGGTTTTTTGGAATTGTATTTGTGACCTAACTTGACAGCATTCAATCTCATTTTGGGAAGTATGTTGTGGGTGGGAGAATGTGTAAACTAAAATGTAAAGGTTGCAGAGTAAGTTCTTTTGCAAGTTGAAACCAAAAATTCAACAAAATTTCACTTGTAAGGCTATAATATTCATGGCATTTTCTATTTCAACATACCTTGCACCAACAAACTTCTTCTTTTTTATTTTGAATATAACCAGAATTTTAATTTCAAATCAATAAAGACCAAAATGACAATCCACATGGAAATAACTTCTGTTCAATCACCACTTACCTACAAGAGGAAAGTGTTGAGATGAAAAAAATAATTTTTAAATCTTTTTTTATGTTAAAGCAGACTTTAGTTGAGTATGTTAACAGTTTTTACGGCGTTTTTTTTTTTTCATGAACTGATAAATATTTTCAACATTAATAAAGGGCTTATGCGTAGTGCTATATTTAAGTCATATACAGTTTTTATTAAAGTTTTATAGCTTGCCAGCTGTATATATATTTATTATATTAAAACATTTTTTAAAAACCTATTCAAGTTTGGAAAATAAATTAAACAATTTAATAAAATATTGAAAATACAATTTGTTGTGGCAGTTGAGAATACGCCCCAATACGTAATATACGAAATAATATTTTTATTTAAAAATTAAATAAATAAAATTAAAATTAAGACTTGAGCGGAAAAGACTTTCCAGAGTTTTGATAAAGTCATGAGAGTTGGAAATATAGAACATGTATTTACTTATTATACAAATTTCTTAACTTCACAGAATATTTTCATCCAAGTCTTCCAACTTTACAACATTCAATAAAGTATTTACTCACTCATCACTTAATTAATTTGGAAAGAATGTTCTGGTGCATAAATTTATTTTATTGTTTTGCTTGTTGTTGCGCAACATCAAGTAAAAGAGAAATTTCGCAAAGATTTGCATTTAATATTTATACATTGCCCAATGGCTGAGCTGGGTAAAAGTGCCGGCAGAAATCCATTTTCCGCACAACTTAAATACAAATGTGGGCAATACGTGAAACATGAGCAATTTCCCGAAGTAGCAGCACAAAAGTATAAATTGTGCATCACAGGCCAAGTAGCCAGCTAACAACCCGGCCAAGTAGGAAAACTTAACTAAACTTCATATGGCAGAAACAACTTTGTAAAAATACATACATTTGTAAGGCTTCAAAGAGGAGTTGGAGTTGGGCTTGGTGGGAAAAAGTTGAATGAGCTTATGTTGCAGGCCACTTGCTATGCGCACATGCCTTTTATTTTTTAGTCTTGTTTTTATTTTTGTTGTAGCTAGTTGCATTTACAGAAAACCAATAAACTTAAATGGAAAATCCGTAAACTATAAATCATGGCTTAAGTCCATTTCCTTCGTTGTCAATACGTTTCCGCTTTGTTGTGGGTTTGAAAATATAACACACAGAACACACAGACAGACACATTTGTAGTTTCTAGCTCAACTCCAGGCCCAGCGTGTAACTGTTGCCGGCACATTTGTTAACCAAACACACAAAAAAAAAAAAAATGGGAAAAACGAATACTACAAAAGCCGAGAGTTTCACTTCCAGTTGAATCGAGTCGCCCAATGTTCGAGAAATGGCTATGATTGGACTTGCAGTCCCCTAGCCCTGCCTCATACATATGTGAGACTGCTTTACATTTTTTTGGCATGTCCATTTGCAAAGTCATTTACTCACACACATTCAGTCCCACAGGATCACACATTCGCATACAACGATACGGCACTCAGTCAATTTCCAAGGCAACGTTCAAAAGTCACCATCCTTGTTGCATGTGGCTCTGACAGCCGAGCCTGTCAGTCAATATATTTGCAGCTTGCCTTGTTGTGCAACGCTTTCGACAACTCATTTTATTAGAGAGAAGGATACACACACACACACACACACACACAGATGCACTCAATGTTGTCGCACGTTTGCGGTCAGCGTTAGAAAATTGATGTGACTTTTTCTTTCTTTTTTTTTTGTTCATTTTGCCGCTGTTCCTGTAAGAGAGTCAGCGCTATGAGCAATGTTTCTTGATTTCAGTTTTTTAGTCAAACAAGTTTTTGGCATTGACACCCAATGAAAAACGCAACGAGCACAGCAGCATGGAATTGTGATTTCATTTAGATGGCACCAAAACCATATTTTTATATAAGATTAAATAAATAGCAATAATAGCACAAAATATTTAAATAAATCGAATACTCGGATAATTTTTAAATTTTTTTTAATTATGTTGTTATGAATTTAAAAAATGATTTATAATTTTCTTTATATTATTATAGTTATTTATAAGAATTTATATTGATGATTGGGTTCTAAACAGATTCAAAAAATTAAAAATTTTATCTTGGTTCCTTTATTGACATTCCAAAAACTATCGATTGCTTTGATCGATAACTTTAAAATATAATGCACAATCATATATATACTGTTTTTTAAAATAAATAAATAAAAAAAAATAAAGTAACATATTTATGATAGAAATAAATGAATTAAGTTTAAATGAACTAAGTGAATTAATATATGAGTGATATGTTATACAAATTTTCAGATATTTAGCACATTCTACTGATTTTTGTGACTGTGATGGTTAAATTTCAACACAGTTGTTATTCTATTACAACTTGTTCATAGAAAAGCCTTCCAAAACCACCAATACCTCTATGAATCGACTAATAAATTAAGAAAGATATATCCATTCTACCACAACGCTTTCGACAGTCTAACAATCCAACCCCTTTTACTAGCCTCATAAAAATATATTTTGGTAATAAATTTAATATCTTTTCAGACATTTAATTAGTTAATTTATACAACAAATTTCTTATAGCGAAATCGTGCAAGCAACGCTCATTTAAATAATGTATTTTTAATCAGGAAAAGCAAAGTTTCACGCAAAACTCACTGTCATACAGAAAGTCACAGTAGCTCAGACATTCCCTACTTTTTTATGGCTGTCACTGTCAGCATTCATATCCTCGAACAGAACATTAAAGATTTACAGTGCGGATGGGACTACAAAAGCTGCACCTTATTATAGCCGAATAACCAAATATCTACTTATAATAAAAATACGCCACGTTATTAATAACACTCTTCGTGTGGAAGTCGTGTGCTGCTAAGTAGTAGTAGTATGCCATTTCAATATCTTATGCATAAGCCGCAAAACTATGCCCCGATGGTTCCAAGGCAAGGACTCGTGCTGTGGAACGGTTTGCAAGCTTTCGTTCCGGATCCGTGTATAAATACCCACTGAGCAAATAAACACGCTCAGCGCACGGCCAAACAATATGAGATATATATTGAAAACGTGCATGGCGAAAACCCGGAGCCACTTAAGGCGACCCGGTGACGGGCCTTGGAAATGAAAGGCAAACTTTACACGCTAATAAAATGGCAGCCAAGGCACAAGGAAAGGGTATCGAGAGAAGAGAGGGGGAAGAGGCCTGAGCACAGCTGGCCGCCTTGGTATTTTATGTGGCAACACAAAAGGCTTGGCCAGGCCAAATATGGGTTTATGGCTTGTAAAAATCCATGTTAATAATATTAACAATGCGAAACCCGGAAAAGGGTAACTAGCGCACAGTTCCAGTCAAACTCAAAGTGCTATCTTAGTGCTTGGGTAAATTCAAGCAAACTGTAAACTTTGCTATTATATTGAGACTCTACATTTTGGATCCTTTGTGTGGTTGGCCACGTGCGGCCCCCAAAACAAAAAATCAAGAAAATTAAAGCCCCACACGGATAAAAAAGAAAGGTAAACGTCAACTCTGGCGCCGCATCATTAGTGTCATGTGAAAGAGCTATTTATATAGATATATATTATTGATATGCATAATAAATCAAAAATGCTTGCCAATAAATTTATTATTGTAGATTATCTGCACACGCTACACCCACAAAGAAGTCGCACACCTTGACAAACCAAAAGCCAACAAAAAGAAGAAGATAAAATTGCCTCCGGCTGCCAGCTAAACCCCCGGCAGTCAACAATTTATCAACATCAACTCAATCAGCACTATAAATAACCTAAAAAATAAAATAAAACACAAAAAACAGCTATCTGCGGGTTGCCAAAGATATATACCCAGCCAGCAACATTTCACTTACAGAAAAACAATTTTTATGTTAGATTAAAATTTTTATCGCAACTATATAATATAAAGACTATTCTGTCATATTAACATTAAGATTTCTTTAAAATTTCAAAAATAATTGAAAGATTGACGGAAAGAAATATATTATATATGCACTTATTTCTATATGCACTTAATTGTTCGCGCATATCCTAAATATATATATTTTATGGGATGTTTCTTTTTTCAATGCGTTACACATTTCGTAAAAAAAAATTATAATACCCTCTACAAGGGTATGAAAATTACTATGAAATCCCATATAAACTAAGAAAATAGAAGAGCAGCGATTTAAAAATTATAAAATCTCAATAAATAAATGCTCAAACTTCAACAAGTTGAATAAGAAAGTTGCGTTTAATTAAATTGACATAGTTCAATTAATGTAATTTTAAGTGATTTTAAGAAATCTTTTCAATATAATTATATAATTTTAACTATTAACTATAATGTACTAGTTTTGTTTACAACTCAAGATGCGGCACATAAAACATATATGTAAATACCGTAAAATAGGCTTTAAGTTCGATATGGTATGCTCACATTAAAAAATGTTAATTAAAAGATGGCTTAGTAAAAAAAGCAATTATTTTTACGTTTACATAATTAAAAAAAAACAAACATGTTGGTTATTTTAGATAAAAGTCATTATGGATAATCATAACAAAATTATCATTTACAATAGTTTTTCTACTATTTTTGGTAAGTATACATAAAAATAAACAAAAAAATTCCCAATAGGTGCAGCATAATTTAAGCTGATTTTGCTCACAACTTCTATATAATCGTACATCAAATACATAAAAGAGAAGAGCAGCGATTTAAAAAATATAAAATCTCAATAAATAAATCCTCAAACTTCAACAAGTTGAATAAGAAAGTTGCGTTTAATTAAATTGGCATAGTTCAATAAAGGTAATTTTAAGTGATTGAATGAAATCTTTTCAATATAATTATATAATTTTAACTTTTAGCTATAATGAACTAGTTTTGTTTACAACTCAAGATGCGGCACATAAAACATTTATGTAAATACCGTAAAAAAAAACAAATATGTTGGTTATTTTAGATTAAAGTCATTTTGGAGAATCATAAAAAAAAATTTATAATTTACAATAGTTTTTCTTCCATTTTTAGCAAAAGTATACATATAAATATACAAAAAATTCCAATAGGTGCAGCATAATTTAAGCTGATTTCGTTCACAACTTCTATATAATCGTATATCAAGTAAATAGTCTTAGTTTTCTTGATCCTGATAATCATATTATTATTGTAAAAATATGAGTAGTATTATGTGGGTATTCTAAACTATTTCTTTTATAACTTTTAACTATCCTTATCCAATTGTCGGTGTTAACCTTTTTTATGCTGATGCTGTTGTTGTTTTAAAAGCAGAACTTGTTTGACGCTTAGTCGCCCATTTCCATTGTCAGTCCATAATCAAAAGGAAATTAACGCCGCCTCGGCTGACATGGTTTAGTTTTTGCGCCCGCAGGATTTGCTGCTCTTCGTCCTTGCGTTGCCTGCCACATTGCAACTGTTGACAAATCTCTTTTTAAAAGCGCGCTTAAAACGTCGTTTGAGCGTCGCTTTTTTTTGTATTACTCCCGTTTTGACCTGCCTAGCAGCGTATCAGCGTTCTAAAGCTAAACCAATCAATATTTAACACATTTAACCCTTTTTGCTGACAAAAGGCGGCTTTTGAGGCCATCTCTCTTACTGTTTTTCTCTCTCACTCGGTGTCACGCTGATCGTTCTGCGTAAAATTAGCATAAAATTTGAATTTTAGAGCCAAGTGAAGCGTATGCAGCTCGTGATTGACAGCAGTCAAATTCAATTGAAGCAAAAAAATAAAAATAAAAAAGCCAAACGCACCACCAACAGAAAATCAAATAAAACAAAATTTAATTCAAATAAAACCAATTTGAAGCGCCCCACCACCGATGCCGCCGTGTAACCTTTTCGCCCACAGTCGGGGTTTTGTCGGCGACCTTGCGGCCAAAACTTTGTACGGGGCAAAAAGTTTTTGGCTTTTTACTCAGTTGGCTTGGGTTTTGCGTTCCTTTTCCAAAAAGGATACTCGCTAGCGTTGCCATCGCGTCGCAGTTGACAGCGAATGGAGCTGAAGCCAAGGCCGGTCCTAGAGCCTGCCCAGGATTGCCTAGAGGCTTTCGCCTTGCGCGTGGCATGCCACAAAATTGGCTGCAGGGGGGGCAGCAGCCGCGTAAATCAGTATCGCTTGCTTTTGAAGATTTTCGCTAGGGAAATTTGATTTTCAAAATGGCAGCATCCATATACATAGTACATTGCCAATAAAAAATTAAGGTTAACTTCAAACGCAATATTTGTAAAAAATGCTAAAATTGTTGATGATAAGAACTCGTGGTTTTAAAAAAAATATTTAGCAACAATCTTGAGATTTTTCAATACAATTATAAATACAAAAATTGTATTATTTAAATGAATAAAAACTTAAGGAATTAATTGATAAGCTGTCAATTAATTTGATAATTTTAGCTGCAATATAAAAAAGCTTTTTTTCTGAATTTCTTTGAATTGTGATCAAACAGACAGTCGGGCATTGAAAAACCAGAATAAAATACATTATATTCTGGCAACAACTCAATTTTAATTTATTTAAAAAGTTAAGTACTTTTTTATTGGAAAAAACAGCAATATACCTTTTTGTGATTAGTGTAATAGTTTATAATTAAAATAAGAAAACATATAACAATTAAAAGCTGACAAATTCACGCCTATCAAAGCACAATATATATGATTAACTTTTGCAAGTTGCAGTTAATGGTGCTTAAATGCCTCATTCAATGAAACCCCGTAAATATTTTGATTAATATTATTGAGAAATCCCACAACACTTTAGTTTTTATCAAACTTCAATTTTATCCTGTATTCTACATAAATGTACATATGCATGTACGTGGTTTTTTATGCATATCCATTGCAGCCCGTAAAGAGATTGTGGCGCTTATGGTGTCGAATCCAGGCGGACCAATTGTAAAATATATTCCTTTATAATTCAATTTAAACAGAACAATGCCAGGGCAATACGCGCAACAGGCTGCCCCATAACACTCGAGTCATAACAATGAAAATGAAAATAAAAAATAATCATATGATGTAGTTGCGCATACGCAGTGTGGCAGCAAATTGAGACAAGAGCTGCAACAACTGGTGTTTCAGTATTTCAGGGCTCTTATACGAAACGAGTTGAACCGGGGCGAGAGGCAAATGGGCAGTGTCGAAGGGAGAGAGGGGTTAGGTTCGCAACAGTTGACGTTTATGGTTGACATGACGCAGCACTGTGCTTTATTTGACATATATTTATATGTACATGTACATATATATGTATGTACAATATGTATATGGATACGCTGCAACTGGTCTGGCGCACAATACTGCGTATGAGTAATTCGCATAGCTATGCCAATAATTGTTAGGAATGTCTGTGTTTACCAGAACCACATTTGCCAGTTGCTGTGGCTACACATTTCGAATGTAACATTTGTTATAAAATTCATTTGCAGTGGCAAATTGAAATATTTATGTACATGCGCATATTTCAGCGCTGGCGCATAAATAATATTGTTAATATTAAAAGCGATTAGAAATTAAATTAAATTCAATAATAGGCATGCAAAAATATCATTGAAAATGTGGCTTGAAAAAAATACAAATGCTTTTCATTAGTTAGTAATTCTCATTTGTTAGTAATACTCATTTATAAATCTACAAATTCAACTTATTTCTCTGAAAATAATTTCATGAATTGAATTATAGTCACTCATTTATTAAAGCATTTTTAGTTTTTAGCTGAGCTAAAAACAAAATCCTAAAACATACCAGCAGCAAATGCAACAATTTATGTTCCATGTGCTGTCGCATATTAACGCGCGCTTTTCATACATATTACCACACTTTTCGAAACGCAAATAGTGAACAAAGGAAAAGTGAAAAGTATAACAACAATATTATGCATTTCATAAAACCCTTTTCTATGGGGATTTCTTAACTTGGGCTTTTGAGTTTGGGGTCGCATTACACGAACGCTTTAAGCAGAAAATTGGATTTTTTCATCGAAACAAACGAAAAACAATGAGCGCATACCACGACAGCGATGGCAATAACAGTAAAGCCGGCAACAAAAAATAATAAGTAAGCATTAAAGATCACAACAAAAAAAAAGACAGAAAAGAATAATAACAACTGTAACAGCAGCAGCAACAACAACAACAATAACTACAATAACCAAAAAATGTTAGATATGCTGACAAAGGTAATACAATAAATACGAAATGATGTCGTTCTTGTTGTTGTTCTTGTTGCTACTGCTGCTGTTAATGTTAAATTTAACGTAGCACACTTTTGGGCTGTAATTTTTGAGCAGCCCTCGAGTGGGTGACTGTTTTTCTAAATACCCTTACAAAAGGTACTCTATTTTCTTAATAAAATATGTAACTATAAGCCATACAGGAATGTTCATATCGCTCATTTACATCTAGACTGTTATAACTAATAAAATATACATAATTGTTCTCACATGCGAAGAGTAGTTAGGAAAGAGTGATGCAATTTTGTAGACAATATAAATAATCATATGATTATCATTTTTGCGTCAATAAATCAAGAAACATGTGTTTTTTTAGTTATGATAGCAATATTTTTACCTGAATCAGCATAACAGTAGAACCAATACAAAACAGCCTCTCAGCTTTTAAGATAAATTAATATTAATTTAAAAATTTTGTAGAAAATAAAGTTCGATTTGGCCCATTTATTTTGATAAAAATTTTTAACCTAATCAGTTACTTTATCAATTAGATGTCTTAGGTCCAAGCTGCAGTTATTATTAAGAAATCTTTTTTGGTTCGCAATATATGCCAACTTAAATTACCAATTTTTATTATTTCTACTAATCAAGATTTTTTAAAATCGGATTGCAACTATATAATATTTTACTTTTGTACATATATAAATTCCGTTACTGTGCGAAAAAAATGTATTAAAAATATTTTTTTTATTATAATTAGATACTCCAAGTCTAATTTAAAATATTGATAAACTTCACTCAGCATGAAATTACTAACTATATGTATATTTTAACTGTCAAAGCAAAATAACTGCACTAAATAATATCCTATATTATCTATAATATCTTTAGATATCTCAAGCAATTTTTTGACAAAATTTTATCAAAATCTGATCAATTAGCTGCCATGGGAAAATTAAATTTTGAGTTACTAAACAAATATTTTTCTCAGGGTATATATTTTCAGCATGCCTGAAATTGATTATTTTTTTTTGTGTTCTCATTTTCCTTTATTTTGTAGTTGGACTTTTTTTTATATTTTGTGTGGCTTGGGGCACGCCAACTTCCTTTAATTTCATTTGCCCATTGTTATTTATAAAACATTCGTTTTTATTTGATGAGCTATAAAGCGCATTAGCAGCATGAAGTTGAAAGTGTGCGTGTACTGCAGGTGAGCGAGCAGCAAAAAAAATGTAATATTACTTGTTATTGTATTAGAGGGGAGAAAAAGCATTTATAGCAGCACTTAGTTCAAATGATTAAATAAGTTATATACTCTGTTAGCTGACTTTATTGCTAATAATTGATTTTAATTGTATTTTCAATATGCCCTAATATTTGATATTTATTGAATAATTGCGCTTTTTTACACAGTATGATAGTTGATACTAAAACTATAGCATAAAATACGCTGCTTTTAGGATTTGCTATTCAAAAGTGTTGTTTAGTACAATTTTCTCATGCAGAGATTATTAAATGTTATGTTAAGAAGATTATCTGATTAGTAATAAAAAAAAGCATATGTATGAGAATGTCTCAGTTTCAAGGTGCTCACCATAGGTATAATGAACGTTTATGGCGGTTGGCATTGGCAACTGTATCGGATGTGAAGATATTTCCACAACAACAAAAATATAGAAAAGCACACAAAATGCTGCATTTTTCCACACTAGACACATTAAAATCCGATTTCCTACACACTACTAAAAACCACTTACGCTGCGCCCGCCCATTTTGTTGCTACATATTGACATTAGACTAATCCACACAGCCACGCAACAACTAAGTTATTGGCCACGACCAGGCAAAAGGATACACAAAAGCTTGCAACAGTGTTGCCAACATTTAAGAGGTAAATAAAAAGTTCATAAACGAAATAAAAACAACATTTTTGAAATAAATACCTTCTTTGTTTTTAAAAATTATAGATTAAAATTAATTAATTAAGCTTCCCATTAAGCGTGGTTGTTCTTTTATGTTAATTAAAATGTCATGCTATATGAAAGCTGCTTCTTGACAATAAAATAATCAAAAAATAAAAAAAATTAAACAAATTTATTTGTAAGCTTTTTAAATGCTAAAAAAAATCCCTTTGTAAATTGTAAAAATATTTATTAAATCATTTTTTTCCAGCAGATACTCCTACACAAATATCTAAAAAATTGTGATTGCAAATAAAATTGTAAACAAAAATCGTGAACAAGAAAATAAAACAAAAATGTTAAAATCAGCAATAGTTCTTGTTAAAATCATAGAAAAAAAAAACCGTCAAAATTGCCATCGAAAAATGCTAAATTGCCAACACTTTGTGAAATAGAAACTGGTTGGCTGCCTTTAAATGCAACTGTTGATGTTGCTGTTGCAATTGTTGTTGCTCGAATAACCAACGAAATGGTGACGCACATTAGCTGCCCGTATGCTCTGCAGGTTTATCCCTCTATTCCTCAGCCCATCTCTCTCCGTACGGATTTAATGTGCGCCAACGAAAAGTTGAATGTGCCACGTCGCCAGTTGCATTGCTCATTCCTTCCACATCTTGTTCTGCGGCAGCCAATTTTTTGGATAGCAAATCCTCATGCCACACACTCCAGTTGTTGGCCATTATCGGGTTCATTATGTGGCATTAGCAGCCAGGCAGTAAGCAAGTTTGCAATTTTATATGCCAAAAGTTGCATGCAATTTATTTGTGGTCACACACACTCACACATAGTACATATAGACATAGAGGTATACAGACACGTGTGAAAAATACCACTCAACTCATTTAATTAGCATAATAAACGTTGTTTAAGCTGATTAACTGGAAAATTTTAATGGGTTAACCTAACGAAAAGCTCGTGATATACTCGCATGTTATCAGCGCTTATCAGTCAAGTGCTTTGCTAAAAACGGTGCTTCAAATGAAACTCCTGCATAGCTGCGTCAGCTAAGAGCAGATAAAGAGCTCAAATCCGAGCAGCAGCAGCACCAGCACCAGGAACAGGTGCAGAGGAAAATATGTTGCCATATGAGTGTAGGAAAATTTCATGGAATTTCTATGGTTGCAACTGCTGCTCCTGATTCTGATATGATGGCTGACGTCAAATGCTTTGCAGAGGGGAGAAACTTTCATCAATTGCTTGTTTTTACGTTGCTTCCCAATAAACCAATTATGAGTTGGCAACAAAGTACACAAAGTAAAGGCCAAGTTTTTGGCCTTTTAATTGCACCGCCTTTCAAATTTATGATTGCCATAACAAGTGCTTCACATGAATCATGTGTCAAGTACACCTGTATAAGTAGTAGCATGATGACAAGTGCACGTGACGCATGATAAGCAACTAATGTAGAGTACGAGTATTCCAGAGCACCTCCCGAGAATCGCTGATAAACAAAGCACTTGAGACTTATATGCCAATATACAATAATACAATTGAGCAGACATAATGCTATCGTAGACTCCAAGAATAAACAAAATACGCCCACAAATAAATCCCAATGGTAATTCTCAGTTATTTCACCTAACCGACGTTAAATTGACACGAATTGAAAAGTTTAAATGGGTTTGAAATTGGATAATAATCTGTTAGTATCACCTAAAATTTCAATTACTTTATAATTAAAAATATGAGTTAAGCTAAAAAAAAATTTTTATTTTGAGTTAAAATATATTTTTACATTTGTCAAGTTTTTAAAAGCTTTAATTATGTGTATGCAATACCGAACATAATTTAATGATTTTAAAGACCTTTGCATTTAACACAGTAATAAAAACCTGTCAAACAATATTTTTAAATTAGATAAGCGAGATTAGAGCTCAGAGTTAATAGCTGTTAAATTGGAAATTTCGCATCATATAAATTGACACTAAAATATTCCGGATACACTAATTTTTCATAAATTGTTCATAAAGTAATTAATACATATGAAATGATACAATATAAACTGTTTTATTCAACCAATTCATGACAATCTAATATTGGAACCACAAAAGTATTTTAAAAGCTGTCGCTATCATCATTAAAAGTTTTTCTGTCAATTTTCAAAATTCAAGGGTGTTGTGGGGGAAATTTTAGCCCCCAAACGCCTCCCCAATAATGTTACTATCGAGTTAAAATTTTCAATCATCGATAAAATCGCAAATGCGACTTTATTTAAAATGCTACATTTATTTTACTCTAAGTCCAGCATTAAATTTATTTCTAATATTCAAAAATTTTAGGTAAATATTAGTTTTGTTAGATGATAATATAATTCTCCATTTCAAGAATTGTTATTCATAGTATATGAGCAATGGCGTAACATATATTGTATGTTAAAGACCATAAATCTAATAGTTTCAACAATTATAATTTATGCTATCGATAATGATGGTATTGCTAAAGATTGTGAGCAATGTTATTCGAACATCTAGACGAGAAATAAGACACAATAAAAAAATAAATGTGGCCTTAGATCAATTAAAGAAATTAGTTAGCTTAAAAACATGTGAATATTTCTTCATAAAAATTAATCTGCATTGCCGATAGTACTTTCAAGCTAGCACTGCAATGTATTTACATCAACATTAATAATTTTAATGCAGTCAAATACTAATCGAAATGCTAAATTGAATAAAGAATAGTAAAAGTATATATTAATTATATTTAAAAGTAGATTAAAATATAGCTAAAATCAAGGCTGCAACGCATGTACCAGTTAAACATGAGTATCATATGACATTTTTAAATTGATCGATGTTTTATACTTCGTTATTTGACTCATGAATGTCACAATGTCTCTAGATGGCCATCACATGCTACCTGTGTGGTGTTGGTACTTACCCATTATTTCAACCTTATTTATATAGAAATATGCTGTCCACAATGATATGAACTGCAATTGAGCAACTCGTGCTTATGCTCAATCATTGATCCAATTGATATGGCAGTAAGCAAGCTGAAGTGTTGTTATATTTTGTTCAGCTGTTTTGCCGATTGCTGTATCCATATATACTTATAAGTATATATATGTATATACCATTTTATGGACTTGGCCAAGCGCACCGTGAAACTTTTGTGATAAGCCCTATATTCACCCTCGCTTAACCCTCCCGTATCTACCTCCCCAACCCTCGTCATAGTATACAATACGTCTATCAAAGGCGTCGTCCGCTTGTTTGGCAACGCAATCACATACAGAAATCGCAAAGTGTTTGCGTTGTTGTGTTCCGAGATAAAAAGGCGCACAGATTATTTGAGGCCATATGTATGTGTGTGTAGGTGTTTGGGGCAAGTGTAGATTAACTGTAGTTTAATTGGCGAAAAGCTACCAGGTCTATAGGCGCTAAGGTGATCGAACAGTCCACAGAACACCGTTGAGCTGGCAGGTCGCGAAGTATAAAAATCGGAAAGCAGTTTGAAAAAAAAAAATCCATTTAATTTTCGATTAATGATGTAAGATCCAATAACGAAATATCCTTGATATTAACTTAATGAACTGTATTTAAAGTGATTTTAAAGTTAATAATGTGACTCATATCCCAAGAAAACTCAAATACTTTTGTTGCTCTTAATACCATTGTTAGTTTTAAATTACTTTACCTTATCAGTGCTCAAGCAGATGCGGGTTACGTGAAGTAAACGAGGTTATCAAAAATTGTTCACAATTTGCCAGATAAGCAGCAAACATGAAACAAATTAAATATTGTGCTTAAGTCTATCCAGCTAAGATAAAAAAAAGCGAAGCAAAATAAATAATAACAATAAATAGATAAATATGCTTAAGACTTTATTATATTAATCATGTGCAAAGATCTGAGATTCTAAGTGTGTAAAAATGGTTATTAAGTATGTTATCTAGCATTATAAAATCTGAATTCGCTTTGCAAAGTGGAAGTAAATATTACATACAATATTTCATATCTGTGATAAAATACAAAACCCAAAAACACGATCAATTGAAATCATTCTCTCCATTATTTTCTATAATAACTTCCATATATTATAACATTATAGGTCATTTTCTGACTAATTGGCTAAATACTGACTCACGTAAAATATCTCATAAATATTAAAAAATATAAAATTTCAATTAACTGAACTCTAATTAAAGAACAGTAAATAAATGTAATTATTATTGGCATAATCACATTTAAATAGATAAATAAAACTAATTACTATTTCTAGAACGTAGATAAAAAAGATTAGCTTCAAAATGTTTAGTTAATGGACAACATAACAGACAAGTTAATTAGTGTAGCGATTAAAGGACTCTATACATTAAGCTCTCATATACAGTACTTATAATCACACACCCAGGTTGTTCTCCTCATTCCGTTAGGCAGTCGCAATTATTCAAAGCCATATTCAAGACAATTAGGTTAATCTTAATAGCGACATGTTTTGCGATAACATATCTTAATTGATTTTTGATAATTGCCTGCCCGTTAAACGTCGACTTTGCAATTGCCTGAAACCAAATGTAAAACTATATATTATCATATACATGCATATATATAACGTATACGTTTATGTGTACTCTGACGTCAGAGCACGTGATGGATCATGTGGAACAACGCCTCAAACACACACACACACACACACACATAATAAACACGCATAAATTGTTGTACAAATTATTACGTTACCGATAATATTTTTACGGCCAGTGAACGGATTTCTTAATGAACTAAGGCACCGTTGCCTGCAATTTTGTTAGATGGCCACAATTCAAGCCATGATAATATAATTATAGCCTACATTTACGAGTTTATACATAGGTACTTATTATATCGACTGGCGCTTCAAACCATATTGTATGCCAATCTTTGAAGGGGGGCAGGGTCTACAGTTTATTGCGTGTCGTATCCGATGTAATTTTCTGTAAACGATTTACGAGCAACTTAAAGGCAAATTCATGTAAGCAGATTTATGGCAATGCAAAAATGTCAGAAAAGTCTGTAAATTGCGTTGATTTATCAATCATGGGTTACAAACATGAAAAATATATACCCATTTTTTTAAGTATAAATTATATCTAAAAATTAAATAGAAGTATCGAGAATTTATTAATACATCAAATATAATGTTTTGTAAATTCAAATATTAAATATCACTTTCAACTTTTACTTGAAAACTGATTAATTTGGCTAATTTTTCTCAGGCAATTTAATTTAAATACACTCTCACTTAATTTACAATAATTTTAACTAAATAAATGGGTTTAAAGTCTTAACTATTTTATGCTAAATAAATATTATTATTTAAAGAAGATTATCTAAATAAAAATGAATTTATTAGCACAGTAAAGTACTTAAACTTTTACTATCATTCTAAGCGATTCACTTCCCTGTGGTAAATTAAAACTTTAAGTCTTTCTGCAGAGCTCTATAATGCTTGAATAAACCGATAGCTATCAAAGGCAATTATCAAAACCGGGGACAGACAGTGCCGCTTATCAACCAGAGCGCCAAATTGGCTGAATCAATCATGTTTATTGCCAGACATGCGAGACAAAATCACAGCACAGCAAAACATAGTCCACTACTAAGTTACCCTGCCATAAATATCTATAATCTGAAAATACCAAAATTGCTATCAAGCAGCGCCATTATTCATTTGCCATGTGCCAGGCCAAAAGAAGTGTCTACTTGGCCCGTATCCTTCCTGTTCAACAAATATTAAACGCCAGGGCACTTGTAACTTGTCATAATGTAACGTAAAACTTCCAGCTTATATATAAACCAGCTGATTGCTCAGTAATTGTTAATAATTTCAAATTATTAACGCAACCAGGCATTGCCACTTCAGATAAGCGAGCAGCAGCTAAAAGGGAAACGTGCCCCCTTATCAATGCCAGGCTTCGCTTATCTAATCATAACTGAGCACTCGTATGTACACAAATAGTTCAGTTCCACATATACTATATACATATATAGTATGTACATATCAAACACTACTTAAGTGATTGATTGGAACACATTGCATTGGGCTTGGCGTTGCCATAAACAATGCACGTCACATGCGCCAAGATTGGATCATAAATTCTGAAATATTTTGACAAATAAAACACAATCAAAGTCATCTCTGTCATTAATAGTTTTGTTTGATTTGAATAAATGAATATATATGGTGTTTGATGTAGGATAGTGTAGGTATATTTAAATTAAATTTACGAACTCTTTTAATTAAATATAATTCATTATTTATACTCTTTTTGAGTAAAAAACCTAAAATATCAATATCAAAATTTAATATGCTATAGTACCTCAAAAGGGAAATTGAATTTTAAAAAAATATTATTAAATTTACAACAAGATTTTCCATTTCTTTAAAAGTTAATATGTACACTGCATTTTAATAAAATAAACTTTTGAACTAAATTATTCATTAAAAATTAGTAATATAGGAAATGAAGAATAAGAAACCTATCCAATGTAACTGCTAAAAATCAATATAAGTATATTATTTTTTGAGCAGCAATATTAACCGAATCGATCTTATTTCTCGTGGACTTATCCTTCTATATATTTTAATATTAAATATAAATATATCCCTGAACATCTCATATTCTTGTCACATATCAAATTAATTAACTCCGGATACTCCACCCTATAACAGCTATTGAAGACCATAGTTAAGATAAAGATACTTAACATACATATTCTAAGAAAATAAAGCCTTTAAATCATTTGGCACACATGATTCTTAGTTCACTTTTAATTAATTACGAAAATCTTATATAGTCGGTATATAAATATAGAAAATATTCAAGAAACTTGTCATTATTATTTTTAATAAACTACACTGTGATGAAAAATTAATTAATACAATATTTCGAAATTATTAATAATAATTTCCGTTGATAAAAATCAATAGAACTTGATAAGGTTTTCATTATTATTTGAAAATATATTAATTTATAACCTTAAGAAGAGGCAACACATTTTTCTTAAATTTAATGCTCAACACTCTGAAGTAGTGTCAGTTCTAACAATGTTAATAAATAACACTCCATGTAATCAGCAACTAATCAGATAGTAATCAGCAACTCATTTCTGTTATCACAGATAACGACGACGGCTTCACCATGGGCGATATGTTCCGCAGCGAGAAGATGGCCCTGTGCCAGTTGTTTATACAACCCGAGGCTGCTTATGCTTCCATTGCTGAGCTGGGCGAGACCGGCTGTGTCCAGTTTAGGGATCTTAACGATCAGGTCAACGCATTTCAGCGAAAATATGTGAACGAAGTGAGACGCTGTGATGATATGGAGCGACGATTGCGCTATATAGAGAGAGAGTTGAGTAAGGATGAGATTAAGCAGCCGGAGTTGAGTGCAGATGAGGAGCCAGTTGCACCAAATCCACGTGAGATCATTGATCTGGAAGCGCAGCTGGAGAAGACAGAGAATGAGTTGCTTGAAATGTCTGCAAATGGAGCTAGCCTGAATACCAATTTCAGGCACATGCATGAGCTAAAAAATGTACTGGAAAATACCGACGGATTCTTCTCCGATCAGGAGGTTATCAATTTGGATTCCAATCGTCTGGGCGATCCCAGTGATCCCAACGGACTCCAGGCAGGCGCCCAACGTGGCCAGCTCGCCTTTGTAGCTGGCGTGATTAAGCTGGAGCGTTTCTTTAGTTTCGAAAGGATGCTGTGGCGCATCTCGCGTGGCAACATCTTTTTGCGACGTAATGATATTAGTGGATTGTGCGAGGATAGCGAGACAGGTCGCCAGGTGCTGAAGACTGTCTTTGTAGCTTTCTTCCAGGGCGAGCAGCTGAAGCAGCGAATTAAGAAAGTCTGCACGGGCTATCATGCCGATGTGTATCCTTGTCCCAGCTCGCATGCCGAGCGTGCTGAAATGATCAGGGATGTAAATACTCGCTTGGAGGATCTTAAAATGGTGCTCAATCAGAGTGCCGATCATCGCAGTCGGGTACTGGTCTCCGCTGCCAAGCATATGCCACGTTGGACCATTATGGTTAAGAAAATGAAGGCCATCTATCATATACTCAACTACTTCAATCCAGATGTTACAGGCAAGTGTCTCATTGGCGAGGGTTGGGTGCCCGTCAGAGATTTGCCCAGTGTACAATCGGCACTGGCACGCGGCTCCAAGTTGTCGGAGAGCAGCATTCCAGCATTTATGAATGTCATAGCGACCAATGAGCAGCCACCTACATTTACGCGCACCAATAAGTTCACCAATGGATTCCAGAACCTAATCGAAGCGTATGGCATGGCCTCCTATCGGGAAGTAAATCCGGGTCTCTACACATGCATCACGTTTCCATTTTTGTTTGCTGTAATGTTTGGCGATATGGGCCATGGCCTGATCCTGGTGGCTTTTGCCGCCTGGCTGATTATCAAGGAACGACAGCTGGCTGCCATTAAAGAAGAGATATTCAATATATTCTTTGGAGGCCGATATATTATCCTGCTGATGGGTCTCTTCTCTCTATACACTGGCTTGATCTACAACGATGTATTCTCTAAATCAACGAATATATTTGGCTCTGGTTGGCAGAATCCATACAATACCTCAACGGTTACCGATGAAAGTATTCATTATTTACAATTTCGCCCGAATATCACCAATTTTAAGACCTATCCCTTGGGCTTGGATCCCATTTGGCAGCTGGCCGATAACAAAATCATCTTTTTGAATACATTCAAAATGAAATTGTCCATTATATTTGGCGTGCTGCATATGATCTTTGGCATTTGCATGTCGGCTATAAACTTCATACACTATCGCAAATATATGAGTCTTGTGTTGGAGTTTGTGCCACAAATTCTGTTCCTGTTGCTGCTCTTCGGATACATGGTCTTCATGATGTTCTTCAAGTGGATCGTTTATAATGATAGAACCGATGATACTGCCCTTTCACCAGGCTGTGCGCCCTCTATACTCATTTTGTTTATCAATATGATGCTCTTTGGACATCAGGAACCGTTGGATGGCTGCAAGGAGTATATGTTTGAAGCCCAGGAATTATTGCAAACGATATTTGTTGTTGTGGCCGTTATCACTATTCCCTGGATGCTGTTGGGCAAGCCATTGTACATTATGGCCACACGTCCAAAGCAATTGCCAGCACCAAATCAAACAGTAGCACCATCAGCTGGTGGTGGCCATGGTGGTCATGGCGGTGACGATGAGCCCATGGGCGAAGTTTTCATACAACAGGCCATTCACACCATAGAGTATGTGCTGAGCACAATCTCTCATACCGCATCCTATTTGCGACTTTGGGCTTTATCCTTGGCGCATGCGCGTAAGTTTTGATCCCCTCAATATGTCAAAGAAGAAATTACAATTTATTTATATTTTACAGAACTCTCTGAGGTGCTGTGGAACATGGTGTTCTCCACGGGCTTTAAGATAGAAGGCTATGCAGGCGCCGCTGTCGTATACTTACTCTTTGGAGCCTGGGCAGGACTCACCGTTGGCATTCTGGTGCTAATTGAGGGTCTATCGGCCTTTTTGCATACACTACGCTTGCATTGGTAAGTTATTGTCTATTGATTTGTTTGATAAACACTAAAAATTAACTTTAAATTGTTGTATTTAAACAGGGTCGAGTTTATGAGCAAGTTCTATGAGGGCGCTGGTTACGCCTTTGAGCCGTTCTCTTTTAAGCTGATGCTGGAGGATAATGGCGAGGAGTAGGGCGCGGGACGCACTATCTACGAAAAAGCATTTGCAAATTTTTGTTGCTTTTCTATTTTGGAAAATAAATTTGGTTTTTCATATGCATATTTCTCTAGTATTTTCCTTGTTCATTTCTGTGTTTGTCAGCCGACGACAAATGTTTGTCAGATGCTTTCTGACAGTTTGCTTCAGTCAGCCATGTGGCTTTTGTAGATAGTGTCCCACACACAACACAAACACACACCCACACACACATTTATATATGTGGCTACAAACATAGATACAAATATACAAAGAGAGCAGAATTCTTGTATTTGGCCATCAGAAACAATCACAAAGCAAATTGGTTGGCATTTTCTATATGTGTGCAAGAAAACTTATTTTTTTCTCATTAGAAAAAATGTCATATACTGAAATTATGTTGTCAGTTTGCCTGTCCATCGAAAGCATTGAATTGTGATGATGTTTTGTAATTTAAATAATGTTACAGTTTCTATATATATAAAAGGATCAAGTGGATATATATAGCTAGATGAATACACATACCACAATGTTCCAAAATAATCTATTAATTTTGCTTGATCACCGATGACCCATTTCAAAATTTTGTAGTGTGTCTCACTTAAACACTGATTAATTATATTTATAGTAAGAAATAAAACGAAAACCAGATTAGCCATTTAAAATTAAAAAACAATATTGATAACTAAAAGCAGATTATATTTTCTAGTCTTGTCCAGATAATAATAATAATTTCCACGCGAATTTAATCAGTTTAAGTGATTTGAAGTTGATTTAAAATAAACGAAACTCATTTATATTGTATTATGTCGGAGTGTTGACATAAATAGCTATGAAAACAAAAACAGATTAAATCAAGATTAGCTCGCGATTTTATAAGCATACAAGTGCTCGATCTGAAGATACCCCTTCGCTGGTATAAAGGTGTAAAAGCGAATATTTTAGTTATATTACTGGGTATAAAAATTAATGCAAGCAAGCTGGGAAAATATTTATATTATTTATTAATAATTTTATAATCTTGTTAAACGCAATTCCATCGTCAGTTTTAATTTTTTGGGAATCAAATATTATATTTATCTAATCTTTGTGGCGTTAAATCACCATAAAAGTTTTAACTTATTATCCGATTTAAATAGAACTTCTAAAAGACAAGAGTTAAAATTCGGATCAAGGCATTTATACAGATGTAGAGATCATCGAGAATTTCTATATCAAATTGACTGTAGAACTTATGGATGTATAAAGCTTATGGATCGATATTTGTCTTCATAGAGCCATCCAATGCTGATCTTTCTCTGTTACATACATATGTACAACCTACCTATACTCCATTTTCAACCCCCTTCAAATTGTAGCAGATATAAACATCAGTTAAAATAAATATTAAATAAAAGTATTATCTGTAGCAGTTTCAGTTAAATTATACGCTTGACACCCTTAAACAAAAAAATAATAAAAACAAACAAAAAAAACCCGAAAAAATTAAAAAGCTTTGTCACAATTTATGCGATTACTGGACAAACCGCTTGGCAAGCACTGAAGTACTGAAGCCCTGGCTGTCTGCCAACCACAGAAACTCCAGCAATTATACTAATCTACATTTTCACTTTATCTAAATTAAATCCGCATGTGAGCACACGCAACTGCCCGGCGGAAAATGCGAAATGCCGGAAAAGCGTAAAAGCGAATGTGATACAAATGCGTTTTTCTACCAAAATGAGCAGCTAAGGTGCGTAACAAAACACTTGAGCGTGTTACATAATTAACAGGAGAACTGGCCAGAAGAGCGTGAAAATAAGGCGAGAATAAACTATAAAATAAAACAATGTGATACAACAATGTGAAACAAAATGAAACCAAAACAAAGCCCGTAGCCAACAAATACGAGAATATCAGCACACACTTGAGCGCATAAAAGCGGTTTTTATGGCCCACACTAGCTAAGATACCTGACCACCAAGTTCTGGCCACCAGTTTCTGGCCAGACCGGTCCGAACCTTAACCTGAATAATCGTCCGCGTGTCACATTGTCCTTTTCCGGTAATAATTTCACATTTTGCGTGACCCCCGTGTGACTGTGCGGAAACATAACACGTTCACTGTTTGGCCTGGCTGGCTAAATTAGCTGTGATGACAAGTCGTGCTCCGGGTTCCTGGTTGGCGCCTGGCTCAGACCTGGCAGCAGCAGCTTAAGACAGCAACCCCGTCTCTCGGTCGCGACTCCTTTTGGCCACGTTATCATTTATAATGAGTTAATTACATTTAATGCGCATGTACAACGGCCTGTTGAACATGCCGCACAATTAAATGTGACCCTGGCACGAAGCACAGGCCCAACACTAACGCCAATGCCAACACCAAAGAGACAAACAATAACAACAATCACCAACACTAACTACAACAACTACAACAATAACAATTGCCAATGTGGTCAACTGAGCGCATCTGACTTGATGTGGGTGTGTTTCCATACAAGTACACTTAGCAAAATTCTAGTAGCCTCGGAATACATGAAAATTGTATGGGTACAAATCTCTTAAAAACCACAATTCAGAAAACAAGAAATAATATCTCTTTCGACATTCTATAACAGACAATGGTTATGTATATATCAGTAAGATTGGTTTAATAAATTAATACAGGGTCGCTCAATTGATTCAAAGACAAAAGCAAAAACCCATAAATAAACTAAGCATTTGAAATTACAAAACAAAATATGCTTGACGCAGTCGTACGGTCGACGAAATGGAATAAAAAAAAAAATTGTTTTTGTATTCCGCCTTTACCTTTACAAATACACAGAATTGTTCGTACAATGCCAACTTATCCGATTTATCCGTATTTTAACTTATTTAAAAAATTATTAAAATTGTTTTTTTTTCAGTGTATGCATGTACAAATACGCATGTACGTTATCATATGCTTTGTAGTGTGTGTTGAGTGCTCTGTGCGAATTAAAGCTGTCGACGCATTAAATTACCGCCTTGAGGTTTATTAGCTGCTGCAAGCGAAAAGAGGACGAAGGCTGCTTATTTGGTATGCAGACACAACATAGTATTTAAGCTGAATATTGCATAGCTCCAGGCTTAATACGGGTATAACACAAATACAAATTGAATAATATATCACAAAAAAATTAATATAGTTTTATATTACTTAAATTGTCTATATTTTCTTAAAATTCTTCAGTAATTAAAGAATTTTTATATTTTTATATGTATACATATAAAATTTAATATTAATTACATTTTAAAAGCCTTTGAAAATGTGACACTTATACTCAAATATAATTGAATTGTTCATATAATCGATTGCTGAAATTTAAAGAATGGAATTTTAATTAATTTTAGAATCCCAAGTTACAATTTTAAATATTTAACTTAATATATTTTCGAATTTTAATTAAATTTAATCAATTAAATTTGTTTTCTTTTCTTTTGATTTAATAATTTTACGTTTAAATATTTAAAATATTACGTATACGCAAAAATAGTTTTTACACATTTATATCGTGACCGCGATGGCATTTTCATTTGGCTGCTGGTCGTTGCATTGACAAGCCTGTTAAAACCACATTTATACTAGTTGCTATATGTAGTATTTCAGATATATTTTTTACCATAGTTAGATAAATTTCTTTTGAGCCTCCTGCCCGAATGCTTTTCCCAAATGCTGTCCTCTGCCACTGACAGCTGCACAATTTGTGTGCTGCATTTGTTCATTTGTTTGGCCGTCTGTTGTTAGTTTTTTATTATTTCTTTTTTTTCTGTTGTTTGTTGTTATGCCAAAAATTGAACACACAAAGCAATTGCTATGCAACATTTGTGCAGACATGTCGCATCGAGTGAAAAACTACAAATAAAATTGTTGTGCAATTGAACAAGGAACAAGTACATAAAAGCATTTGTAGGTGTGTGTATGTTGGTGTAGAATAGAGTTGTATCGAATTAAGTTTGGAATAAGTTCAATCGAACGATGCTTAAATGAGAGAACCAATTATATGTCTAGAAAGAACCTGTACTATTCAAACTAACAACAAATATATAAAAGTAATTTAATTTGATATGATTGTGTCAAAAAGGCACTTAATGAATTTCAATGAACACGGAAATTGAACTTAATAGACGAACAAAGTAGACCAACTAATTGAACTATTAAATTTATTCGTTCAATTGAACTTTAATCTACAACGCTTGAGTTAAATTTATAGTTGTATCAAATTATTTAAATTAAGTTCGATCAAGTGAAGAAACCAATTATATTCCTAATTATTGTTAAGCAAGTTTGTTTATTTGTTTTAACACGTTTTGCATTTCAATTAAAAGAGACAAACTAAATTCACAAGACAAATGAACAAACTATACAAGCCATCCAACGAATTGAACTACTTAACTTATTCCAATTCAATTAAACTACTATATACAACTCTAGTCGATATATTTGGATGTTTATTACTTTTATTGCTGCCCACAGGCGAATTGTACATCATTTTTGGACACAAACATTCGTTGATTGTCATGTCATGCGGTCAATTGTTTATTGTTAACATGTCTTGTCATCTCAGTGCAGCTCCAGGCCAAAACTTGTCACAAAATTTTCAAATATTCGCATTTAGTTGTGGGTGTTAGGACAAAAGTCTTAAGCAATTTGTGACCATTTCGAGTTATGTCAACGTTGCACAATCAGCTTAATTAATTTGCAATTCAGTCAGAGCTGCCTAACTGCGCTTTCTCTCTGGAATTTTAAAATGTCAACTTGCTTGCATTGGCGAGTGGCTAATTAGAGTGGCAGAATTTTGAAATTTGACAGTGGCCTGGCTAATGCACTTTAAACGGAGGACAGAAAGTGGAATTTATATATTTATGCAGAGAGCACAGAGCGCAGAGCACAAAGCTCAGGACAATGCCAAAGCTGCTGACCGACTTTATCAACAAAGGCGTCGCCCAGGGGCTCAAATTTCAATGCGTTTGAAGCATTAAATAAATGTCCACTAAAAATGTCTGTGCCCATCGTTGTCCTTATCGTTGTTGTTATTGCTGTTGCTGTTACTGTTGTTGTTGTTGTCATTGTCGTTGTCCAAGCTTGTGCCTTGTGGGCGTTGTGCAGCCAACCAGAGCATAAAAGACTTATTTTATAGCACAAAACTTGCTATTTCTCTCTTCCTTTCTCTCTCACATTTACAATGTCATTTCGCACTCACTCGCACTCGTGCATGTCTCAAGGACATGTTCGTGGCTGACTGCCTGACTGGCCAAAATCGCTGCAAGTGCTTTTAAGTCGTTGTCAAATGCAAAAAGCACAATAATTCAAATTTATGACGCGCAATTGTGTTCATCTACACGCACAGCCCACTTTCGAGATTTACTTTATTCTTTCTTTTTTTTTTTTGGTGGATTCTTTGAATTTTTGGCATAAATAAAGTAAAGTTGCCTGCAGGCAGCTCGTCATGAAGTATGTAAATTTACTGCCCACGACTGAACTGACAAAGAAAGTGCCATAAAATTGTTATAATTTGTGGTTCTCACTGAACAATTAAATGCTGTGAGTAGTGTAGTATGCCTGTATGTTCTTTAGTTACACACATCCACAAGGTGTGTCCAGATTTCATTTTCAATGCCTGGCAATAAGTGTGTGTGTGTGTGTGTGGGTTGGCAAAATTAATATCTGCATTTGATTTACGTGCTTTCCGACTGAGAACTGTCGTTAAATTTTTTAAATCAAATTAAAAGCTTTGCTGCTGTTTTTAAATTGTAATTTCGCTGGACTAATCAATATTTAAGGTAATAAAAAAAATTGTTTGATAAATTTATTGTGGCTTTAATATATTCTTTTAGTTTATAGTGATTAAGCTATAAAACGGTCAGAGGAAAGTAAAATTAAACTTAAACATTGACCACGATACACACAGCACTGTTAATAAATATGTAACTGTTTTTATACTCAAAATATTTTCTTATGTAACAAAATTATTATTAATTACTTCCATTTTATTTATTAATGCATGCATAAACCATCATTTAATAACTTTAATTGCTTTAAATTTGTACAAACTCAACCACGAACAATAGAGTAATAGATTAAAAATATTTCAAATAATATTATGCAATTAAATGACCACATGATTGCATATGTCAGCTAAAAGAGGTAAGTTAGTAATATATTATAGTAAAAATAACAACAGCAGCTAGTGAGGCCAACAATTAAAAAGCAATATAAAAACGCTAAACTATTATTTAGAGTTTCATGTGTTTGCGGATTTATAAACAAATCCCCAAATGTAAATCAACGATGCGACGATATTCCAACAACAAAAGCAATTTGATTTATGTTTATGCTGCTAGACAAAACACAGAGAAATGTTCAATAATAAAAAAAAATATATGAATATATGTATTTTGAAATGACCAAAAGTAAAATGCAAATAAATTGCAACTAAATGCAATTGCAGGCCATTAAAAAATAAAAAACAAACAAAAAAAATGCAGACATGAACGGGAGACAGATTGATTAATACGAGGCCAAATGCATTAGGCCAGGGCTCAATAATTTATGAGCCCGTTCGATACAAATATTTATATAACGTATTTTACGAAGCACAATTTTATGCAGATTGCTTCAATATCTGGTCATTTGTGTCAATGTGGCGTATGCGCAATGTTTTATACAAAAGTACGTTTTTTCTTCTTTTTTTTTTAAATATTGTATTATTCTTTTAATGCGGCACAAACTTGACCAAATGTCAGCTGTACAAACAAAGCTAAACCCTGCCGCGAGGGCAAACAAAAACAGCATCGAGTCCACGCCCAGTTAGGACTTATGTATATTTGTTTTCTTGCTTTTTTTTTATTTGACATACGCGTTCAAAACGTTGGCAGCTCGTTTGAATTTCCATTTGCATTGCGCACATTTTTCAGGTAAAAGAGACACACAGTTCACCTGACCAGCTCAACCAGCTGACCGGCTGTCAACAGAAATTTTCCAAAAAAACAAGTGCAAAATTGAACATCGAACGTTCCAAACTGCAGTGTACTCTGTACCAAGTTCTTTTTGGTAATTGTCTCGCTTAAAAGTTTCAGGAAGGTCATCAACAATCTGTTTACTACATTTTTAAAAAAAAATTTCAATACGGTTATCTCAATACAAATTTTGCGACTGGTTGTGTAATATATTTAATTGGACAATCTGATAGACGAACATTGTACAAATCCAACCAACTCTTTTAGCCAACCTAAAACAGTGTATAAAAAGCATAAAAATTGAAAAACGCATTCAATTTCGGCAGCTAGCAAAAGGCAATAAACACAAAACGCAACCAATTCAGTTCGAATGCAAATATTTGGAAACTAGCACAACGTAGACAACAGGCTGGCATATAGCATCAACAATAACAACAACTAGAACAACAACCACAAAATGTTAGAAGCCTCTAGCTTCAAATTGAAATTGAAAAGAATTTCGCGCCATTTAACAAGTTCACAGCCAGAGAGAAGCAGCGACCCACGCACATAGACAAGCCCCAAAGCGTTTCGAGTGTTTCTGTTCTCTGTTTCTGTTTCCGTTTCCGTTTGTTGCTTGTATTGGTGTTTGTATGTGTACATTTTATGTTTGTGTTTGTATTTGCCGGCCAAGGCCCTGTGTTTGTAATTTTGTGCCTGTATGTGCAGCCTCAATAGCTCAGTGTGAACTCACTCCAAAGGGCAAGCATTGCGGTATAATCCTGAGCTGCTTTACGTACTGTAAACAACAGCTAGACAATAATGCTTGCCGCCTTCTGTTAATGTCAATATTATGAAACTAAAGTCAATTTATATATTAATGGTCACCTGCTCTTCGAACTCTCATCAATACAGCTGATTTATTATGATGTAAGACTAAAACTATACAATTCTTCAACTATGCTGTGCACATTTTCAATAAATTACTTTTCTTTTAAAAACCATGATTTGTGTCTTACATTTTAAAGTTAAGGTAAATGCAGATATATAAGAATATAATGGGTAATTTAATATTGTTATGAAATATATATAAATAAAATAAAATAAATGCAAAATAACACTTAAGGTTAAATTAAAATATAATAGAATCAAAATTAAAAAATATATAACTAGTATTCAAAATTTATAAAACAGTAGATTGTAGTAGGTCATAATTATATTTACACTAAACAATTTGAAAAAATTCTTAAATCCCGAACTTTTTAGAGTCATTAATATGTAAAAAAAATATGTTGCCAATACCGTTTTTGAGATAGTTGAGAAAAGCTAGATATACGCCTTTCAAAAAGGTAGTTTTGGTAAAGTAAACATAATTTAATGATAATAGAGATGTTAATATTTTTAGAAAGAAAATAAAATGGCCTATTAACCTGTCATACAAAAATTATAAATTATTATTCTTATAGAAGTTAGAAATTTTTCCGAAAATATTAAAATGGGCATATTTTTAGTCAAAATTATTATTTTAATACGTAATAACTTCTAATCGAGATATCCAATTAAAAATTGTTGTATGGCGTTTGATAGGTCATATTATAATCGGAGTTATTATCTTACAAATTATACCTCCAAATTACTCAAATTAGTTTTAAAAATTATCTTCATAATAAAAGTTGAAACAAAACTAAAATACTCACAGTCAATTAATAGCACATATAATATTTGACATAGCTAATACAATACTCTGTATTCAAAAGGTTATCTCTTTTGCAGTCCACTTTACAATATATACGTCCAAAATACTATGTAAGGTATACTCTTGAGATTAAAACTGAATCGAAACTACAGATGTGCATAGAATTAAAGTTGCAAAAAAAAATATTTAATTCGATTGCAGTTAAATTTTTGAAAATGTTCATTTAAGTAGAAGAGGAAACCGAAAGGAGGGAGAATAACTGCCAACATTTACCATCAATAGCCGCATTTTGCTTATATCAAGTCAAAGTTTCTTATCGTCAGCTCCTCCAGCAGCAACTTCAATGACAAATTGTGAAAAGACGTTGGGGGAAAGGACACAAGTACGCAAAAGTTGCCACACATTTGCGTGCACCACCATCCTGGCACTTCGCACTTCTCGTCCTTGCCATCGTTGTCACAACTTGCCACTTTGCACGTAAATTTTTGTCGCCTTCGCCTTTTGCATTGATAAGAAAATTCATAAAATACTTTGGAATGAGAGCAAGAGAAAACAAAAAAAAGGAGAAGCAGGGATATCCAATCCGATTCAACTCGAGTGTGTCAGCAGCCGTGAAAGTGGCATTTGAGCTCTGCAAACTTTACCAACTTGCTAATCTAATGAACAATTGCGAATGCCGCACCTTTAACACCTTGGAAGAGCCCTGGGTTCTGAAACCTGAGTCCTGGGGCCAACTGCAATTGGCAGTTTCAACTTTTGACACACAAATGCATGAAAATTAAAATTCAGCAAAAAGGTGCTAGACGTTCATGTCAAAGCTAAAAAAAATGTTAATCGAATTTGCCTGCTACACTTGGCGTATACGTAACATTCATAAAGAAAATTTAATGCAGCCTTAGCGTAAATTGCAGTCAAAAGTTTTTAGACGACATCAACGGGATTGAAGCAAACTCAAACAAGCCAACAGTCAACTTAATTGTCATAATTTGTGTTTACAAACTTGACGAATTTACACACATTCAGAAAAGGGCAAACCCAGAAGGACTATAGCCCGGCGTTGGCAAATGGACCGAGAACAAGGCCAGCTACAAGGCATATACTCCATACATATGTGGCCAGTTGGTCTCAGCCTGAGCCCTCTGACCAAGCAAAACTTTTTATACAAAACTAACAAACAAAAGGCCAAAGTAAATAAGAGGAGCGCACAGTGCAAAAACACAAAAGGAATGCGGCTTCAACAATTTTTTGCTGTAGCAGGCGAAAGCTGAGCACAAAAGCAACAACAAAATAAGTAAGAAAGTGCCACTTGCTTTCAACCCGTCGCTAATATACTCTGTTCGTACTATTGGACTGACTGCCTGATAGCAGCTAAAGCAGAGCCACCCAAGCATTTGATGAACTCATGAGCACAAAGCAAAGACCGCCTTTTTATATAAAATCCTTCTGTACATTTTCAACTTTAGGTCCCACATCAAACCTCATCTTACACCAAAGCTTACATTTGACGAATCATTATTTTTACACTTAAGATTTATAATTCTACCAATCATCTTAATGTTAGCATAGTTCAATGCTATCTTTAATTTATAAGTTTCCTTTGATGCTTTACGCTCTAACATATAATTCTATAAGATATTTTTAAATTATACACAAAATAAAATTAAATCCATTGCCATTGAATTAACTGAATATACCCCTTTAAGCTCATGTAGAGAGTATGTAAAAATTATCACACTCTTTCCTTGAACACCAATGGCATGGTATGAAAAACACCCAACTAAAATTGGACACTTAGAGCTGAAACGAGAATGACGGCAAAAGACAAATAAAGGCTAAGCAAATAAAATCTAATAAAATAGAGGATATAAGAAACCAAGCAAAGCCAGCGAAAATGAGCTAAATGCTGTGAGGCAAGGCAATCAGCCAGCTGTAGATGAAGGATAACAAACGATATAAAGTACTCGAAATATGTTTCATTAGCGACAACTAAAAACCAGACAACGAACAAGGACAATCGCCTGTCAATGACACTGTTACTGAAATTTCACAATAAAGTCAACTTTTGAGCCTGGTAAAACAGGTCAAAAAAAGTAGTTGAAAACGAATCCAACAAAAAATCTTCGCATTATATAAATTTCAAATTGCCATATCTTATACAATAATTGTTCCATGCACATTACTTTGATTAACAACAATTTAATATACTTATATAATAAACAACTTCAGTCCTTTTGAAAAAAAACTAAAATCTTTCGTTTCTAAATTGCCAAGACTTTTAATATTCAATTAACCGCATGCAAAAATCCTTGCAGCTTTCCTCGTGCCTGAACGTTCCGCATTTCTTCGTTTTGCCGGGAATAAAATAGCATTTACGCAGGATTGAACTAAAAGCCCATGAGTCACGCGGACATTTGTCTTTGCCCAGTTTAATTTGGCACAACTCTATAATGATAAAGTTGTAAGACTTTCCAAATTCTAAATTAAAACAAGCTTAACTCACTTTTATTTGCTTCAAGCCATGCAGCTGCAAATGAGGCCAGCAATACAAGCAAAGTTACAATATTCCAAAGTTGCATATTTCCTACTATGTATAATAGTTTTAAACAGTTATAGAAAAGGTATACTACTTATATAACTGGAAAAATTGCAATTGGTTGAATTAAATGCATTTTAGACACACCAAATATCAACTTATTTCCGAATGCCGAAAAGTTTCTTACACATAAACACATATTGAGATATGTCAATTAAAAAATAAATGTATTATATCTCATACGAGTTCAATCTAATTTGGCAGACACATTCTTATATACATTTTAGATACTTTCACAATAAAAAAAAATTATTTATAACCTTGTGCTAATTTCGATTAATGAAATATATATTTTTTACTGCAATGTTTTTTAAAACCGTGCTGGCTATAAGATCATCCACATTGTCTTCCTTTCCTCGGCATTAAAACACACGCACTACAAATCCATGCCATGTCCGAGACTTCTCTAATTGCATTTTTTGGATATTACATTTATATTTAATTTAATACATTTCGGAATAACTTAATGGATTGAAATATTTATTATGCATATATTGACTTAGACCTAATTGAGCGTCAAGATGAAAAGGACATATGAGCAATTTAAATGTTGCAGAACTTTTTACATTTTTGCTAAACTGTGGCACAATACTCAAATATTTGATTCATCCCATAATCCAATATATATATATATATATCTATATTTTCACAAATTCTTTCATCATGTACATGATTATTATTTTATCATGGGAATGTCATTATGTATGTATTAAAGACTGATCAATATTCGCACAGAGTTCCTCACACGTATTCTTGAACTGAAAGAATCCACATTCCCCTCGATGGGGTAAAACTCTCTCACACTTCTTCGTTTTAATATTATAGTTAAAGGTATCAACCTTTAAGCAATTTCCATGACTACTAGCAGGAACACAAACAGCTGTATTGTATATGAAAAAAAAGATAAATTTTCTGTAAAGTAAAAAAATTACACAAATTGCTTACCACCAAGAATGGGATTTGTAGTATCTCCAAAACTCAAATCAATTGCCAAGAACAACGAAATCAACAGAACAATTACCTTCATACTGGACTTTAGAAGTAAGACTAAAATTAAGTTTTATTTTAACCAAATTTTATGCAGTGCTAATATAGTTATCTACCTAATAAAGCGTTTTTAAAAGGAATATATATTAAAACTATTTTAAAAAGGAGCTGCACCAGAAAATTGCACATTAAGCAAATACATAATAATTATAATAATCGAAACTATTCAACTGGAACATTTTTAAACCGTTTCGTATATATATGTATATACATCTGTATAGTACATTTTTAATTAAATTACAAACGTTTTCTTAAGCTTTATATAATTTTTTGCTCTATATTTCTGACAAAAATTTAGTAGTGATTTATAGTCGGATCCTAATACTTTGTTGTTTAAAAATAATTATTTTGCTTTATAAAATTATTAGCTGCTAACTTTATTGCCGCGGTCTTTACTAGCTTTTTGAATACTCTAGCTACTTTATTTAGTAGCTTTCAAGGAATTCGCAAATGTCATTTCAGTTTTTCAAAGATTCAAATAAGAGAAAATTGCAGAGCTTGTTATAAGCTGAGACGCTAAGGATATGACTTCAGCAGGCAGATAGGGTATATTTACTTTGACTTTATTTAAACATATGTCTTCACGATGTAGTGTCCTGAACAACTTTTGATCTCCTCAGGCAAAATTCTTTGCATGCTTTTACACCAGTAAAGAATCCACACGGCTCCACACCCTTTTTAACTCTATAGCACCTACGAGTCCTTTCATTAAAACTCCAAGTTGAGCTATCATAACATAATACAGATCCACCTGTTCGCCTGCATAGAGCTTAAGAAAAAAAATTATAGATTTAAAATATATAAAATTAATATTAAAAGAATATTTTTTAATTTTTAATGAATTCAACTTACTTCCGTATATATCCGCAGTAGAAAAATTAAGCAGATTCATAAGCACTATTAATACCAAAAGATTCATGGCTGTTCTGTTAACTAATACGTATTTCAATATATAAAACATTGAAATGCAAAACGATAAAGTTACTTTCTATTATTGGATTATATGGCATTTTAGCTACACCAATAAAATCTCTAGTAACAGCTATGACAAGAGTTAATAATTTCGACTTGTTTTCGCAAATCACATTCAATAAAACGCTATTTACAATCTAGCTACAAAAAAGTGTATGCAATAAATAAAATTCACTGCCTTTTGTTGCTGAAAATCATTAAGATATATAATTTATCTGCTGCCAATGAATATGTGTGTCCGTATGTACGAAGAGTCTGCCAACTTTTTGACAAACTGTTACATTGTATTTCCGTGATTTACGAAGTGAGATAAGAGCATCAGCATCAGGGCCGTCATCAGATACACACAAGTGTATCGTTATTTAAAAGCACACGCGTTTCCGACACACACACACACACTCACACTCACACACACTCAAACACATTTCATACATTCAGGATGTGGCAGGCTGCGTGTCGCACATGCAAAGTTAACTTACAATTACAGTACAGAGCATTTTCGAGCATGTATCTGTGGTATCTGTATCTGTATCTGCATCTGTTTTATCTCTGCTGGGCTCACTTGGGCCAATTGGAGAATTTTTGGCAAATTTTAAAAGCATTTGTCAAACAGCGGCAATTTTGTGTTTTGTATTTATTATTGCTGACACGCAAAGTTCAAAATGAATATCTCAAAAATGAAAAAAGTTTAATAAAATTGTATACATATTATACTTATACATATATATATATATATATAAGTATCTTAACAGAAAATGCCGCAAGTACTATCATAAATTATGTCTAAAGTTATAATGGCTGGTGTGTCTAGTTTTGCCATTGTATTCCTCATTGTTCTTGTTGGGCAACGTTTAATATAATTTTATGTGCGGCAAGTAGCGCCAAGTCACGATATTTCAATTATACGCTCTATGTGAATTATGTGCATTGCTTCGTTGCTTTACTCTAAGTTGAGATACGAGAGGGAGGGGATTGGCAACAAAGGGCAGAGGGGTGGGCATTGTAATTGGACATCAAGATAATTCATTATAAAATGTTCACTTTATAAAATATAGCACAAGACAGCGTGCATGAGCTTATCTATTCATAATTTAAGTTATATCTTGTAGGTCGTGAGTTTGATGTATGACAAGTGTGTCCTTGTACTATATAATATACCTGTTACCCTATTCAAAATACTACTCTTAAAAACATTTTACGTAATTCGGCATACATTCTTTAAGCAATGTCTACAAATTTATTTAACTCTAGTCGGGATCTCCTTCAGTCGATTTCAATTTAAAAATTAGTTCAAAACACTCAAAATACTCAAAGAAAGCCATTACTCATATTATATATATTTTAAATATTTTTAACTTTGAAAATTATATATAAAATCAATCAAAGTTTAAATCGATTGCCTCACTGAACTTTTTCATGGTTTAACAAATTAATTCAACCATATAAACTGTCAGCTTTCATACTGTGTTCTGTTCACAAGAAACTATCTTTTCAGATACAAAGACAACATCTTTAATCGGTAACGATTTTCCTCGTTATTAACCATAATTAATCAAATTGTTCATGGAGCCACGAACAAATTTATTAACATGTCTTGTATCTTATATTTAAATTCTGCAAATGATGATGATGCCTTTGTCATAATTTTAGGGCACAATTAAAATGAAATTTCCAGTTGAAACTATAATTGGCATGAAGCCATTGTGCAGAACAAAGCAAAAGGAATTTTGTATGATTTTATAATGTGTTTTTGGGGGTTAAGCATTTAGCTTATTAAGAATGCTTGACTGCTCGACTATAATTTATATTCCAAATACATACCTAATTCGAAAATTATGCATATAAACAATTTCAATTCACTGGGCTTAGTCATTAGGGCTATCCTTTACTTTTATCTTCACGAAAGTTAATATTTACGTTAAGCAATTTGATTTTGTTTCATGTTATTAGCATATACAAATACTAAGTTATTTTATGCTTATAATTAAGTTTCATGTTTTTAATGTGCAATGTGAATACATATTTTATGCTCAGTTTATTTAAAATATTTCATATATTTTATATACTGTGAATAATTTCGAAATATTTCTTTGCTGGCTTTAATCAAGCGTGCAACGCTCTAAAAACACATAAGATTTAAAATCAACGCATATTTATTTCAATCTATGGCCTGCAAACTGGCAATAATGGCATTTCCCCCAAAAATGATTTGTTTCATGGCCGTTTGCCAAATGTTTAATAATAAACAATCTGAATCCAAAAATGCGCAAAATGGCAATTTGTATGGACAACGCGACAGAAGCAAACGAAGACCAAATGCATTAATTAAAAATCCATTTGCACATTTGGCAACCAAATATCGATTGTATTATACAACACAAAAATTGTTTGTGTATCAAATTTAGATACTAGTGCTACGCTCTTTTTAATCTTCATGAAAAAATAAATAAAATTTATATAAATCATTTAGATCACTAAACTACGAAAGCAGTGCTATGTATAATTTATATACTTTTAAATATAATTTAAAATGTGAAATGCATAGCACCATTAACAGAGATATTCTTAGCCATATACGTCTGTCTATAAGAAAGATCTACTCAGAAATAAATCAAATTATGAATCAAGCAGTTAGCTTAAAAATGATTTAATTTTATTATCAAATCAATGTTAAGCTTTTCATTAATTTGGACAAAGTAATAAAATTTTTATATTGCAATTTAATTTCGAAAATATAGTTTTTTATAAAACATTTTTAAATCTAAAAAATTTTATTATAATCTTTACGTTCTGAAATGTAATCTTAATTATTATAGTGTGCTCTTTTCATACCATATCCAATCGATTGCCTCAAAAATAAAACAAGCCACATGATGTTTAAAAAAAAAATGCAGGCATAGTTAATTCAATTATTTGCAAAGCAAGCTAGTCCGTAACTATAAACATGGCCTAAATCTATAACAACATGCACGCAACGGGACTCTGCATATACACAGACACGCACACACACATACACACCATACACAGGCATATTTTTACAGTTACATAATAAACTAAAACAGCCAGCTCCAAAATAGCAGACAAGCTGCAGGCAGCAGCCGGGGGAAAGGGACTTGGACACGGTTACAGGCAAATGTAGTGACAGTTAACATTAACACCAATACAAGCGTAAATAGATGCTTACATGTACTAGTCCATGTATGCCGCGGGGCTGAAGAGCAGGCGGCAGAGGGGAACTCGGGGGCGTGCTGCATAATGAGCCGTTCCTGTGTTGCCGTTGCAACAGCAGGCAGCCAATTTTAATTGAATTAGAAAAACATACAACACCAGGCAGAATTGCAAACAAGAGCATCCTGTTTTTGGTACAACCCCGTCCTTTCGGTTTCTGTTTCTATATTTGAATCCTGAAACCCAGCCCCTGCAACACACACCCCTTTCGCCTTACAAACACACACACAACCAACCAAACAACCAGCCAAATGCCAAAATGTCACTCAAGCAGGTACTAAAGTTAATTATTGCAATTTCCGTTGCAAATTGTTTTATGCATTGACAACATGTGGGTCGCACTCATGGGATATGGTGGCTAACAGAGGGGAGGTGAAGGTGTCATCGGTTTATTTCATTAAGTGCCGCTATTTTTGGGGTTACAGCTATTTTAATAGGACCTGCATATGGTCTGGGCCTGTCTGCTGGTGTGCACGGGGTCTCCGAAAGGATTTCAAGCACATTCACTTTGTTTTACTCTGTTTTCAAAGAGAAAGATAGAGTATTATAGGCTTGTGCAATGTTTGTTTATGCTGTTGTGCATAATTTAGTAGAAGGATACTCGGATTAAATGGAATATTTAGTTTTTTTTTGCACTGATCCGCATTGGTGTCAGACCTATGTAGGCATCAAGTATTTTATAGATATACTAAAAAGTTTCTCGAAAACTTCAGTCCTTATAACTGCTAGAAAGTCTACATACAAATCAATTCAACAAGTATATAAAAACTTGCGACACCTTTTTATGTTAGAAGCAAAAAATATTTAAATCAAGATATCACACTTCTTCTGGTCTCCATACAAAACATAATACATCACAGCAGAGTATACAATAGTCTAAATTTTACCACCACAATTTTCTAACATACTTTCTATTCAAGCTAACAAAAGATTCAGTTAATGGTACTTTATTTGGATAGTCAAACAGGTAGTTCATAAATAATACTTATTATAATGAGATCATAGTTCCACAAGTGACTTTATTATGCACAATGCATATCTTTTAAATTTACATCATGTAGCGGAAAGAGTCTTTAATATTCGTTATGACCATTATGTTTGCTATTTACGACATTGTTTTGTTTTATTTGTTGCTGTTTAGTTAATGGTTTAGCGTGTTTTTCTGCGCTGTGGCAACAAAATTTTTGTTTATGCGCCGCAAACATTTTTACCACATGCTTGGTTTACCTACCCCGACCAGCCCTCTCTCTCTCTCTCTCTCTCTCTCTCTCCTGTGCTGTGCTGTGCCTGTTGATGGCATTAAATTTTATTTCACTCAAAACTGCGCGCCCATATAAGTATGCTATGGTATATGGTTTGTGTTTTGGCCATAGCCATTCGCTACATTGTTAACTGCCCGTGCTGATGGTTGACGGCTGCTGGTTGATGGCTGATGGTTGCACATTCCGCCCTGCGAGTATTTCGATAAATTGTGACTCTGGCCTCGCAAGTGCAGCACAAATTGCGCTAATTTGCTTGATGGTCTAGTTTCATACTTTGTATTTGATTTTAGAGCCAAATATATATTTTTTTGCCTTTCCTTTAACACGCAGATTGCAGCAATTTTATGGCTTTTTTTTTTGTAAAGCTCGTTGATTGATATTAGCTAGAAACGTTCAGTTGACCGTGGCAATGCAGCTAACATATAAATTCTAACAGAGCTCTTTCAAAATTAAACAAAAAAATTGCTTGTGTTTTAAATGACCAGGCAGCCAGATGATCAAACTAAAATTTCTGCTATTTCTTATTCCAAAGTTTGAATAGCGGTGTTGTTGAAAAAGGATATATAACAATTTTTTTTTATTGTTCGTATTAATGGCATTTAACTAATACGTATTACTTAATATTTTTAACGCCATTTTGTCATAGCCAATATTTTATATATTGCTAAATTGATGTATTAATAAAATATAACCTGTTCGTACTTTTCATCCCAATGCTCCGATTGTTTTGTCAAATTGTTGTTTATTAGGAAAACAAAATCGTCTTTAAAGCGTTTTTTCCCTGCTTTATACCTTTTTTCCAACGATTCATAATTAAATTATAATTTTTAACAAAATAACTAAATTAAAATATATATTTAAATCAAATGAAAATGGAAACATTAACATTAAACAAATGTTTTTCGATATTTAAAACACTACAAGCCAAAAGAGTTTTGTGTTAAAAGTAAAACAAAAATAGGACCATGTTTAGAGAATATCTAAAAGTCAGTAACTTTCCTAAATCATTAACTAAATTATGTTTTACATTCTATTTATCCCAAACTGAAGACTGTATTAAAACACCCAATGTAACTTGTCCAGTTGTACATATATTTTTACGCCTTTTAAGCCAAGATCACATGTAATTGACCTTCGAGGGCCATCGATAAAAGTTCAGATGAGGAAGCAGCAACAGCAGACGCTGAAAACTGAAACTGAAGCAGCAGCTTAGCAGCGTTCACATCACTAAACCACTGAAAGTTGTTGACTTTATGCAACTTTTTCGTGGCCACAGACAACTACGTGAGGGCCACTGAGCCATGCTGCAGTCTCTACCCTCCACTTCCTCTATCGAACTGCCCCAACTTATCACCCTTACCAGGATCGGCAAACAAGTTTGTTGTGCCATGCATTTTTCTTTTTTTTTCTCTGTTAGCACTCATGAAACATTTCTCTTGCACAAATATAAACCCGATAAAGTGAAGAGCGCCTGGGAAGTCCCCAAAACTGCTGGCGTCAGTTGCTTTTAACATACCAGCAACAACATCAATAAGCATAGACAAATACAGTGAGAAAGAGAGACAGAGAGAGAGAGAAGAAGTGGCAGCATTAGAAGGAGAAAGATATACACATACTCAAATATCCCTGTGTACATGGGCGACGACACGTGCTGCAATTGAATTTGTTCAAAAACGCAATAGAAAACACCCACAAAACTGAATGAAAACCAAAAAGAAATATAGAATGAAATAAAAAAGTAAAAAATACTTTGATTAAATTTGAGATACTCTGAATTGGGCTCTAATAAGTTTTAATGTGTTTATCAACTATGTTTCACTTTTCAGTTTCACTTGACGGTCTCATTTTTGGGAAAATTATAACTGAGAGCTTTTGGTGATTTAGTACACTTATTAACAAGCTTTTTACTTTTGTGTGAAATTGATATATGATGCATGTCATCTTTAATTTTTATTATATTTTCTGATTTTTGCATTTCGGCTTAATCTTACATAAATATATTAACGTAACTTTTGAAAGAAGTTTAGAATTGAATATGAGAGAAAGATCAAACAAACATTTTATAGTTATATGATTACACATACTGTACATACAAGTACATAGTAAGTATATATGTTTTAGTCTCAACTCGCTTGTCGGATTTTGTCTTCTCTATGTTCTGGCTACTTTCCGAATGTCCTGTCAAAAGTGGACATTTCAAACTAGTACTTAATACACCCCAAAGAATCGGCCTTATCCCAAAGGGTATAACTGAAAACAAAAATACACAAACGCTGCAAATTCTTGTTGAAAAATCTAATGCCACTTGCCGGGGCAGGATGATGGCAGGGACAGAGCCAGGACCACGTAACGCTGAAAAATTTTTCGCAGTTTGTCGTTGTCCTTGCATGCACGCATGCTTCCGCAACAACCCAAAATGCTTGCGGCAAGCACTTTTCCTGCCATGTCCTTCAGGACACAAAAGTGCGAAGCTGTTTATTTTTTTTTTTGGTTTTTTTTTGGGTTGGTCAGAATAACGCCTCCAACGAATTCTGGGTATTTATATGCCGTGAAAATTGCAATTTTCTGGAAGCGTCCAAAAACTTTGCCAGCGAGTGCATTTCATTAGCGTTCTTAACAACATCAAACTATTAATATTTAGTATGCCCTGCTTGAATCTATAAGCAAAACATAAACAGCAACAGAAACAGAAACAGAAGCAGAAGCAGCAACATCAGTCGACTTCAACGGCAACTTAGATAGGAAAGTTTGCCTGCACTTTGTCCAAAGCTAAAGTAAAAACTTGGAAAACAATCTCAAACTGGAGAAATTATTTTGAAATTAAGTTTTCCGTTACTGTTGTTGTTGTTATTAATAGTTAGTCGTGTTCGGTTTTTGTTGCTGTTGGTATTAGTTATTTATGACCGGCAATGCATATCGATCGATCTTTAAATGGGCCATTCCACAAAAAGGAAAAACGAACTTTCTTTCTTTTAAATGTAATTAAAAATGTCGTCGAACTTATTTACGAGTGTTCTTTGCATACTTGTGCCAAGTTTTCAGCATTCTTTGTTATTGAATAGGTAAGCTGAAAATTAAGTTTTAGTGAATGCTGTTGGCCAAACCTAAAAAAAGAAGCTTTTAAATACGTAGACCAAACTGGGGCAAACTATATATGTATAAATAGAATAAAATCATTTGTTTTACTTGAATATTTCTAAAAAAAAAAACAAAACAACAAGAGTGTTCACCTGAGCCTGGCAACCTGGCATGAGGACAAATTGACAAGTTTTACACAAATGTCAGACCCTTGACTACGAATTATATTTTATAATTATATAAAAAGAATTAGTATATTTATCTTGTATAATTTAGTACTCAAGTTATGGAAACATCTATTTTATTGTCGAGAAACAAAAATAAATCAAACAAGAAATTCAACTTGCCCTGCTGACAGGCTATCATTATTCAGTAAACACCCTAAACATATTTTGTGCATCTTAATTAAGTAGCTCACAGCTCGATTAGTTCAAAATATAATATTAAGCTTGCTATTTAATCAGTAAGAATTGCAAAAAACTAAAAAGAAGCATATCGAGTTAACTTTTAGATTGCGTATCTACATTTTACTTTCAATGCAATTTGCATTTAATTCAGCTTAATTCTAGCTATCATGTAACCATGTCAAATTTCATCTCATCACTTTAGAGATCTGGTAACCTTGGGTTGCTTTCATTCATTCGCAGTCATTGCAACTTCAATTTCAAATTGCTGCTGAGCGTTTTGGCTCAACCAAAAAACCGTTTTACTTTGTGGTCAAATGTAGCATGTGCATATTTGACCCAAAAGCGGATCACGCCCCCAACCGCTACACCCCTCCACCCGTTCACGTACCCACGAACAAGCGCTCTGCGGTGTGCTATGAAAATGAAAATATACAACAAAAAAAAAAATAAAAAAATTGTTTTTGATAGTTTTCCAGTTGCTGTTGCTCCTTCTACCCCTGTTGACCTCTCCACCAACCACCCTGCCCCATATAATTTATGTGTAGTATATAACATTTTGGCGTAGTTTTCACCCACGCACCGTAACGCTCAGTTGCATTTGTAGTAGATTTTTGACCTTGTCCAGTATAAAAGAGAAAATAATGGCAGTTAGCATTAAATGAACGCAAAGTTGCGGCATTAGCAAGCTATGCCAACTAAAATGAGCCAGATAGATATCAAGATAGATGGAAACAAGTTGAAATTTTCAGGTATATGTACAGACCTTGAAGTGCACTTTAATAGTTGTTTGTATTTTCCAAAGCATAAAAAAGTTATTAATAAGGACATTAGCGCAGCACTATGTTGAACAAGCAATTATGAAACTACAGTCTACAAAATATTATAAACATCATTTATATTTTATTAAGAGTAAATCACACTTTATTAATTTCAATGGTAGACAGTTCTAGATGGGGCAACTTAATATTATCAATAAGATGCTATAATTTAGTGCAACAATCAATCACTAAATAACTCTCTGCTTAGAAAATTTTATCTTTTCAACCATCATATCCAATCTATCAATCCATTTTTGCAAACCACTTTTTAATAACAATTTCGTTTCTTCAATGTGTATCTGTTGCACAAGAAAATAAAAACCCCAATCATTTAAAAGTCCATTAGTGCACAATTTATAAATGTTTCTATGTGGTTTGCAATCTTGCTAGGCCAACACATAGAAAACGACACTTTTAAGTTAATTTGTTTCATTTTTTTTTGCAGAGCATAAAATGCAGTTAAGAACTGCAACACACTGACAGCAATTAATATGCCATTTGAAGTGTGTTTGAGTGTGAGTTTTAATTGTTCTCCTTTTGTGCAACAGCCTCAGTTTATATTTCAGTCGGGCCACATTCACTAATGTTGATTAAATGGCAACGGAATTACGCACACAGAAATTGCCACACATGTTGCCACTCCAGATGCTGTTGCAGCTTGCCCCTTGCAACTTGCAGTTCCACTCACTTTGTCAGCACCAGCATCTGCAAGATTTAAGCGTGGCAATACGCACGAAAGCCCCACTTCGTGCTTGACGATGACGAGGATGACAATAAGGATGCACTTAAGGACGTAGATTTTAAATAAATTGAATTTGAATACATAGAAGAAATAAACTTTAGCTTTTATTAAATTTATTACGTTTTATAACTGATCAGCCTTGTTGAGATTTTAGTTATAAATATAACCAATAAAAAGTTAGCATGTGGAAAAAATATCCGCTAGTTAAGACTGAAACTACCACACAGCGGACACAACTGTACTACACCCAGCACTATTAGAGGTGGAAGAGCTATCCGATAGTAATAGTCTTTACTATCGATAGCTGGAATAAAAAGCAAAAATATATATTTTTTATATATATTCATTGAATTGTAACCGGTATAAGACATTTAATAATTTCTAAAAATGTATATTAATAATTTTAAATCGGTATTATGATAATATTGATAGTGGAAAGGCTGTATACCAAGCTGAAAATTTAAATAAGTTGTTTTTGCGCCAAAATTTAGCGTAACCAACTCAATTGACTAAGAGATTTGCGCGCTTTTAAAAACAAGCAAATGAATAAAGCTTTATAGGTCGCAGCTGCCATTTTGGTGCCTGTTAGATCATCATTACTATAGACAATTTTGTCAATTTTTTTCCAGCTCTTTTTAAGAACAGTTTGCCTGATAAAGGCAAATTTAAATTCAAATGAACTAAGTCGAAACCCTTTACATGTCTTCAAAATAATAATTATATTTTTTGCAAAATTGAGCTCAGTATTATTTTTAGCTAAAACAACTGAAGCCATTTGACCAAATTCTTTAAAATATAATACCAACACTTTCGTGCATCAATAAGATTAAATATAATTCCTTCAGTAAAGCCATAAGCCAGGGAGAATTCAACATTTTACTCTAGCATACAGTCGCTTGAGTAGCTTCCAACCAGCTCAAATAGCTTCCAGACTCATGAGTACTTTTGGGCTTTTAGAAGAAAAACTAGCATTAGTTTATCAAAGGAAATGCATAGCCGAATTCATGATATGGTTTACCTTTTCTGATGTAAGCTGTCGAGGCTCAGTTAGCAGCTGCCATCTGCCAAGCAGCCAGTTGGATGTTGGCAGTTGCCAGCTGAGGCAGCGACCAAGTCACTAAACATTTGTTATGCACATGCCACACACCACACACACTACACCAAACCACACACACAACAACAACAACAACAACAACAGCAAGTCATTGTCCTTCTCCATTTTGTAGAGACAGAGAAACTGTACAAGTATCCTCGCCGCTCGCGAGTACGTAGTAGCACATTTTCTTTACAGCCATTTACCAGGCGATTTACGTAAATCTTTTATTTATACAGAATACGTATAAGTTGCAATTTATCAAAATCTAAAATGTTTACCCGCACAAGTTATTCACTTGAAATCTCTACAGCGCAAGAAGTGCATATATATATATATATATATATACATACTTATTTATATATATATATGACACATAGATACTGTATGCCCTATAGGAATTGCTTGGTTAACAAAAACTTCCGTTTACACATTGAAGTACCAGTTGCAAAAACACGCAAACTTTAATTTGATTTTATGCAGGAACTAATTAAAGAAAATTTTTTTCTTTTAAAAGGCATTTTCGGGATTTCTATTTTAATTTTAATTTTCCAATTCAGTATTTTTGTAGAATGGTAAATTGCATTTCATGAAGTGTTTGCTTTTTAAAGAACGTATTTTTCCCGTAGTTTGCTTAACTTTGATTACTTTCTATTCCTTTCTATTCTATTTCTCTCTAGTTTGCATTTCCAAATTGACCGTTAAAAGGCATTTTAGCTAAATCTATAGTGGAATTTTTAAATAATTGAGCTAAACATATATTACCAAAATAAAATATATAATTTCTTTAAGTAATACCATTTTTTATATATTTTAATGATAGAATAAAAATATCTTTTTTTAATACAATATTTATTTACGTATAAAGAGACCTGACAAATGAATGATTATTGTAGGGATGTTTGCATGACCTGCTAATAATGAACAAAATATATATTTTAGAATATATATTTCACTAAATATACATGTTATTAATTCATAATTTCCAGGATAACAGCATTAATATATATGGCATATTTTGGAAACTATATATTTCACAAGGTTCTATAGGGTACTCGGGTGTACACATGCATAAATTCTGTATTGTCGCATACATTGTAGTTGGTTGCATTACGTATACGCGATATAGCACAGAAACCAACAGCCCTAGAGGCAGGCCAGCTGTACAACTGTGCCATGCATATGCTTACTGGTGTGTGTATGGCGTCGTATCTATGTGTATGTGTATTTGTATCTGTGTATTATTTTGTGTTTTGCGCGCACAAATTGTCTTGTGACAGACAGTGAAAACTATAGAAGCGGCGCCGGCACACACCGAGGACGTTGCGGCTGCATCCGTTGCATGCCCCACGGCTCCTCTCGCTCATCCCAATTCACACCCACTGGGCGTTGGGCATGGTTTTAGTCAATTTGCGGTCGGTGTTGTTGCAACAGTCTCTCTGTGAGTGTGTGTGTGTGTGTGTTTGTGTGATTGTGTCTCTGTATGTAGTAAAAGTAGTTTATTTTCATCTTATCTCTTAAAGCCAATAATGCGCTCGCAAGCGCACTTAAATGCGCTGCCACCATACTATTTTATTTTGCTGTTGTTATACTCTGTTCTCACTGCGTAAACTGAGTATGCTGTGATTATGAAAATTGTTGTCTAACTGTTCGTATAAAAATTAGGCATTTCTTTAAGCACTTTGTTAAAATGGAAAAGAAAAACAATTATTTTTTGAAATTAATGATTAATCACTGTAAAGGTAAAACATTTCGCATGAAAATTCGATAAACTGTTTAAATTTATAGTTTTTTATATAAAATCCATAAAGCATAAAAATAATTTAAAAAATAACACATTTTAGTATATTTAATCAATTGAATAAATAACGAATCTTAATCACATTACGGAATTGTACGTCTGCTACATCTGCTAAAATAACTTGAAAGACTAAGATCATATTTACCATGACAATAACCTTAACAAAACTGGTAACAGAGTATACGACAGTCGGGTGCTATCTACAGCCAAGCTCCTACTTGCTCTTGTTGCTGTTGTTGGTTGTTTTTGTTGCCTATTTGTTGGCTGTTGTTTGTTATTTGTTGCTGTTGCTGCTGCCTTTTAAAAGTGTGGCTGTTTTTATTGTTGTTGGTGTTGCATTGAGAGCATTAAAGGGATTTCCATGCAGACACCTCTCTGTGTTTAAATATCCAATGTATACACATATAAATATATTGTAATATTTTATAAATAAATAATAAATAGACGACATAGAAATTATTTATGATAGGTGTTAAAAAATTCAAAAAAATTTTCAAATAAATGGCATTGTTTCAAAATCACAATTTTGCAAACAATAAAATAAATAACAGGTAAGATTATGACAGTTGATGGAGCCTAACTAAATAATACCCTGTGTGGTTTTGGTATATGTTTTTTTTTGGTCTTATACTTAGCAAATACTTTTTGCAGAATTTAGTATCAGCTAAATATTTTATTTACCGAGAGGTTACACATATGTTTCGTATACATAGATCTTAAATATCTTAATTTTTGTATATTAATTAGAACATTTTATGCCTGACACTATCAATATTCAATGGTTTTAACTTTAGTTAAAAATATTAACTTAGTTAGTATAATTCTCAATTCATTAACCATTAACCAATAAACAATTGTAAAAGGAAAAATCATTCAATCTGGTTGAACCGTCAACGATATTAATTCACAGAGCATCATATATAAATACTGATATCTATATTACAACCCACTAACACTTACAAAAACGAACTTCCATTTAAATTCGCTTTATACAACATGCATGGGAATTCATTAGAATTCATGAATGAAGCTGCCTCCTTATTAAAATACGAGTGCTGTTTGTAAACTAAGACATAAATACAATGAATGTCACTTGTTTCAAGTTGACTGAGCTATATACTTAAGTATATATCTATATTCCGGTTAACATAAAACATTGCCAATTAAATGCTCTTCTTACAAATGTTCAAAGAGGCATAATTCTCAATAATTATTTAATTGGTTTGCATTTGTTGAAGTGTCTGTGCATCTTCCGCTTAGAACTCAGCTGGTATTTCTTAAGGGAGAGGTTAGTCCAAAAGCTTTCCTAAAGCTTTTCACGCAAAAATATTGTATAATATTTAGACATAAGTATAAACTGGGCATTTTTAGAGCGAAAGCTTTAGCGAAAATGGTTTGGGTTGAGTATAAGAGTCAGCAAATAGCAAGGAAAATGGGAACACTGTCAAAGTGGGAACAGTTTGAATTGTGTAGAATGAAATTTTAAAAGGCAATTGTTGAACACTTTTTAGAAGTAAGAAACTTTTTACACATAAATATTTAATTTAAAAATTCAAATAACAATTTAACTTAGTTCTAAAATGTCATTTAAACAGAGCTAAATATAAATTAAAAAAAAATTAAAATCTACAAATATGCTTGAACAATTAACTTTTTTAATAAAATTTAATCAAAATTAAATTTTTTAACTGATTTTTACACATATTTTCACAATACATATTTTCTTAGTTGCGGCAACGAAAGATAAGTTACTAAAATGACAACTAAAACTGACATTTTATGATGAAAAACATAAAAACATAAAAACAATCAACCGACTAAATTTATGCATAAAGTTGAAAAAAATATATCTTTCATATAAAATGCCTAAATACGAGTACAACGAAATGTTGTATGCATATTATACATATCAATATTATTGTTATTTAACTTTCATTTTCAATTGATTCAGTGAAATTCCCCAATGTATGCCAATTTCTATTTTAAATACAAATAAGTGCGTATCCAATATATATAGATATATGCATGTATATGTTCATAATTAGCTTATTCACTGCACACAGGAGATGTGTTAACAAACACAATACCACTAAATATCGAACTAGAGCAACATACAATATAATCAACAAAGTGTGAATACTCTTTAGATTATTTAAGTATTAAAAAAAAGTATTCAAGATTGTTTTAGAAGGTAAAAAGAATCCCAATCAGTTTCCAAGCAAAGCAAAGTTGTCGGTAAAACGTTTAAATTTAAAATTAAATATGAAAATCGATAAAAATAATAATAAAATTAATTTCAAATATATGTATTTATTTATATTGCATTCGATTGTAACAAATCTCATTTTAATTCGAATAAACTCTTTGTAAGTTCATTTAATTTGTCATTAATTAGAAAAGATGTCTACACAAATACATATTTTTGAAATTACAAAATATTATAAATTTTAATTGATACACAAAAAAAAAAATGTTTATAATTAAATGTATGGCAAATAGAAAGCCCTGATCAAAAAATTGCCACCGCAACAGCAGCAGCAAACTACATACTACAAACTTGAATATGTATGCCAAAAAATGTGCAGACATATTGCAAAAATTACAATAAATTGGAAATGCATTTAGCAAACTGAAATACACAGCAAACCGCAGCCACAAAATAAGCAGATCAATGTGGCGTACAAAACTGCAGTAGGGCTTTAAAAAATGTATATAACTCCCTTATAAATAATATCAAAGCTCATTAGCTGACAAATGTGCGATTGGTGGGTTGAAACTATTTTTAATGGTGTAGAGCCCCAACACCCACACTTATACACAGTAGTAGACAGAGTGTGTAATCAGCATCTAATAACTAAAATACAAATTAGCTAATTCAGAAATCAACACGCACAATTGACAAATTATGCCGCAACAACATTTCCGGGCAATTGACTACGTGAGGGGAGTGTACTTTATTCTAACGGAATGGTTATGGTTCGAATCGGATCGGATCGGAACTGTTATAGAATGTCAGGTTGGCGCTTTGGCACGTGCGTTGTCAAATTATTATAGTATATTTTGTTGTAATTACCACAGTTGCCGATTTTCTGTTTCTTATGTCGAATAAGAGTATATTGGTTTTATGCCTGTCTGACTGTCCTTATTGAAGCTAGAGAAACAAAAATTTGTAAGTAATGTCTAAAGACTTTAATTTTTTACAAATTCATTACAAATATCTTAGGTACATCATTTGATCTCTTTGAGAAAATTGATTATTAATACGTATGAATTTATACAGAAAATAAGCCTTTCACTGCCTTGCGTCCAGACTTGCTAAAGTTGATATAAGAGTTTCCAAAAACCAATTTGAAAATTTGGAAAACATACATAAATAGACCTATATGTAAACATACATAAAATTGTCAGAAAGCAGCGTATATTTCTGTCAAGTGCCCTCAACTTCCAATTTTCTTACTTGTGTTCATTAAGTGACATACAATAATTTTGCAGTCATTTTCTATTTGAAGCTGGCGAGCCATAAATAAAGCCAGACTGTGGTTTAAAGTATATATTTGGATATACAGATATATATATATATATATATGTATGTTATATAGACAGTTGGGTAGCAACGCCCTCTTCTGACATTTCCAGCTCATTTACAGTTCAAACACGTCGTATGCATTAACCTTAGGCAGCCTGGCTGGCTGGTTAAGTGCGACAAGAGGTAGCTGTGACTGCGGTGTCGTAATTATTAACTAATAACATCAAATTGATTTGCAACAACATCAGAGTCAAGCTGAGCAGTTGAGACACGTTAGGTGGGCCCAGAGTCCTTGTACTCTTCACCCTCTCTGGGCCGTCTCTTGGCTGCAGTAATTAACATGCATTCCACATGATTGAACCGCGGGCGCATAAATCTCTGACAAGCGCACAGATATATACTATACACATCGAAATATATATACCTATAAAATGAAACGCGCCAGCAATCAGTTTTTGAGTAAAAGTCTCAACCGAGACGAAAAACGGAAATTAACATTGTAACATAAAACTGGCCATTGAACGGGCACTTAACTTGCTGCCAAGAACAGGGCATTACAGGCCAGGCCAGAAACTCAAGCTCCAACCCAAACCAAACCAGCCAAAACCAAGAAAAGCAACCTAACAAACCGCCTGACCGACGTCCGCTCCTCTAATGCACGATGATAGATGGCATACGATACGTTTCAGCATTTGTCAGCTTGTCTTCGGCGAAGCGCAACAAAGCCAACGCCCAGCGCCGCAGGGGGTAAACTGGGCAAAGAGGGGGGCTGCCGATAGATGTGGCAGCTGGTAGAAGGGGGAGATCTGAGATCTGCCTGCATGGGTTTGAACCGGGTGGGTTGCGATGTCCGTAGCTTCACGAAAAACCATTTTCACGCTCACGCGAATGCGCAGAATAACTTTTACTGCCAACTATCAAGTGACTCACACCTGACACTACCCCGCACCGAACCCCCGCACCGTTCCGCCCTAAAGATAAGCACAAGACGCCAAGCAAAAAGACGTTTTGAATTTTTTACAGCGACCTGCCAAATGCACAAAAAATTCAGGAAAGTAGAGTTAACTTTGGCCTGACAAAAATTAAATACACTTCACTTCTATGATATCTCAACAATATTGTACAAATTATATTATAAAATTTCTCAATCCCTTTCGTACAAACTAGAAAAATTTCTTGAATATATCTATTAAGTTTAATTTAAGTTGTTGGAAAATTAAATAAATGAAATAATATTATAAAATCACAAAAAAAATTTATATATTTAAAATATCATATTTTTTTTTAATATTTCAAAAAGCCATTTAGTTTTAAAAAATAAAAAAAACTATTAATTGGTGTTATTTCGAGAGATATCTATTTTTTTTTTATATCTTTAGATACATCAATAACTTTGTTAGTTTAAGTCTTTAAAAATATAAATAAATAAAATACAAATAATTTCTTAGTATTTCAACAAGCTAGACCATTCGGTATGAAGATAACTTTTAATAAATAATAATACATTTATTAAAAATTAATCGCATGGGCCCTATTAACTCACTTGCAATAAATAAACAACTAATAAATTCTTCAAATAAAACTTCAACCAATTAAGTAATAATTATTGAATTCTATGGTAGCTACAAAAGTTAAAGTCCTTAGATACGTATGTTCAATTTTTGGTCGATTGAAGAAAAATTCAGCCTTTAGAAAAAATGCAAAAGTCAAGAACTAACTCATAAACTAAAAGTTAAAAAAGCTACAAATAGTTAACAAAATTAATATAACCTCTGTTAGGGTATATAAAAAGAACTTAGAGACAAGGCGTTGGCTGGCCAAGGCAAGAGCTATTGCTCCGGTTCCGGTTTGAGTTTGGGCACCCGCACGGGGCCACGTCGCCTGTCATAATTTATGTGGCGCTGTCTACGCCGGAAATGGGTTAATTTGCTATGATTTAAGCGTAAAATTATTGAATTATTGGCTAGCACGATTTGGTGGCATTTTTCGCGCTTCGTTATTTTCAAATAAGCAAAAAAAAAGGTGCGACTGCCATTAGAGAAAACCATAAGCCAAGTATCACAACTGGCCAACGGAGCGAATGAGTAATCATTGCCTGTGTCTGTGTTGTAACACAAAAAGCCAGAAAATGCATTTAGCAGAGAAATGCATATACAATTTATGGAATCCACATCATTAGTTAGATTAGCCTAGCCGAAAAATAGCATGTTCAGCGTTCATTTAATATATGCCATCATTAACAACATTATGCATTAGTCATCTCTCTTTAATTTTGCTAATGCATGGCTTTTTAAACAATTCCAAATCGATTAGGATGTCAGGCCTGAAAGCATATTTCACATATTTCAATTCTTATCATATTAATACACAAATTTTTCAAATAATTTATTATATTGCACATTTTGGTTTTCATTTTGTGTTCGACTTAATTAAATTTCCTTGTTGGCAGCCATAAAATTCAATCTATTACTTAAGGTGAAGGTTCAAAATAGTTTGTTCTTGCCAGTGCAAAAGCTAAGAAAATTTGCTGGCATGTTACTTTTAAGAAACTCTGCATGATTTCAATACGTACATAATACCGAAACATGTGATACACTACTTAACCACTTAAGAACATTATTATTACAATTGCACAAAAACTGGTTAGCTTTCTTTAAGGATACTTTGGACCCTTTTTGAATCATTAAAATGTGATTTGAGATTATTTAATTGAGTACAATAAACAATTTAAATATTTAAAATAATACTCGAATATTTCAATAATACTTTTGTTATTATTCCCTTGTCAAATTGTTTATTATGCATCCAAATATTATACACCAATAAAAACGATAATTCTTCGCACTGTTAAAATTTATATATCAAAGCTTTGTTTCTGCATTTGATTATGAAGCAGACAATTGAAAGTACTAAAATTGAATTTCATGACCGATAGGGTACACTTCCAAGCTTACCGATTCCCCATAAAAAACCCACTTGAACAGGTCAACACAATCCTTAACCTTCTCCTTCCACAAAAAAAAGGATTGTAAGGAATATGCATGTACAAAAGCAAACTGAGCACTTGGCGTTGCACTTTGCATGCCAAAAAAATAAAAGAAATATGCAAAAATCTTGAAGTAAGCTTTTAGAAAATTACTAGTCAAGTATTTAGAGCGGTCATTCTATGGTTTACAATAAGAAATATGTATAGGCTATATATATACGTGCTATACATATTTATGTATTTTCTTTGCATATATTTATTTTGTTGTTTTATTTATGGCTGGTGCACTCTTCTTTAGTTCTTGGCATACGCAATGAAGATAAACGACATGCAAAAAATGTCGCCGAATTTAAAGTGCAATAAATCAGACGGCCAGTCAGACAGTCAGACAGTCGGACCTTCTCTCATCTCAGTATCCCGTTCCTCCATGTCTGCCTTTCAGTCGGTTGTGTTGAATTTGACATTGGCGACATGCTCATGCGGAAGTTGCGCCATTTTTACGCTGCGTGACAGCTTCCGGCATAAGCATAAATGTCCAGCAGCCATATTTTTCACTTTACCCGAAAAGAAACTCACAAGCTTAAGCCTTTCAAGTGCCAGAGAGATTGCGGTATTTTGCAGTGAAGCCAATTAGCTATATAAAAATCAACTGTCGCCTTCCCCTGCGCCTTCACGCACAAGGATAATGCCCCCAAGGAGTCTACTGCTGCGGTGACTGGCGCTGATTTACAACATTTCTTGTGCGTCGCCTGCCACATCTTTGTATCTCTCACTTTTTTTCTCACTTTTTATGGCAGCATCATTGGCATGTCGTAAAATGTGAGTGACGTCTCGCACATGGCGTGAAATATTTCATAAGCTTGTGCTACATTTGACGGCGATGCGCATAACAAGCCAATGCCAGCACCAGCTTGAAATTCTTTTTTTTTTTTTAAATACGTCAAGGACTCAGGCACAAGCTGGCAAGGATTGTAAACAAGTGTTCCACATATGGATCTAACATTCAGGATCATAACAACGAGGGTAGCTCAAAAAAATATATATATTGTTAAATAAGCATGCTCAAAAGATAATGCTTAAATGATTTATATGAAAATAATGTCCCAACATCATATATTTATTTTTTGTATTTATTTTAATGCACATTGATGTAATAAAATCAAAGTTAAATGAACATTGATGTATTAAAATAAGCGTGAGTTTTCTTTGAAATATTTATATACATAATTATATTTATTTAAGCTATAGATTAGTTTAGTTTGCTGGTCCTTAATAGTGCCAAATACTTAAAATCGTATGGAATCTTTGTAAACCTCTAGTATTTTTATACGACTGGCAATAATTTTTTTTATCTCTATTGAATTAGTTTCAAAACAAACATGAAACTGACTGACCTAAATTAAAAAAAGTATTCTGTAATTAAAAAAATTATTTAATTTATTGGGTTCAACTATATTAACATATCCTGCACCCGAATTATTTCTCTCTACTATATTTTCTTGCATTATATTAGATTTATAAAGACTATATAGGATAAAAAACAACCTACTAAGATACTCAAGAACGTAAGTTAACAGCCTTGCTGAAAATCATAATTTTATTAATTACAACAAAAACTGTGTATTCTTGGTCTATAAAATTGATTGGAAAAACTTTGACATTTTTTTTTTTTTTTGTTAACTTTTGTTTGAGCCCTCGTAGACAGTATACAAGCTCATAATGGAAGTCGACTGCTGATTTGAGTGGCTGTCGAAGTTATGTGTGACATAAAACTAACCAAATGGCGGCTTGGGGTGAAAGCAACATTTTCAAGACAATCAACAACTAGTCCCAAGTGTGGCCTGACCAAAAATAACGCACAAATGATTGATACACACACGAAGACACAGACACACACACACACATAGAATTGTGTCGCCATTCATCATTTGATCGTCACGCTTAACCCATGAGTGCCCTGTAAAGTATGCTAAAAGTTTCTGGCACAGACAAACCCATTGTTAGTCTGTGTGTGCTCGTGTGTGTGGGCAACTGCTATCGATGTCAGCAACAGGCTTTTTGCTTAACCAAAATGCAACCCGGCGGCTATTCATTATAAACTCAACAACGATAACGACCATGCTGCCAAACCACAAAGCCCCAAACCGATGCTCAAAATAAGCCCCATCCAGCACCCAATACCCACCCATACAACAACAACAACAGAGCATATAAACACACACTCACACACACTTGCAGCCACAACCATCTAGCAACAACTTCATCGATGCGGCTTCGAGAATGCATTGCGTTTCGGTTTGATTCGCTTTGCGTTTTGTTATTCTTGTTCTTGTGTTTTTACCATATATTCATTAAAATTGGTTTAAAAAAGGGCTAACATAAAGCTCTGCAAAGGTAGAATTAGACATTTCCGAGCTAGTTCTTGATCAGCATTAATGAATACGTTTGTCCAGATAAGCATTCTGTTCGTAGATACTTTGTGCAAATTTAGCAAATATGTATTAAAAGCAAAAATTTAAGTCTGGTTTAAATATTATTCTTGAGCAAATTAAATATGCACAGATCAATGTCAAAAGTGCATTTAGTCTAATAGTTAATCGCAAATCAGAAGCTCGTAAATCTATTCGATAAAATCTTGTGGTATATGAAATTAAGCGCCTTTAAATGGAGTTTACTTCCACAAAGCCTTGAAAATTGAATCAGACCACATAATAAATTACTACTGACACTTTAGACGTTCCTGTACATAGTATCTTATATATCATAAGTAGATCGAATTATTAAGAAATTTAAATTAAAACTTAGAGCAGCAAATAACCAGAAAAGATTACATAGTCAAATTTTTTTATTTTTACTCAATAGATTATAATCAATTGTATGAGTGCTTGCTATTGCAAAATAAATTGTTTTTGTTATACTTATTAAAAAAAAGTGGGCTAATGGAAACGATAAAATATATCTTATAGTTCGCAGAATCTCCCATAAACTATTTTTCTAGTCGTAAGATATTGAAAAAAGAAATAGATCACTAATTACTGATTCTGATTCTACACCAATTTTGCAAGTCTATTTCACATAAAGTATACGCACCGTTGCGTCTGTGAACTTACTATTTTTCGGCTCTGAAATGTCTGCGGATTGCAGTCAGCGCTGGCAAATAACTCTAATCTATTTTCGCCTTTTAATGACATTACTTAAGTTATTATTTTCAGTGCTGAAATGTTATGCTCTTGAACAAGGGCATCCAACAAAAACAACAACTCAACGCCAAGTGAAAGAGCAAATTTTCTTTCAAGTTGATGCCTTTGCTGTTGTTGTTGCTGTTGCAGTTGCAGGATTCCTTTATTTGTATGTGTGTGTGTGTGTGTGTGTGTGTCTGGCGCGCACTTCTTGTAATGGACTTTAATGGAATTACAGTTTTATATACGAATATAAGCAGAAGAAGGTTGCCTCGTATTTAGTTACAAAGTTTACTTGAGCTTGGGCTATTATATTTTTCTTAAGTGCCACAGAGATGTGCGCGCACTTAACAATACCGGAAGCAGCAGCATCAGCATCAGCAGCACCATATACAAAAGCAATTTGGCTAAAATGCAACTTAGACGGGCCAAAAGACCGGTATTGACACTTTGAAGCTTCACTCAAGTGGCATAAATCAATGGCCAGCCAATGGCGAGCACGTAAAATATTTCACAACTCTCTACACTTGAGGTCAGCACGTGCCACTTGCCCCATCCTTAATCTTCGTTACTTTTGGCACTTTTCTAAAGCTTTGCATGCTAAGCAAACAGTATACACAGTTTTCACCCACCGCAAAAAAACCACCCAAAATTCAACTATCCAAGACTCCACCACCCACAAAACGCAACTAAAGCAAAGGACAGCTACATGCCAAAGACATCAAAAGTCTGAGAAACGACATTAAAGCGTTGTGGTTAAGTTTAGCTTTTTCTAGCTAAATTTTCTTATTTTTATTTTAAGTTTATAACTTGCAGTTTTTATGCTCTTACTATAATATAATTCATAAAAATAACGATTTGCTGGTTTTGGTAACTCTATTGCCATGAAATTATTCATTTTATATATTTATTTGAGCTTATAAAACAAAAAATTCCATAGCATTTGTGGTAAATAAAACACAAAATAAAACGTTGTTAGTTGAAATCAGTATTAAAGAAATAAAAAGCTTAATGAAAACCATTAAATAGATTTATTAAAATACAGAAAATTTAATAATCGTCAAAATTGTTTTTTGCTGACTAGAAATTTTAAAACTAGCATCTCACAAGCCAAAATTAAAATGATTTTACATTTTTTCAGTACTTAAGACTATTCTTAAGCTCATCTTATCTTTTAAGTAATCCTGGTATTATTTTCATTTTTTATTTTAAGTCCAGTGAATTAAGAGAAGAATTAAGAATGTAAGACTTTTATTTAAAAACAATTTCATAATTTATTCTGATTAAAAGTACTGCGAATTTAGTTAATCATTTTTTTTAATCTCGATGATATGTCAAGAATACTTTAATTATCGGTTCTGTCAACTTGACAGGAAAAACAGATTTTTTTAAGTCATAAATTACTAATATTCTTAGCTAAAGCCAAAATTTGCTATGTTTTAGTTAAATTTTTTAAATTCAACATTCTTTTTTTGTGTGTGTGCCAGATGTGTGTTTGTGTGTAATATACATGTAACTGCTGTCAACGCGAATAGGAAATTCTTTTTTGGTTTTGTTGTGTCATTCGGCTGTTTAAAATGCAACATCAGAGGATAAGTTCAAACGTGTTGTGAAAGGGGGGACTTGCAAGAGTGGGGGCTAGTATTCATATTCGCATTCGTATTCCCTCATGTTCTGCGATGTTTGCTAGTTGCGTGCACCTCAAAAATGCATGCGTGTTGCATTTTTATACCCTGTTTCTAAAGACAAAAAATAGTATATTGGTCTTACGTACTTATGTATGTAACAATTTATATGTTTTATATTTTATTTAACACTTTTAAAACCTGAGCATCCAAATTTCGCGTCACATTAAATATCAGTAACAGAGCCTACCTCCCAAGTAATACGACAAAAACCTACATTTTATATAACGAAAATGTGATTTAAGGACTTCCTTCAAAGTTTGATTCAAGAAAATGTTTGCCACGCGTGCACCACCCACACACTAAAATGAACAAAAGATCACAAACTGAAAACAGAGTATACCACATTCGAAATCTTCCAAGTGCAAAGTTTTTTCTTTGCCTTTGTTGCAGCATTATAAATGCAACAAACAAGCGTGTTGGCAAACCGCCGCGCCCCAAACTATGCAAATGAGGGAAACACAACCACCAAACGTCTCAACCCTCTCCAGAGGCTACAACATACAAGCAGAACGTTGCACCATCAAAGAGCCTGGTGGCTTACTACACACACATCTTTTGGCCATTGTTTTCCCGGGAAGCATATGCCTTGCAACTTTTACAATATGCGCGTGTTTGAAAATTGGCTGCCTTTCACAGAAGAGTTCGCGTTGCATTTTCTTGCAAATGTTTGCTGCCACATCCATATACACATCTATATGTATATAAGTGTGTGCGTGTGTGTGTGTGGCACAAATGTCTATTATCTATAAAATGGCCGCAGGTACTTTTGCACTGCTTTTGGCCATATTTCAATGCGAGTGGCTGCTGATAGCTAACTGCACCTGTTCCGTTTAGCTCACTTTTCCACCCGTTGCATGCAACGTTTTGTTGTAAATTTTGGGTAATTCAAAAGCACACACACACTGCTAGCAAGAACTTTGAAGTGGCATTAATTCGTTGAATTTTAGAGGCACAGGATCCAAAACAGAGTTGCCTCTGCCACATCCAGATCCAGACAAGCGACTAACAGCCTTGTTGCTGTCTTTATCGCTGCCATTGCCGCCACATCGCCATTGCCTCCCTGCTCTAGGACATTCTGGACATTGGACGTGTGTTTCCGTTTTAGGCAGCATTGTTTTTGGGTTATGGCGCACAATGGTGCCGTTTAAATTAGTTAGCTTTTTGGGGGCTTAGGGTGAGTACTTGTGTGTATGTGTGTGTGTGTGTGTGTGTGTTTGTGGCTGACACAATTCACAAGACTTGTCGGTTGTGCAAGGACCTACCTCGTTTTCTGTCCTCATGTCCTACCGTAACGTTACCATACTCAAGAATAACATTCGACTGAGACCTCAAGTCAGCGAAAGGTTGTGATTGCCGTTGTTGATGTAGCTGACGTGATTTTCAACTATCAAATTGGTTATACCAGATATATAAACATAAATGATATAGAGCTTAACAGGTTTTTAATAAAGGAAATAGTTCTAAAGAAGGTTTTAGCTCAAATAAGTTCTATTTAGTCACTAAAAAGAAAATATAATGGTAGACTATTCAAAAGTGCAATTCAATAAAATAAAGAATTTTCAGTCTCTCAAATCAAATCACTGAAATTGGAGTAATAAGCTGCATTTTTATAATTGATAAATTTACAAATGCGTTTTCAATTATATTGCATAATATATTAAATACTGAGAAAAAATATTTTATTAAATATGATTAAAAACTATTTTGCTTTCAGAAAATTTTAATTTTAAAAATTAACAAGCATTTATTAAATATTATTTATAATTTCATCGAATCCGAAAAGAACAATTGAAAAAAAAATACTCTCAGAAATTTAATTTTTTTTATGTTTTTCAGAAATTTAAATCAAAAAAATAAGCAAACATTTTTAAAATATTATATTTAATTTAATCGAATCGGAACATAACTATTTTAAAGTATTTTATGCTTAAATTTAAAAACTGAATTTCGAACATGTATTTATAATTTAGTTTAATAATTTATTTCATATAATAATTAAATCTCATTCACATTATATACTTTATTCAAAATTCAATTTCTTTTATAGGGTATTTTAAAATATAACCAAACTTTATCAATCTTACAGTGGCACAAGTTTTGGCCATTGAAACTTTTAGCCATGGTTTGTTTGGCGCTCTGCTTTGCATTTAATAACATTTAATGTTTGGCTACGGTTACTCATTGTGTATAAGGTGGGCGTGGCAGTTAGTGTATTCCTTTTCTTCTTATAAATATAAATGAAGTTCAGCTGGTTTTGTTTTGTTTGGTTTGGTTTGATCCTTTGTTGCGCTTTGCCGCATTGTTTGCTTGGTACTATGAGGCAAAGTTCTATAGCCCACGTTATGCATATATAAACATGCATGTATTCTATGCTTGATGAGCTGTCAAATTGAGTTATCAAGTGAATGGCTTGTAAAAAAATAAAAACTCAATTGTTTGCACTTGACTGCATTGAATGCCTTGAATAGACAAGTCAATGAAGTCTGTGGCTAAAGGTGTTATTCTGATTGAATTTCCTTTTGAAAAGGATAATAAGATAGCTCATGGACGATGCAAAGAACACTGAGTGTGTGATTGCTGATTGCTTTTTATTATTAAAGTAGAAAAATAGAAAGGAGTAGAATAATGAAAATATGAAGCAAGTGAAATAAGGCAATATTAGCTATAAAAGCAAACAAAGAGTTGACATGAAAGTATTGAGAGAGTAAAAACTGAAAATTCTTGTATTTACAATAAATCTCAAAGATGACAATGAACAAAAGACTAGGTAAAATATAAAATATAAGTAAAGATTGTGTGAAGTAGGGTGAAAAATAAATAATTCGGATCAGTTCGAATATGTGCGACTACGAATCGGCCTATACTCTATTACTTCGTGTAAAATGTGGTTTGTCGCACTTTGCGAGCAGAGTTTACTTAATTTGAATTAAATAATTATATAATTTAATTGTATGAATATGGCATATAGAAATCTATATACCAAATTATAATTTAATTTTTATTTATAATAATATTTTATTAATAATAATTATTAATCTCTGTTTTTTATTGTCTATAATAAGCACATTTATAAGTTCAGATAACTATATACTGTCTGTTACATATATTTGCACAATTTTATTACAATCTTTTAAATGATTTTTAATGGGTAAAGGGTGTTAAAATTGGATTTATATACGCGCATAAATAAAAAACATTGTTGGCTACTTCGAATTCCGAAACCCAATTAAAAATTCAGTGTGAAAATAGCGATACGAAGGAAAAACTATGTAAAATGTAATGGATTTCATTTGCTTTCAGTTTTAATAGTGTGTCGTAAAATATTTTAAGTTTGAGTTTAAAGCTTCATAAATTATTTTCCTTTTTACTAGTACTTTTTTTTCAATTTAAATGCAGAGCATAGCTTGCCCATTTTTGTTGTTGGCCAGAACGTTGGCCACCTTGCCAGTCTTGCCAGTCATTTAGCAAACTACTCATTTAGTTTTAAGCGCGTTGTCCAATTCAGTAGCTAACGCAACACATCTCCTTGTTCATTCCCCAGTTGGTCTGGTTCTGGGGCCACCTGGGCCACTGGCCATAACCGCTTTGCTATAGCACTTTCTTTACAATTGCTGCAGCCGGAAGCAAGCAACAGCAACATTTCTTGATTGCATTTTGAAAGAATAATGAAAATTAGCTGCCACAACTACACACACACACACACACAGACACATACACCCACAAATACACACCACACACACTGTAAAGCAACTGAACGGACCGTTGAGTTTTCTTTTCAGTTCATTTTTTGAAATTTTCTTCTTCTGACCAAGTCCAAGCCGAGATGTTAGATGGTTGCTGTGGGAAAATTTTTTGGTTTGTAGTTGGTGGGGCCACAAAACTCGTATTGTTTTTACGTATTCAGCGCAGCTTTCAAATTGCTTTTGCTTGAGCATTTTTTAGCAGCCAGCCACACACACAACCCAGAGAGAGAGAGAGAGTTGGGAACTGGGATCTGGGAACTGGGAACTGAAAGCCTTGGCAGATAGCAAAATTAAATAAAAATGTAACACAATGTTTGACGCTGGGGATGAGGCAGTTGCTTTGCCATTTCTGTTTTGAATTTTTTTGAAACAGTTTTGCTGTATTTGAATTTGAATTATGCTGAATTAAGAATGTTTGTTTTGCCTTGTCTCTTGTTATTTCTCATACATTTCTACTTCATTTCGATATGCACAACTTGATTAAAGTTTTGCAGTTAAGACAATGCCAGCTGCCGTCAAATGCATAATTCATTGCAGTTTGCCATATAATTAGCCCTGGCAGTGCAAGAAAAAAAAAATAAAAAAAAGAATAAAATGTAAAAAGCAAAACCTAAAAAACGCATTAAACTTTCAGCAACAATTCGGAGCAGTTGCTTCTTCAGTCGTCGCCAGTCAAGTTAAGTTTCAACCTTAAGGACAACGGCAAATCCCCTTAACCTACACCCAGGACCTTCATAAATCTTCATTATCCTGGCGCTAGGTGCAAAAGCGTTGAAAAGTGAAAATGCAGCGCTCTTAATGAGCACCGTTGAGTAATTAGCCAACATTGTGTGCGGCTTCCTGTGACCTCCCCTCCTTCTCTACCTCTCTAGCCAGATTTCTTTCGCTTGGGTCAGCCCTTTGGCCACATACATTTTGTTAGCAATGTTTTATCAATTATTTATTGAAATAGCTAAGTTTTTCTTACGGTTTACAGTTCAGCTCAAATGTTAGCTACTTGAAAGCACAGGACAAATAGCAAAAGTTGTTTTTGCTTTTTACGAGAGCTGTGCGTACTTTTTTATGACTTGACTCTAATGTTGCACTTTCAGAACCAGAAGTGGTCAGAGAAATGAGTTCAAGGAGTGCACTGTGCACCACAAATGAACTCATCAATTATAGGACGGTAAGTTTTTATTAGAGCTTATATATGAAAGGAAATTATGACATTTTTTTCTTTGTTTTAGTTAAAGAATATCTATATAATTTTATGTCATTTTTAAATCCAGTAAAACTAACATAATAGACTTAACAGACTCTACAATAGACCTTACATAAAACTGAAGCCTGGATTTCGTTAAATAATTCATCTAATAATAAAAACTTTCAATTAGTTTCATTTGATTCAGAATGCATAGTCCAATGAATTTAACAGCCATGTTAAATAAACCAACTTTGCATAAAAAGCATTTTAATAGGCTTAACAAAAAAAATATATTAATATAAATACACATATATATTTATTCATTTGTTATTTTAAAAATCAACCAAAGTCGATACATATTTATGGACAAGCGCTCAAAAATTGTTCACATTTTTTTCTGATAAATTTTTTTTGTGTGTATGTTGTGAACACACTCGTTTGTATTGATTAACAGCAATTTTGATTTATGCAACGTCGAAGGAAAAAGTTATTTGTATATAAAATTCAGAAAATGCGCAGCCTTAAAAAATATGTGTGTCAAACAAAAAAGCGAAACAATAAAAATTTTAAAATATAATAAATATGTATGCGCTAGCCATAAAAGGTGGAAAAATACGTATGTATGCATGTGTTATTTGTATCAATATTTGTTTTTTATACAATATAAATAAAAATTGATTTTTATTTTTCATAAATTTTATGAATCGCTGACTGAATGTTGTCTGGCTGACTTGCTGGCTGGCTTGCCAAATGCGGAACTGCGGGTTGAAGGGAATAGCAACGGGTCTGATTGGCGCTGGAACGTAGAGAAACTGTTCACAATGAATGAATAATTGACAAAGAAATTATATTTAATTGAATACAAATTCACAGTTGAATGAATGCCCAGGCTGTGGCCATGTGTATGGCAAATACAAATACAAGTAAATACAAATGCAATCTGGGTATATCTATGCATATTTCATCAGTGTTTTAAGCGCCTCTTACGGCGCTTTATTTAATTGAAAACTTGCCGCCAATTGGCATTGCAAACTATATTTATATATACATATACATATATATATATATATATATATATTGGCAAGTTTATGGCCATGACAGACCTTGCCCGTTCCTCACAGTCTGCCATTCGATTTTGCCGAGGCTTATAGCGCCAGAACAAATAGCAAACAATAGAAAAGCCAAGTGCAGCTGCTCAATGGCAAAGTAAACAGACGCCAACCTAGGTCCAGCTTTTAGTTCCCATTCCTGATCCTTGTTCCTGGTTCCTAGCAAAACCAAGCGACCATAAATGCCAAATGCAAACCGCTTGCATTGACCAAAACATCTGCAACGCCAACGTAGGGCAATGGCAATTCTAATCCCAACACGGTTTGTGCCCTGGTGTCGGACCCAGCCAGGACCAGCCAAGTTGTAAATCTTTTATGCAGTTCAGTGAATTTACAGTTGAGCGGCCAATTAAGCGTCAGACCCCTTAAAGTGCGTTGTTGTGTTTCTAGCCATTACATGGCACTGGCCACATCCATAAAAGGGAAAGCAATTGAACAGCAATAGAAACTAGGATAACTAGGTTACAATTACAACAGAATAAATACTCTGACGAAGAGCAGCTGTTGGGTAAAATAAATCGATAATTTTATGAAACAAATCATGTGCTTATTAATAATTACTACTTTTAATTCATAAGTTCACTTAAATGCTGTTATAATTTGTGTTATATTTATTTACAGTGCATTTTAATATACAATATGTATATACAATTTTATGAAACAATTATCCAATGAATATTAAAACACTGTTACTATGTTTAAGCGACTGAGAACCAATTATTTTAATTGCCTCAGTTCAGTTTTGACTTAATTATCAAAGCTTTAAATTTATGTATTTAGTATTTTGAACTCTCATAAATTTGTTATGACTGAATTCAGAATAACAAATAAAACTTTATTTTTAGCAATGAATCGAATGTCAAATATAGGAATATTTAAAATTCCCAAAAGAATTAGATTAGTTCTAAAATAGTCATACAACTTTCTATACTAATCATTCTTTAAAAATTTGAAAAACTTTATAGTTTTGGCATAATTGAAATTATAGATATATTAACAAAAACAAATCATATTTTATACCCTTGCAAAAGGGTATTATAATATTGTCATGACGTGTGTAGCGCATAGAATCGTAATTTTTGGCTGGTTAGATAGTACTACTTATATTTTAGCACTGTTTATACTTTTTAAATTATATTTAAGCTGCTTGATATAACCATAAATATATTAGTTTGCTTTTAACTAAACAATTGTGTTCTTAAATTTAATAAAAATATAAATTTAAAGCAAAACAACAAGGGCGACTCTAAGAATTCTGTAGTCTCTCTTTCTTTCATGATGGCGCCCATATGTTGCAAGTTGGCACTGAGAATGTGCCACATGTAAGCCCCATAATATATATCGATAATATTTCATTAGTCTGCCGTGTGTGTGTTTGCATTTGTGAGGGTGCATCGAAGTGCGCACATAAATTTGGCAAAAGAAAATGCACTGGCAAATTGGAAAGTTGTGCCGTTTCAGGAGTTGTTCACTCCCCCACCCGGTTGTCGTGGCAAGATGCATGCAGTGTACTTTCAATGGAGCTTAATGCATTTTTCCATTTTTTTTGGAAACTCCAGCAAAAAAAAAAAATGGGAGGTGCGAGCTTTTAACTCAATGCAATATCTCAAAAAAAAAATATTTTCAACTTTGGCAAACAAAAAAAAGCGACTTTCTTGTTGTCCTGCACACACAGCACAACGAATGCAATGTGCTTGGAGCGTGTTACGGGGCGTATACACGATGTCGACGTTTGCCACTCTGTAAGTTGCTAATTAGCTGCAAGCAGATTGCAGATTTTCAAATGCTCAGTAGCCCGAGCTCCTGAGAAAAACCAGACACAACAAGAAAATCAACTGAATGGCATATTTTTGCTTCCATCTTGTTCTCTCTCTATTTCTCTATATATATATATACAGTACATCCTTTTGGTCTGGGAGCGCATAAAAAATCGCTTAAGTTAAGCGAAGCGTCAAGTCGTTTGCCTGGCTAGCTTACTGTCCTATTCCACCACAGGGGTTTTCGCCAGTTGGCCACTCAAGTGATCTGCTCTTGTTTAGTTAGAGATGAGCATTTTCTATTTAAATTTCTGTCACTTAAAATATCTCTCTCTTGATATGTTTAATTCTGATTAGGGTCAACAAAGAAAAACAAAAATGTAAATTATAAAGTAAAAAAAGAAATTTCAAAATCGTTTAAGAAACTTATGGCTTAATTAAAATGGCCGATGATACTTAAAGTCATTTTGGGCATGGTTATATCTGTACAATAGGTCATATAAATATATAACGTTGCAATAGCTGCTCGTTTTTGATAAAAAAAAATGAATATATTGTGTCTATTTTTAAGTTTACTTTGAGCATTTCTATAGTAAGAAGTTGAAAGTGAAATTCCTCATTCATTTTACTGATTTTAATCAAACAATCAACAATTGCATGCTACCTCTCTCATTTGCTTTTTTATAGTCAAGTAGCAAAAATAAATTGGAGTGGTATGAGCTATAGAATTTCGCTTTAAAGTCACTGAAAATACATTCACGGTTCGCTTTGATTCGGTGACTTTAAGACTCATCATTCGTTGCAGTCCAGTGGAAAACTAACCAACTGAAATGTTTTCTTTGACATGGCTGTGTCGGTTTATCGCGACGCTTGTCAGCAGAGCTCTCCTCCGTTTCCTACTCCTCCTTGTCCATTGCTTTCTCAGAACTTTCAATACTTTTCTGTAGCATCTGCTGCTACCGCTCTTGCCTTTTGTTGCATGTCATTTACATTGAAGGGGGACGACGAGATGGTATAGCCTCAATTTATTTGCACTTAGATTGCGGGCACAGAGGCAAAAGGTTAACAATGCAGTTGCCAGCTGTTTGGCGCTTTTGTTGAACATGCTAGCTTATCTGAAATGCTCAGCTTGCTCCTGTGGTCCTCAACTGGGCATGCCACACCTGTGGCCAGAATAATCTGATTCGCTTAATTGCTTCAAAATGCGAAAGTAATTGCAGCGAATGCACAAGTTGACCAAAAAAAATACTCAGCTAAGAACTCGGTAGACGATTTCGTTGTCGTTTTGTTGCAATGCATTTTCATTATGTTAACAGGAAACAGAGAGAGATAAAAAAATCACACAAAAAAATCCGCTCCAAATGACATTTAAGCGTTGAGCGACAATTGTCGTTTCCGTCAGCATCTCCAGCTCAGACTCTCTGATGCCGACTTCAACTCCAACTGCAATTCCTTCTACGGCTGCAGCTGGTCTTAGCCTTCAGCCATGCAAATTCAATTTGCAACAGTGAGCACTGAAAAAACAGCAACATGCGTACAAGAGTCGCGCGTGGCAGGTGAACACAGTCACAAAAAATAAAGGACGCGAGGCCAAAAGTGAAGCTCTGAGCTCTGTGAATGAAAAACAAAAAAATAAAAACGCTACAAATGACGACTGCAATTGTCCCCAGGAGCAGCTTGCATGCTTGCTCACCCTGTTGTTGCTTTTTGGCCAATGTAAAGAGGCGTTAAGTTAAATATTCACACCACCTCCGCAAGGACTTGGTCCCTTCATCCTTGTCACGTCACCATTTCTAACGGCCAGCAGCTGCCGTTTCGCTTATCTGCGCACAAAGCGTTTCAAGCTCTTTGGACTCTTTAGGCAAATTGCGTTTACTTTGAGCTTTGCTGTGTTCTGTATAGGGCTGCGTTTTCTGGAAACATTTTTGGTGCTGCCTAAAAGTATGCTACACGTTTTTAGATTTTCTTTTTAGTGCTTCCACTCTAATAAGTCAGAATACAAAATATTATTATTTTCATTGCGTATATTCTATAAAATAAGATTTTATACTAAGACTAAATATATAAAACCTGCGTATGCTGTCGTTCATAGGTACACTTGTCAAATAAAAATTTATTTGAAATTTTTACAGTAATTAAAATTAATTTCGTTGTTAAGGGTTAACAAGGCTGTTAATGTTCATTTCTAATAATACAATTTGTTTATTTATTAAAAAGAGTCATTTTAAGCGTTTTGGCGTTGTTGTAATTGGCAAATTGTCGCAGAAATGTACGAAACTTTATTTCAGAACATGGTGCAATATTCGCATTTTCTTTCTCAACATTAACATTTATACAAAACACATTGCATCATTTTCAAAAACTTTTTACTTTTGTGCTCTGTATTCGGAGTCGAGTTCTTTGAAAAATACTTTTTGCAAGTCGCTGTCAATATCGAATTTAGTCTTTAGTCCCGTTAATCTGATTTTATTGTATTTTTACTTATGTTGCAATGCTTTCTCCAGTTTGTTTATAATTAAGGAATTAACTTTTTTCTTATTTAAAAGATATTAATGCAAAAATACTAAAAATTGCTGAGCTAAGTAATGTATTGTCAGTCCTTATTAAAATATTTTAAAAAACAAACAATTGTTAAATTAATAAAATTTAAAATACAATACACATTTGTTTTTATTGTTCATTATTGACTTTATGTTTTTAATATTTAAGATTATCTAAATAAAGTGAAAATTATACAGAATATGTTTCTTTATCATATTATCACTTGACTATCGCAATTTACAAAATATTTATTTATTTTATCCCTCTCGTGTTAGATATAAATAACATAGAACAACAAGCATAACACAATCTAACTTTGTAAGCAGAGTTTTTTCTTGAATATAATATGCGGTTAGAACAAAAATCATTATAAGTATATTAAGAATACTTCAATAGGTAACCAACCGCATAATTTCCATAACTTTAGAACGGAATGGTCGTGTATAAGGAAAATAAAATATATTTATAAATATAATAAATTATTCTAAAATAAATTATCTACATGGTAAGTTGGATTTATAAAGGAGATACTTTTCTCCATTAATATGCAAATATTTATAAAATGTATTTTCTTTTGCAGCAGTCCTTTTTTGAAAATAATACACTATAAGTAAAATATATTGAACATGATGTCCACCTTGCAAATCATCAGCATTTCTATAGGCATTCTCTATATATTATTGTCACTTTTTTATATAATATTTATGGGACTTGCACATATATGTTTTTTTGTCATATCTAAAAATATTTTCATTCCAGTTTTCTTAGAGCTTATGTTTTCTATACATATGTTGGTGGCATCAATTCTGCTTGTCATAGGCGCAATTTTGGTAAAGTTAAAATTTGAATTGTATATAATATTTGAACATTTATTTCCGATTGTAGGAACTATATATTGTATTATTACCCTGGCTGATCGCTGCTGTCATTGCATTTTTTTTGACATTAAATAAAGTGTACTACATAAATAACACATGGAATATATGGAAAGCGATCATCACTGTTCTTGTAATTGGTAATAATAATAATAAATTGGGCTTCAATAATTAAAAAATAATTTAATGGTTAATATCTTTCAGTTTTGAATATATTGGCATACTATGAAATAATAACACTTTTTATGGAATTTTATAAGCAGTCTAAGAGCCATCAGTACAATCAAAATACGACGATAGCAGCTTCTTTAACTTAAGTAATCAAATTTGACATGAGATCAAGAAAAAAATATTAATATTTTAGATTACTCAGAGCAATTAATATTGATAAATTACTTCGGAAATTGTTTAGTAAATATATTGAAATTTTCCCTTATAAATTTCATGACTTTCTTTATGCTGTACCATTGAACAGTCATCTTATTACATTGCAAAAAAATATACTGATGAAACATAACTACCATTAAAACTTTTTATTGTGGAAAATTAGATTCGTTTTTGACTAATTCTTGTAATCAAAATTCTATAACATATATAATATAACCAGATATGTGTTACACTTTATATATTATTGCAAAATGTATATATAAAAAAATAGGACTCATTCTTACTTATTATCCGGTCCACCACCACTGAAGATTGCTGTGTAACTTAGAGTTCTTTAAATAGTAACCGCGGTCTGGTATCGCAAAACTTTAACCCCACTCTGTTCATTAAGCCCAGCTAGATGTGGTTAGGCTGGGGCCAATGACAATCAACTTATCACAATGTCAAGAGTATATATTCTATATAATATTTATAATAATATTCGCTCAGCCGGCTCATATTCTGGCTTAAATAAAAAAACAACACAACGACGATTGCCGTAGAAGATCGAAATGCAAGTATGTATTAATAAACAAAAATTTCACTTATTATTTCTTATACTTAAAAACCAGGTTTGCATAGGATAGCAACAACAACTATTTCACTTTTTTAAAATTTTCTTAAACTGTAATCTTAATTACAAATACATTTAGTTTAGCCTGCAACCCTTGCAACCGAATAAGTATAAAGCAAGTTGAACCCCTTTTAAAAATCTTTCAATTGGATTTACACAGAGAAAAAATTTAGCTTTGAAATCAATGTTGCGTAAGGTATATTTCCAAATCATTGATTAAGCAGCCTTCAGTAAAACAGGCATCTTTGCAGTGTGCTACACGGCGTATGAGTGCCACGCGGATATTTTGCCAGTCAGGCAGTCAAAATGGCAGCTGCTACAATTGCATGGTGTGGCCAATGTGTATGTGTGTGCAGTCGTGTGTTATTTTGTGTAAATTATATTACCAAAAGATGCAAAATTAGCCCAAATAACAGTTGCCTAATGTGGTGGAAGGCTGGCAAGCAAATTTAATGGCCAAAATCCTTTGCCTGAATGAAAACATAAAACGTGGCCAACGGGTAACAGCATATTGTGGGTGGTGGATGGTTTTCCTATTTACTAATCAAATATCGACTGAATATTGTTGGGAATATTGAGCTTATTGTGTGCAATGGAATAACACACAAAATAGCGTAAGAGGGCATTTACGTTTTCTTTATGGTATTTGCTAATCAAAATTAAAGGCTGGAGAGTCTTACGTTGTGTTTCATTTATTTATTTTTATTTTTTTTTCTATACACTGTAAATTTGGCTTGACAGCTTTTGATAACTTCCTGAAAAAATTTAAGCAAAGAAAAAATGTAATCGAATTCCCGCTCTAACCCGCAAAATATATATCATACAAACAGTTTGAACAGTTTTAAAAGACTTCTTAAAAAATTAAATTAAGTATATTTAAGGCTCAAACTAATAGAGTCGAACGCATATAACTGCAATATATTTATTTATTTTTAATACTGAGCATAGTATTGTCACAAAATATGAAAAGCATAGTAGTATATATATTTTTAACGACGTGCCATCTTCGTCAAACTTTTAATAATTATTATATTATTATGATTATAATCAGTCGATATGCTTCTGTGAAAACCATTTTTTTTCAAGATACCGAAACAAAACTCAACAGTTCGATGTGGCATTATATATCATATAAACACTATAGAAACCATCGGTTGAATACTAACATTTTTTAGAAGGGTATATAGCATCAGCATGCCGAAAATAAACTGTTTTGACTTTTTTTTTGTACTTTGTTTAATGTAAAGTTTTGTTTTCAGCAGCATTTTCGTATTCTGAATCTAAAGTAAGCGCAATAGCAGCAAATTTTGTAGTCAGACACAGTCAATAGGACAAATTTATTGGCAATTTTGGGGATTTGCCGACTGTGCTTCAACATTGATTGTGCGAAATTGCAAATCAAACATGACTAAAGGACACATTCCAATACACAAATACACTTACACACACACACACACACAGAGAGAAAGATATACTGAGCAAAAGAGAGCTCTGTACACATACAAATGGGAAATGCAAATAAATAGCATAAAATGGATAGAAAATTGTATAGATGGAGTGGCGAGCATTGGAAAACATGCTAAAAGAAATTTCTTTTACTGCAGCTCAACCAAAAGAGTAGAAGGTAATTTTTTTCCCTTTTTTTTCGTTATTGTTGTTGTTATTGGTGTTTCTATACACAGCTGTTTGGTTTTTGTGTGGAGGCCTCTGGGACTGACTGCCTGCCACCTTGGCCGACTCGCTTCGTTCTGACTGCCTGACTTGCTTAACTGATTGCCCTGAGAGTGCACAGATCTATTGAGTGTTTCTGCTCATTGCTCCCCCGACAGCAACCTAATCATTTGGTTAAAATATTTATGCATAATTTACAACATTTGCTTTTGAGCTTGTTATGGTTATGCAAACGAGCAGACAGATTTGCGGATTATTAAAAAATATAAAACAAACAAGACGATAAATTTATTCCAAGACAACTGTCCAGTGATTTATTCCCATAGCATTTGTGAAATTACCAGCAACATTTAAGCTTTAAGCTGCTTAAAAGTCTTTGTTCTTTAATCTCAATAAAATATTTTTTATTTTACCCAGACTTGGCAGTCAGTCTCAAAAATATATTTTTTATAGTCTTTGGAATATATGTGTCAAGTAGAATTAGTTCGCTTTTTAAACCATTCTCTCTTCAGCCCTTTTAATTTTAAAAACAGTTTAATATATAACATCACACTTAAATTACCGAAATCAGGACTGATGCTTTTCTTCATGCCAAGAACGCTGATCACATTCTACTAAACGATTTATTAATTATTCAGTTATTGAAATCGTATTGGCCATCATTTGATTTTTGTTTAAGTTTATGTCTTATATATAAAAAATAAAAAATTTGTAAATTTTTTAACGATTTTTTTTATGGTCATCACAATACAATTAATTAAAAAAAATTAATGTAGCGAAACCTGTATGTCTTATATACTTTCAGCTAAAATCGATGCAAAATTATTGGAGTACATGTGTGCTAAGAAAAAGCGCGATAAATTGAGAAGAAACAAAATGTTTATTTTGAAATGCAAATTACTTATATTTTTTGCACCAAAACTTAGAAACAATCGGTAAATGTTGAGATTTTATATAAATAACTTTATTTTTTGTATATTTCTAAAATAAATTTTAAACCAAAAATTTAGTCCAAAGATAGTTTTACTCTGACAAAATCTGTTTATATCAAAAATCAAATCAGTTAAGATAAAATTATTTATTAAGCTTGTCTCATATATTAAAGTAATTTCATGTGCACAAATTGCATACCTTTAATTGTTTTTACCGATTTTTATATAGTTTCACTCAAAGCGCAAATATTTTGAGCGCTCGGATTCAAAGAACATTTCTTGCATATACCCTTTAATTTGGCTCCTGTTTTTCTAACTCTGCTCATTATGTGCATTTGTTTACTAATTTACCAGTCACATATAAAACAGCACAGAAAAAAAAACGCACAACACAAACACATGCCCCGCGGCGCTCAAAAGTATGCTACACTTAACGCAAATCCTGCAGCTGCTTTTTGTGCAAGCGCACAAAAATTACATGAATTTGTTTTATAGTTTTTTTTTTCCTCCCAAAATAAAAAAATATATGTATATGCTAAATAACATAAATAACATGCAAAGAAGCAGCCCGCAAGCAGACATAACTAACAGTGAAAAGTGAGCAAGTATAAAAAAATGAAAAGCGAGTGAAAAATAAGTGAAAAAAGGAATTTCACCAAATGATGGAAGTGTATGTCTCTGCATAGATATGTGCATATAATATACATAAGTATATATGTACATTCAGGTCATATACATTTACTATATACATATATGCTTATCTACATTTTGTTGCATTGTTGCAAGCTTTTGTGCATATTTTGTTGCTAGACGGTGCTTACAATTGAGGGAATTAAGCATAACACTTATTGGGGTTGCTGGTTGCTCCAAAGATGGCTAATAGACCTTAAAATAAAGTTTCACATTAACATACAAAATAGCTTTATGAATTAGCATGTTAATGCTTAATCGAAAAGAAACTCAATGGAAATGTTTTAGAACATCAGTGCTATATCTTTACAAAGATCATTCTAATTATTCCTGATTGTCAGCACAACATTATATGTTATATCTTTGTTTTTTTAATATTTATAAGAAAAATTAAATAATTTTTCACATAATTCAATCAATATTATATTTTCAGCAATTATACTTTTTCTTTGCATATAAACTAATATTTAAGATAAACCATTTACTGTATATTCCTACAAAATCGACAAGCGTATCACAGTTCAAAGAACTGCAAACTTATCGTAATCAAAAGCAGAAACTGTGAATCTGTACAATTTAACCTGTATTTGCAGTATGCATTGAAACCATCTATACCCTTCATTCTTCCTCACTGCACTCCTCCACCATTCGCATTAAATTTGCCACATATTCGTATTTGTATTCCTATTCACATTCACATTCGCATTCGCATTCGCATGCATATTTCTTATTTTATTTTATTGCATTTGCATTCGACAACGGCGGCAACGTCTGTATACTGCCTCATTCCCTGTGTCTCTTCCCCTTGTCTTCCTCTGACTCTTTTCCTGTTACTTCTTATTCCTCAGCCATGTTAAAATGTTGCTTCGACAAAGTTCTGTCTTCCTTCTGCTTCTTTCATCTCATCTCATTCTCGTCGCTCGTCGCATGTGTTTTGCATTTTCTGCGGTTGCATTTACACATCCGTCCGTATGCGTGTGTGTGCCTGAGTATTTGCCAATGGCAATGTGTATGTGCGAGTGCATTTGTGTGTGTTTGTGTGCTTGTGTGTGTGTGCGCACATTAACACATTACGGTTGTTGTTTTTGTTGTTGTTGATGTTTTCACATGCACGCTAAAAACTTAACGAAGCAAAATCTTTTATTTTTCTATTTTTTTTTTGCATGTCGCTTTCCATTTTTGCATTTTATGCCAAATACTTTCGCCTCCCACCCCCTCTTCACTCTTATTTTACCACGCGCTTCGCTTTTGTCTTGTGTTTTGGAATTGCATATGTAATTGTAAATTTTGTGGAACTGCAACTGCTTGTTTAGCAGCTAATATTTGCTGAGAGAGGAGAAGGTTTAGGTTGGGGTTAGCTGTGGCCACAAACTGTTATCTAAGCAGTGCAAGCAGTGCGTCCGGCAGTCGACGTTCAGAGTTAAGCAGCCGCATCAGAAATGCAAATTCTCGAAGCAATGGCGACAACTTTGTTGTCATTTAGCTTCTATCTCTCTTTCTCTCTCTCTCTCTCTCTCTCTCTCTTTCTTTCGGTCTTGCTTTGTTGCTTGTAAATTCTTTTTGCTGTTTGCCGCTTGTTTGGCTTGTGGTTCTATCCCCCTTGGCCCTTTCCTATTTTTTCCTGTTAGTGTCGTGGCGTTTGTTAGTTTGTTGCTTTTATGTGCATGCCACTTTTAAGTCTCTGTCTCGGTGCACTTTGATTGTCTGCCCGCCACTGCCGCACCGAAGTGTCAAACCCAAGTATCCACACACACACACACACACATTTTGCCACAGGGAGTACAAGGTGACAGCCAACCAGAAAGAGCCTTCTCAGCCAGAAACAGGTATTCTAAATGCCATTACGTTTTTTATTTTTTTTACATGTCCAGTTGTGAACTGACAGCTGTCTTGTAACAACTATATGCAAAGCATTTTGTTTTGAACGTTTGTCGTTTCCTCAAAGTCTGCCAAACAAAGAAAAGTGCAGTATACAGACACACATATGTAATATATATAAATATATATTAAAGTTGACCAAATGGGCGCAGTTTTAAGATAAGTCACCAACAGGTGTATATTGTAAATCTTCCTTAATAAGAAAGATCAACGGAGTAATTTTTTGCGATACAAAATATCTTCTAAACTTTCATAACATTGTACACAACAAAATCGTTAGAAGAGATTCTCGGGAGTCAGAGCACTTATTAAATCCATTAATTTTTCAATTCAAAAAAAAAAAAAAGGAAGAAACAGTAATCTTCGGCATGCCGAAGCTTTATACCTTTTTTAAGAGCTTGTGAAAAATTTGTCATGTAAAATTTTGTTTCTTAAATGTTAAAAAAAAAATTAAATATCTACTGTTTGTTTGTTGAATTTTGAACAAAAATTTTTGGCAGAGTTTGTTTTTACCCTTTTATCGCTCTGCAGGTGCAATTCATAGTTGCGCTTTATAATCAGAATCAATAATAAATTTGCATAAATATTAAATGGCATTTACTATTCATCACATTTCGATTGACTGCTATTTAGGGTTTTCCACTCGATTCGGTTCAATGAGCATACACATTTATGATTAAATACGCTTAATCAAACGTGAGCTTTGGAAATTTAAGGCTTTAAGAACCTTCTTACAAACATTATTTATGCTGTAAGGGATGTCGTGGAATTTTTTTTTTCATATTGGATCTTGTAAGAGAAAATAGAGAAAGCCCCTATGAAACAATAAAAAAAAACAAGAAAGATAGTGTTTTTGTACCCTATTTTTAGGCATGGTATAATTTCTGGTATAATCCGAACATAACATAACATAAATTTTAACAGAGCCAGCTGCCTAACATAATATCTAGCATATTTACAGGCTCAGCAAAAATGTAACAATCGCTGTTACCACCATTTGGACAAAAAGCTTCGATCGACAAAAAATCTAGTGCTTTCATTTAAAAGATCTTAAGATACTGTATAAGATACCGTATAAATTACCGTATAAGATACCGTATATGGAAAAAAAGAATGAAACGCCAGCGGACAAATAAAACCATGCTTGCATATATAAAAAAAGGAAATTATATCACTTACATTTATCTAAGCCACTTTTATATTTCGCAATATAATCAGGACCATGCTGGTATTATGTGCATTTAATTGTGCATACACTTTCCTATTTCACAATATCACTTTCGCCTATTTAATCCACTTTTCATATTCTACATACATATATTCACATTCTTGCTGGAAACACTTATGTACTTTATCTTCTCACTGCAAATTTTAACACTTTTCTTCAATACTCTCATAGCTTAAAGGCAAAGGATATAAGAGATCGATTGCCTGTGAAATTTATAGCTACAAAAAGCTAAGTTATGCATTAAATTATAAGTTTCTTTTTAAATTGTATTTATTTCTAATGCAGCTCTAACTTTGTAATATATATTATAAAATGTTTTTTAAACATTATTTTGAATAATTATTTTTATGGACTAACAATAGCAAATTATATGTTTGTAATAGAAAACAAGATAGGAACGGCTATATTCAGAGCGCTACAGCATATAAATATACGGTCAGACGGACAGACGGAGAGACAGACAGACAGACGGAGAGACGAACATGGTTATATCGACTCAGCTCGTCGTCCTGATCAAGATGGGGTCGCAGACGTCTCCTTCACTGCATTACACATTTCGATACAAAATTATAATACCCTTTTGCAAGGGTATAATAAGAAAATATGCGTAAGGCTGAGAATTGTAACACTTTGGCAACACTGTCACAGAATTGCTCGTATTCGACCGCTAGATGGCGTCAGCGTTAAAAATATAAAAAATAGATAAACGTTAAAGCGTTTACACGGTTAAAATATACATTTTTAAAAGCAAGCATAATATTTTTTTTATTTTTTTTACTGCTACTGCTGCAAGGTGTAAAAAGTGTGTGTATGTGTATGTGTAGCTTATATGAAACTGAACACAGCGGGCGATCCTTAGCTGGTTGGTTGTACTCCTTGTTACTGTCATTGTCGTTGTCGCCAGCGTTTGCTTAATGTCTTCTTTATTATACGAAATTTATCACCGAAACTGAAATTGGCCTGGTTGGCTTGTCGTTGTCCTTGTTGTCATTGCTTAGCTGGCCGAACTAAGGCAATGGAAAGGAAAGCTTGCACTTTTTTTCTGCTGCAGCGATGTCGCTACATAAAGTAACTTACACCCACACACACGCATACACACACACGCACACACCCACAGTCTTTCACTCACACAAGCGATGCAGTAAAAACATGGCTTATATCCTTTATGGTGACAAAAGCAAACACTCACACAGACGCAAGCTGAAACACTGAAGCAGACACATACACACATACACACACACACCCTCTAGATTAGCAGGAAAATCACACACATACACATGAAATTAATGTGTGGGTTTTGCGCTAATGAACGGCGCCTATATATGTATGTGCATGTGAATATGTGTTAGCGCTGTCTTTGAATTATAGCATAATTTTTACCACAAAAGCGGGTGGTAATTTTTTTTATCTTTTTTATTTTTTTTATGTTTGTCTATAAATTGCCCAAGCTAATTTATACTACATACCATGCATACATACTCGTATATATGTATATACATATATGTCTGCCAAAGGATTTAGTGCACAAGAGAAAAATAAAAAGAACATAAAATATGCAAATATTTGTGCATTGTATTTTTTTTTCACTTTATTCCAGACACTAAATGTTTTAATAAAATGTGTTGAAATTTATAATGGGTCTACTAACGACTTTGTTTTATCTAGAGTACAATTTTTTTAAATTTATTTAAAATTTTTTTTTTTAAATAAAATATAATTTTAATTTTAATTGAATAGACTTTAATTGCACAATAAAAATGTACAATATACGAGTTACGATTAAACACAAATAATTTTGACATAACATTGATTTAAGGTTGGTTGCTAATAGAACTGAGATGACAGCAGAGTAATTTGTATATTCTTAAACGAAATGTATAATTAATGCTTTGTAGAAGGAAAAGTTTGATTTTAAGTGTATTTACGTTCTATTTATTTTATAATTGCCAAACTAAGCGCATAGCTAAACAATAATTAAAAAAAGAAAATAATTTACTACGTTAGCCCAAAAGTCCCATTTATGTTATTAAATCAAAATATTGCACAAAAATTTCACATGTACAAGAAAGTTTTCATATAACGCAAAAAATATAAAGCATTTAAAGATTTAAACCAAAAACACACGCGGGCTTTGCTCACTGACAAAAGTACACAGCTACGCAAGCAAGAACATATCGCACAATAAAATAATCGAAACAAATTATCTCGCGCTGTTGAGCATCGAGTATGGCGGAATTTTTGTTTCTCAAATTGTATTCAGTATGGCCAGTAAGCCTTTCCATTTTCGTTTCTAGTGCGCTTTCGCGCGTTTCGAGTCATAAAGTTCTAAAAATAGAATGTGCCACTTTGAGAAAGAGTAAATGCCGAGCAAACCCAAAATATAACATACATATGTTTTATTGTTTTAGCTTGCATTGCAGACAGACCTTATTAAACCTGTAATATACAGCCACAATAAACGAATCGAGCGTCTTAGGCCGTCTGATAAAAAAGTCCACTTGTTTATAAATTATTTTCCAAGAAAAAACGATATTTGTATGTTATTATTTTCGCTTGCTTTGCAAACGCGCGAATTTAATTCAATGCATAAAAAGTTTTCTATTTTCCGATATATATTATAAGGCAGACAAGAATAATTTTGACATTTTTTAAAGAGATGGCAAAAGTGGACATTCAAAATAAATGTCTCAAATCAACTGTATTTGTATAAATATATTGTTTATAAACATATCGATATAAATTTATTAGTTTTTAATTTCGGCAACGCTCGATACGGATTAAACAATAAATTTTAACAAATATACAAATACTGCAAGCTATGTTAGTATTTATTTTGATTTATTTTTAAATGTTGCCGTATATACTCAATTAACTGTTTTCTAAAACAAACAAAAACAAATTTACCGAAAAATGACAAAAATATTTCCAAGCCATTGAAATTGCATATTAAATGCATATACCTAGTTGAAATTTTACTTCTCATAAAATTTTGTTTTGTTAAATTCATACAAATAAACGATCGGCTGATTGCAACGTGTCCACTCTAGTGCTTAAATTTAATCAAAATTCGTTGACGGAATACCTTAAGTATATATAAAACAATATACGTTTTTCACAGAATGCAACCGTGTACAATATCGATAAGTATGCATATAATGATCGCGGACACCCAATCGAGCACGCACACCTCTAAATGAAAATAACGGCGCTTTTTTACTTTTTTATTTTAGTTTTTTTTGTGCTGTTAAATGGAGTTGCGTAGCCAGAAATATAATAAATTAAAGGAGCAGCTCGAGTCCGCCGGTGTCTACGAGGATGGCATGGAATTGGAAGAAATGCGTAATTTATCGATGGCCATGGAAGCGTCGGAAGATCGCATGGAGTACTTGAATATTGAACGAGCTCTTTTGGTAATTAAACAAGAAAAATTTAACTTCAATATATAACGCGTTTTTTATCAGGAAAGTGAATTGGAATTTCAAACATTGGTTCAATTCAATTCAACAATGATCGGTCAGACTCGGCCGCAGTCGGTGAACAACGTAATAATTGGCACAGGTAGCTATGGTCGGGACTGCGAGAGTCCACCTTGTCATCCAATTCATCTGCAAGTACGTGCTGTGGTGCACCATGATCTTAATTGGAGTCCATCGCATTCTTCACGTCCACCCAAACGCGAAGGTAACCAGATCGACTGTGGCTTGAATACAAAACGCACGCTCCAATTACCTGACTTGCAACCAAATCCTTCATCACCGGCCAGCACAGACTCCGGCCTAAGTTTCGATGAATTAAGTTCAGTCTCCAGTATCAGCGAATCAACCACATTACCATCGATTGGCGAAATGCCCAGTCGTCATTTGATCAGCACTAGCAGCGCAGCTGTTTCTGATTTTTCTGAACAAGATCATAATAGCTTCTTAACTTGAATTGGCATTAATCTACATATAAATGGAAAGGCTGCGCCTTATTCAACTGGATACTGTATTTATTTCTGACTATGCAGAATTGTATTGTCGCAAAATATGTATGTAAAAACTTTATTTTTCAATATATCCCGATTCAACTTACCTATTATAAATTATATCTTCTGCGCTTGACAAGTTTACTTGTTTCTAAAAAACGCAGTGTTTGAATAATTTTTTGTTTTGTATAGTATTGTGATCAACGATCTTTGTACAACAAACTAAAATCTATGTTTTGTATATTCTGTACCCCATAAAATTGGGTAGTAGGGCGTCATAAAACAGTGAAAATGTGTAGGGAAGCATCTTCAAGCCTATAAAGTATATATTTTCTTGATCAACATCAATATTTGAGTCAATCTAGCTCTGTATGAACGTGTGGATTTTTGAGACGTAAGACCTAGAAACATCAAAATCGGTATGCATGATTCTTTATAGCAGGATAGAATAACTATATTAATAAAAAATTTTTTTATATATTGCAGTCTGCAAGTTTGCTTAGCTGAAAATCTTTAAAACAATTTGTTTCTTTAAATGTAATATTTTTGTTTATGTTCTACAAAAACAAAATGGAATTTCATATGCGGTCCATCTTTGCTTTAGCGACTGCCTCGCCGATCGCACGGTCAACGTAGTTACGAAGGTTCAGAAAGCACGACTGGTGGACTCGTGCTCTGACTAGTGTTGCGGAAGCTTGAATAAAAAACTCTGTCATCTCGAGTGGCTTGGCCAACTTTATCTCGGTTACGTTGCCGATGGTTCTTGTTGGCAATTTTGGGGTCGTCTTAGGCTTTGCCTTGCGCGAACGACTTTTCTTGGGTGATGATACAGTTTTAGCTTGGGTAGTGCGACAAGCTGAACGCAAAGATAAGCGACGATCCGACGGTGGAGAAACCTCCACTGGTTTTCTAGATGATTTACTTTTAACAGTCGAGTTATTAGCTGGACTTTTTGGTCCTGGTTCCTCCATTCCCATTGCCGTTTCGTCGACTAATTTGCTTGGTTCTGGTTTATCAGAACACAAAGCCATTATTTTGACTGGATTGCTTGGTTTCGGTTGCTCAATTGCCACATTGTTCACTTCGAGTGGTTCGCTACGCGTTGGGGAGTGAATCATTATATCCTCTATCACGACTGCGCGTGTTGGTCGTCGTTTGTTTATAGTTATCAAATTATCAAATTCTACTGATTTGGTTGGGTCAGGTTCCTCGATTATCATGTCCTCGTCGTCGACATGCTGTGTGGAGCCGTAAGGCAGCACTGCGTCACTGATGTCTTCCGTTGAATAGTTATTAACATTACAACCATCCAAGTTTAATGGGCTGTCAGAATGCTCTGTAATTCGACGTCTCTCATATTCACCGCCTAAATTTGATGTTAAATCAATTGGTTCGTAATTGTTAAAAGTTTCTAGACCGCTTGGTGTCAGATTTCCCACTGTCTCTTCTGCCTCACGAGCTCTGTTATTAATAAATTTATTAATTTAATGTACATGTACTAACAAAATACTGAACTTACGGAGTACTAACTATATAAGAGATATTGTTAGACCAATCTTCCTCCTCTGCTGTACTACCATCTGAACTAGCATTGCTGTCAGTAAGAAACATGAATAACAGGAGTTACACGCCGCAAAAAACTTACCCATCATTGCTATCATTCTCATCTGAGGACGAACTGGTTTCTTCTGAAGAATCAGAATCAGACTGGCTCCGTTCCAGCGGGCGGGAAGTAGGCACTGATCTATGTGTGTAAATGTAAAATGCGTTAGTATTTCCAAATAGAAGATTAACCATTATAATATTTAATTACGCATTTAAAATTGTTGCCTGTTCGTCCGCTTCGATTGCATCGTCGTCGTCCCCAACAATGTGGCGCGTATTCGAGAAAGACCTATAAATGTGTAAGCTTGTCATAAAATAAATAAAAAGTATTTTTACTCACATGATTAAACTGTTAGTTGCAGTAGCTGTATGTTCTTTACGAAACGAAGCGTTATTTTCAAGCAAATTACTGCCAGTGCTGTAGCAAGTGTAAAAAGTGTTGGACAACGAACGGATACACAGTGTTTTCACTGACATCAAATGAAACTGTTTCCACTGACAGCTTTTAAAATTTTACTGAAAGTACTATCGCATTAATGCATTATAAATAAGTTAACCGAACATTACACTTTTTAAATAAAATGAAATGAATAATGAGAATTTACTAAACAAATAATTAACAATATATAAGCTTTTTATATCGTTAACCATCAAAACATTCGCACTCATCGCCTGGAGCATCCACACAGTTGCAATTGTTGGCTTCAGGTGCAAAATCGGAAGCCAAATCATCCTCACCAAGAATAATGCATTGAACATTACGCGGATATTTCACCATGACCAACGGACGTCCTTCCTCATCGGTGAAGCCCCCATTATCGCTTCCATCGTTCATATTTTGGCGTATTGTATACTTCGTGAAGCAACTTAAGAAAATCTTATAAAAAAAAAAAAAAAAAATAATTTTTTGCTAAATATTTAAAAATAAAGTAGAGATTGCTTACCAAAAACTTTAAGGCCAGCAGTATAAGTAAGAGCAAAATGTAAAAGTATCGCCATAATGCGTCTGAAAATACCGGTAAGCATCCATTTGTGTTAATTGAATCAAGTGTAATCGATGGGGCAAGCTGACGCCTGAGGACATTCACTTGTGAATACCTTCCGCCCATTATATAGTTTTGTAAATCATAATTATTTTCACATGCTCGTTTAAAACAGGCGGTTGGAGCTAACACCGCTCTTTTCCGACTCGAACAGTTTCTGCCCTGTCTTGGCATCCAGTCAGCATTCATCCAGTCCGTGTAGTTATTGACACCACAGCATTGCTCTCGGAACTGAAGGCTATCCCACAGCAGTTTCCATTCAGGGCATGAGTAATAATCGTCAATGCCGCGTAAAAGAGAATTCTCTATCGAGTTTTCCAACACATCGATGCTATGGTACAGGTTCCACACTGTGCCAAATCCAGACGCTATAATTACACAAGAAAAAAAGAGCCAAATCGATAGAATCAATCGAACGTTGGGCGTGCAGCGTCTTTTCCACAAACGATTCCACAAGGAGAGGCTGCAAAGAAAGGTGAACACCAATTGGGCGCCAAAGATGTATACGTTGAATAGATAAGTGAATATTAAACGGCCTTGAATATCGTCTACATAGGTGGAAAACTTCAATTGATAAACGGCAGTTACGATTATTATTACTAGACCGGTGATAGCCTCGAGTATTAACAGAAGCGCATTATATACAGACGCTTTACGAAAAGGTTGTAGCATTTGGTCTTCTTTGTCCAACGCTGCTTGAAGTTTTATATTTTAATATCTTTTGAACGGCAAAAAATCTAAATTCGAATTTCATTTGGAGTGGCATTTATAAAAAGGTTGACGTATATAATAATGTAAAATGAAAAAAATATTATTTTATTTTCATTTGCAGTTTTTGTAAAAATATAATAATGCAGTTTATGACAGTGAAAACAAAATTTGTGGAGGTAATGTAAAACGATTATTATATTGCCTCCACAATTTATGTTTTCAAAACCACGAACTGCATTATTATTATAACCGTGCAATATATAAATCTTTTCAACTTGACTGACTGATTGGCGACTCACACGCAGACCAAACGTCTACCGTTAGCTAGAAATCTTTTACTGTAGCTTCCTATTATATCGAATGTTGGTACTTGTAAGAAATGTTATCACAAATGTATCAGGAAACTGCATTTGCAGCTGGAGCATACCCGGTAGAGCAATTATGGCGACATTTTAGTATATGATTATTTTTATTTTTGGTGTGGGAGCGTGGCTATGCACGCCGGGAGAGCTAGCTTGCTTATATATGAATGCGTTCCACTTCCACCATTCCACCGCGCCTATTACTTACGCGAACATTATTAAGGTTACTTATGTTTGCACCAGCATTAGCTGCAAATATCATCTCTAGCTCTAGCTCTTATAGGCTACTCCCAAGTTAGGTCCCAGCCATACAAAATCTTGTCCGTTAACTTCAAATTCAGATGGACCTAAGTAAACCCCGAGGACCACGGCGTTCACTAGAGCCAAACGACGAATGGATGCAGCGGAAAGAAGAATCTGTGCAAATTTCCACAAGATATCTCGAAAATAGAAAGCACATAGCTATATTGACTCAGCTCGTCATATTAATCAAGAATATATATACTCTATGGGATCGGAGATGTCTTCGTGATAAAATTGTAATACCTTTTACAAGGGTATAATAATGCAGTTCGTGTTAGAATAAACTAAATTTGTGGGCAAAACATAATTATCGGTATGCATATGTACATACATAGTTAAAAACTGCATTTGCCAATGCATTTCTTTATTTCAATTCCAAATTCGATTCTGATCTTGGCATCAACCGCGAAAAGCCAGGCAACATTGTTGCTTGAAACGAAAAGCCAGGCAACATTGTTGCTTGAAACGAAAAGCCAGGCAACATTGTTGTTTGAAACAAAAAGCCCGGCAGCATTGTTGTTTGAAAATTAATAGCTTTGACGTGTGTTCTTGTCTTGGATGCGAATTGCGACAATTTAAAAAGACAATTCGGTTATGAACCTAATTGTTCCCACCAGAACCATTTTTTGTGAACACCTTACAGTTACTCTCAAACTAACTAGTACGTTATTCAACACTGAGCTAGCTTCTGCTTCTAAGGTCATAAATGCCGGCTTGAGAGAGATAATCAGCAGCTATTAAAACAAACAAAGACGGTTCAAAATAGTTGACTTAGATTTAATTAAACGTAGCTGCTGCGCCATTACGGAAACAACAAAATGTTCGCTGTACTTTGTGGAGCTTTACTGATATTGACTTTTAAGCCGAGTGCAGCTATTGAAGTGAATTTTCAATATGCCATCAAAGAATTTGCAGTGCCATTGGATCATTTCAGTTTCCTAAGTAATGCCAGCTTTAACATTCGCTATCTGTACAACGATTCGTACGCAGTTAAGAACGAACCGCAGAGTCCAATCTTCTTTTACACTGGAAATGAGGGCGACATTGAGTGGTTTGCGCAGAACAGCGGATTTATATGGGAACTGGCGTCGAAACTGCACGCAATTGTTGTGTTTGCCGAGCATCGTTATTATGGAAAATCATTGCCCTTTGGAGCCGATACATTCAATGCGAGCAAACCAGAACATCTGGCGTATTTCACCGTTGAGCAAACACTGGAAGATTATGCGCTGTTGATAACCTATCTGCGCAATGGACGTGAGCTGCCTGTGGTGGCATTTGGTGGCTCCTATGGTGGCATGTTGGCGGCCTGGTTTCGTATGAAGTATCCGCATATTGTGTATGGTGCACTTGCCGCTTCGGCACCAATCTTACAATTTCCTGGCTTAACATCGTGCGAAATCTTTAACAAGATAACCACCTCCGTATTTGAGACTGCCTACAATGCCAATTGTAGTGCCAACATTGGCAAATCCTGGAAGGCATTTGAAACATTAGCGGCCACAGATGCGGGCAAAAAGCAACTGAGCGAAATATTTCATCTATGTGATCCCATTCAGAATGGCGATGATTTGATCAAGTTTATGGATTACTTAGAGGAAGTATATGGTAACTTGGCTATGGCTAACTATCCTTATAATTCCAGTTTCCTGGCCCCACTGCCTGCATATCCAGTGCGACAGCTTTGCTTCTACTTGAAGGATCTGCATAAGAACGACAGTGATCTGATTAGAAATATGGCCAGTGCATTAGCTGTCTATACAAATTATACGGGCACTGCAAAATGCGTGGACTACAAGCACTCTGGACCCACTGCCAACTACGATAGCTATGGCTGGGATATACAAACCTGTAACCAAATGGTTATGCCATTTTGTGCCAACAGCAGCGATACAATGTACCGCACAAGCACATGGGATTTGAAGGAGTTTACTGACAAGTGCTACAAAAGATTCCATCTAATTCCTAAGCCCAATGATATTGTATTGCGATATGGTGGTAGAAATTTGGAAGCTGTGAGCAACATCATCTTTAGCAATGGTCTGCTTGACCCCTGGAGCGGTGGCGGTGTTTTGCAGGCACCAAACAATAAAGTTTACGTCATCATTTTACCAGAGGGTGCTCATCATTTGGATTTGCGCCAAAGTAATCCATCAGATCCGCCTTCAGTTAAAGACGCACGCCAAAAGGAGCAAGCTATCATAGAGCAATGGTTACATCAATATTAAGTTATGATCTATATTACACGGTTTTACAATTTATATTGAAAATTTTTATATTGTAAAGATGATATATTAAATATATACTCAACAACATTAATCAATACTAATACAAAAGAAAAACGATTTCTGAATATTTTTAAATATTTCTTTAATATATGCATAAAGGTACAGTTGTTCACAAGAAAGGAAATCTTAAATAGTACAGAAGCAGCAAAACACACAAAAAATTTAACATTTTAATCAACTTAATTAAAATATATATGTATCGTGTAAACTTAATAAATAAATATATTTTTTTTTTTATTTTTAATCTTTTTAATAATTGCTCAAGGCAATAAATAATAAAAAATATATTTTGTAAGGCAAATAGAATAATTATTATCAAAAAATATTAACAACAAAAGTTTCATTTATGTTTTTTTTTTAACTGGATGGATAACTTTTCCATTTCTATATGCAAAATTTTTCAACATTTTTCGTTAGCATTTTTGCAATTTTTTTTCAACGTTTTAATTTTTTTTTTGTTTTTTTTATAAGTTTATATACGCATCTGAACAATTCTCATATTAAGAAAAATTGTTATAGTTTGGTTTAGCACCGGCATAGGACACTTGCTTCGTTTTTGTTCAATGCTTCAGATGCGCACGTTTCTTCCCAGCAATTCTTAATTCATCAGTTATCAGCTGTCAATATATTACTTTTATCTATGGTATGAATTTTGGAAATGAGTTCAGGAATGTTTTGAGGTGTGAGAACCAATGCTGCCGGATGTAAAGCGAGAGTATGAATATGTTAAGCTGTGAAAACACCTTGTGGCTGGTGCATTAATCATCAGCTACTATTCTATTTTGCTACCCATAAGCCGTGGGAGAGAGCTTGGCCTATGGAAAGAGTCTACTCTCTGGCAGAGTTGGCTGTCTAGCGCCCAGAGGTCTGACCAAAAGTCAATGTGACTGAAACAGCTGCAGAGTCTTGAGTTTGGGAGATAGACGTGCAGTTGCTCAGCCCACAAAGACTTTTGTCCAGAACTCTGAACAATTTGGTCTATGTGGGTCATGGTTTGTCTTGAAATTATAACAACAGATATTGACGCAGAGGCAACAGCAGCTTGTAGTTAGACTTGACAAAAATGTTCCACGAAATTTGCCATGTTCAAGCTGCAAGATGCAGTTACTCTTTGAATTGCTGATAGAACGTGCGCTACTGAGTATAAATTTCGTGTGCGTATTTAAGTTTTTTGTTTTTGTTTTTGATTTCGTTTTGTCTTTAGCTTAGTTATTTTATATACATACAAAATGTTGGGCTCCATAATTTTGGGCATAGGTTATATAAATGTTTGCTGTGCAAATATATATGTATAATGTATATATCGTTAATATAATGTTTTTTGTAAAAGTATTTTCGTTACTTGTCGTTAGTTTCAATTTCATTAAGTGTTTCTATATATATATGCTCGTCGAGTTGTTCTATCAATATCTTATGTACATATGTATGGGTATAGTTAGTATGCATTTTACGTATGTATGTATATATGTCTCTAGCTACCAAAAAATAAAATACATATTTTCAAAATGTGGAAAATTACAAAAATTTACATGACATTATTCATTCTTTGATGTACCGCACTTTACGTTTACGTGTTTACATCTGGTACAAGAATTTAGTTTACAAACATTTTTTTTACATACATATGCACTATATACTGGGTTTGTATCATTTCATTTTTAAAGGCATATTCGTGTTGGTTAATTCTGTAGAGTTTTGTAGATACATTTGGTACATTTTGAAGGGATTTTTTGACTTTAAATTTATGGCATTAATCCAATGAAAACTGACAACAGACAACTGCTTATGTTGGCGGCGGACCATGCGGATACGACAACATTGGTTCCAGACTCCTGGCAAACGTATTGGAGAACATGCATGTATAATCCTCACCGTGGGGCACCAGTGTTGCCACACCTAAAAGCAGCAACATGAGCGCCTGTATGGGCAGGGAGGCACGTGCAACGCGCCCTAGGAATCGTGCACCGCGCGCCAGAACCGTGGTATTGATGACATCGCCATCGGCAGCATCTCCATCGGTGTTGTTGGTGCGACTGTAAAGTTTAGAAATCGATTAGCTAATGATTACAATTAATAGTTTAAATATATATGCAAATCATGCTGAAGATACATAGATCAAGTGCTACTAAAGGAGATTTTCATGTGCAGATTATTTGCTTTGAAATGAAAAACTAAACTACGATAATACTAAGTATAATTAAAAATTAAACAAATTTCTATGAATATTTACTTTGCATTTTCTGTGTTGGGTGCGGCGGCCTGCATAGAAGAGGTTGATAATGTAGTATTATCCAAAAGCTAGATATGGCATAATATAAAAAAGAATAAATAAAAAAATCAAATTAAAAAATCAAAGTAAAATTAAATCAAATTTATGTATGTAGTATTGCTCTTTTCAATTCGAATTCATCACATCATTACAGCCAATTTTTCATATAGTTCACTTACTTTGGTGCGCTTACAATAAAGTAAAAATAAAACTTTTTTGATTTTGTTTAAGGACAAATTCTCGTTGAACTGCGACAAATATTTTAAATAATAATAAACATTGTACTTACCTCACTTGACAACATATGAAGCGGTACGCCCAGATTGTCGCCATCATAGCCAAGGACAGCGCCCAGCTTGACAATGTAAATGCCGGAGAGACGACGCAGAGATTGTAAACGCAAGCGTAAATCTGTCAACCTGGAAAGTGTTCTAGAATATTTAAAACATTTGCTGGCGGCTCTTGGTTTTGTCAGTTTTGATGAAGTGTTAGAATGGGCGGACGAAAAAATTTTGAGTACCAAAAAAAACACAAATCAAATACGCAACAAAAACAGCAAAACATAAATATTTATAAGCGAAAATGTTGAAACAAAAAAAGAAAAAAATAGAAAAAGCAAAACGAATTTTCTAGCTATGTATAAAAGTATATTGTATGTTTTATATATTGATTGTACTGTCTAAAAAATTACAGCAGAACAGAAGCTACGATTACATTAAAAGTAAAAGGAATAAAGTGTTGTGCCAAAAGATAGATGTTCTTAGAAACATTTTTAGTATAATTTTGTTGTAAATGTTTATGTTTATGAAGAGTAAATTATACCATTTGTTTAAAAAATGCAAGAAATTATATTAAAGGGCAAGCCAAAAATAAAGATTACAAGATATTGATAGTTTAAACTGGAAATAAATTTCAAAAACTATAGAATAAAGGAATGTTTGTATTTTATAATAGAAATGTAATGTATAATTCTATAAAATTACAAGTAAGAATGCTAATAATACTTTCTAGACACATAATTAACTAATTAACCAATTATATAAACATAAACGTCGCCCAAAACTAGTCCAGTTTCAAACAAAACTTGATGTTCCCCCCCTCTATTAATACACTACGCACTTATAAGCGGCACCCAGGCATTTATTTCGTTCCGCCCTTCGGACTGGCGCCTTTTTCACTTACCTTTCATAGGTATGCTGGGATTGCTCTTCAGATCCCTCAACAGAGCGCAGCAGCTGATCGGCTGCATCCTGTAGGCTCACAACACGCGGTTCACAACGTTCCAATTCGGCACGCAGATCTTTGAATTTGCTGAACTTGCCCTCAAGCACAGAGCGCTCCTCGGTAAGATCAACAGGCTCAGAGGCCTTGATGTTCTTCTCTGTGCGTTGCAGCCAATCGACCAGCTCGTCAATGGTCTGATGGAACTCACTGTTACCCATGAGCGCTGTCTGTAGCAGACCCTGCCATTTGGTGGCATTAATGCATACATTATTCCAACGTTCATTATCGGCCTGGAGACGACCGCGCAATTGTCGCGCCTTCTCCGTATCCAAGGTGTGTGTGGCCAGATGATCACCGACCACATTCAGTGATGAGATAATCGATTTGTGACTCTCCAAATCCAACAAAAACTCCCGATGATCCTGCGTAACATCCTCCAGAAGTTCAATATTCGAGGGTGGTGCCGATTGGGCTTTCTGTGTACTCTCAGCAAACTGCAGCCACTGCTCCAGACGCCACAGATCATTGTCGATCTGTTGCCAATTGCGTTGCGTGCAGAGCGGACAGGTAAGGCGACCGACCTCACTAAATTGAAGAAAGAAAAATACATCAATTAGAAAACTTGAAACAAAAGCGTTTGCTAAAAAATGTAAACTTGCTAAAGTTAGTTGATCAAAGCCTTAATTACGGCTTTGATCAGCGATCAGCCCGGTCAAGTTCCAAGTCCTTAGTATGTTCCACTCTGGAGACTGTCAGTTAATTAATCAACAACTGTCAGCTTTTGTCTGGTGGAAGATCACACAGAACAATGAACAGAGAGGTGGACAGAAACTTGCCTGGGTTGTTATTGTGGTTAGTGTACAGGTAGAGCAGACGATTATGTTGATTTTAAGGATTAACACTTACTGAATGCAGGTGTATTTGTAGGCCGCAGGTAGCAGGCACCTGCAGGAGCAGCATCGTGAATGCGCAGGTTCAAGTGAAGCATTTTTGTATTTGTTTTTTGTAAATGTGAGTGACGAGTGTTTCATATGTGTGAGTGAGCAAACAAGAGAGCGAGACATAAAGCAATAAAACATTTGTAAATATTGTTAGCCATAAAAAAACACCATAAGAACACCCAAAAAACCAAAACAGAAGTAAGAAAAATACTTGCAAACTAATTCAACATAGCAATCGATCTATACTTATTTTGATTTGAAAGGAATTTTAAATGGAAACAGCCCGGAATATAATTCGTTTGTGATAAGATCAGTTTGGAGTGAATTTCTTATAAATTTAAATTGATAACATTATTAGAAAAGGTTAAATTCGATCCGTTAGAAAATTTTCTTAATGCAACATAAACTGGAAACGTTTTAAAATTTTTAATTTGAATAAATTACAAACATTGTATGTATAATACTTTATTGATCTTAAATTGACAGGAAATTTGAAATCACAACATTTTAAATAACAAATGTTTTCAAAAGTATTTGCCTCCGATTGAAATTGATTGAATTCCAGCCATATAAATATAAACCGTTTCTGTGATTTGACAAGTTCATAGTATTTTAAAATGTTAATCGCTGTTAAACTTGCTTAAATTTATTTACAATGGCTTTAAACAGGAAAAAGTTTAAGCCGGCAAAGGTGCTGCATCGCAAGTAGTTTGCAAGTATATATGTATGTAATAAAGTTATAGAATTAAAATAAAAAAAAATATAAACCTACCTTGAATTCTGATCGTGCTGTTGGCGCGCCTTCCACTGCGATTGCAGTGTGTCAAAGCGCAAAGTCAGCTCTGACACGGTGTCCACCTGGGCGGCTTGATTATCAGCTTGGCATTCGTTGATCAGTAGTAAGCTCAGATGCTTGACAAGCTCCGTGGATGACTGTGCATTGCTCAGCAGCTTTGCAATTCTTTGGGGACCCGGTTTGCGTGTCTTGTCCGCAATGGTGCGCTGCAGCTCATCGAGATTATTCTGGCATTCGGTAATGGCCGTTTGCAGTTCCATAATGTACGCATCCTTGGCCGTAATGGAAGTTTCACGCTGCAGCTGAGCTTGCTTCAGCTTGCGCTGAGATAGTGTATTCACCTGGACACTGGCATGTATATCGCTGCTGACAGCGCCCACGGCATCCGCGGTGGCACGTGCCAGCCACTTGGTTTTAAGCGTCAACAGACTCGACTGCACCGTCTGCCAGAGTAGCGTATACTCGGCAATGTTCTTCGCCAGCTGCTTCAGCTGACCCGGCTGCTGTTGGGTGCGAGTCTCAGCTTCCTTGCCCAGGGCATCAGTTTGTTGTACTTGCTGCTCGGTCTGTTGCAGCTTGCGCTCCAGACTTTCTAACCGTTCCAGAACCGCCTTAGTGTCCATGCTAACCGCCTGCTCATTCTCGACATTGGGGACTTGCTCCAACGCCTTTTGTATGGTCGTCAGCGATTTGGTTAACTCCAATTGAGCCGAATTAAAGTCACGCAACAACTTAGCATCCTTGTCAATGGCATCCAGCAAAGCCTGGAAACGAGGCGTCAATTGACGCCACTTGCTAAGCATCACCTTGGTGGGTAGCGTTAATTTCTGAATATTCTCAGGCTCGACGCCAGCGCTCATTGTCAACTTGGCATAGGTTTGCTCCAACAGACGCAGATTGACAGACTCAGCTTCAAGTTCATCGAGCTTGGCACGCAAAGCTTGCTGGCGTTCCTCCAGCTTCTGTTTGTTCACGTACTTCTGGTCGCGCTCAAAGCTTGAGAGTTGCGTTTCCTGCTTGGCCAGCCAGCACTTCTGTTCGGTGGTCAACTTGATGAGCTCCTGCAGCAGATTCCATATGATCAGAATGCGCTGCTTACGCTCTGCCGACTGGCTGCACACATTCTTCCAGCGTTGCTCCAGATTCTGTGCCGAAGATGCCAGGCCTGTGGTATTCACCTGTGTGCGCCAACTGTCCGCATCATTGAGCAGCATTTCGACCAGGTTAAGCACCTCGCCCACATTGCTGCTATGATGCTCAATGGAGCGCTGTATTTGCTCATGCTCACGCAGCTTCGCCTTGATCACATTAGGCGTGTAGCTATCGAAGCTAAGCGGCTTGTCCAGCTGCGATTCCACCTCGAACAGCCAGGCGCGTATTATAGCAATGCGTTCCTCCAGTCGCAGCAACGTTTGCTTCAGTTCGCCTATTTTGGTGGCACGCTGCTTGCACAGGAACTTGAGACGATTCCAGCGGTCTATGAGCGCATCGCTCTGCTGTTGAACCTGGGAACGCACATCCAGCGCCTGAGGTGTGGCATCTGCATAAAGCGTTAATAGCTCCCGGCTAGCGGATAGCAACCATTCGCGCTCCTTGTCACGTAGATGCAGCTCACCATTGATTTGCTGCTCCAGCTGCTTGGCTGCCTGTTCGGGATTGGCCACGGCAGTCACATCGGCATCACGCTCCACTCGCTCCTCCAGGGTGCGCAACCATTGCGAGATGCGCGCATAACGCGCCTGATAGTTGGACAGCAGGGAGAGACGCTCTTCTATGGCATTAATGAGCACGGATAGCTGATAATCGAGATCTGCATGTTGTTGCCAGAGCAAAAAACTACGCTGACGTATGGCCTTCATGTCATGCGGACTGATGCACTCCTTCAGCTCCTCTTGGCTGACTGTGAGGCTTTCGAGTGCTGGTGTTTGGGCGGCCAATTGAACACGTTGCGCTCTCAGTGCGCCCAAACGCTGCTCAATTTCCGCCGGCTGTGTGGGCAATGAATCACCACTGCTGCTATCCATCAGCTGCTGGGCATTGGCAAACTCCGCCTGCAGCTGCTGCACACGCTGCTCATATGTATCCGAAAGCTGCTTGATGCGTTTGAGGAAGTTCAACCAGGTCTCGAGGGCGGCACGCAGATTGCTAATGCGCTGATTGATGCTCGCCTGCTCCATGCGCATGGCGGTGGCCAGGGCATCATCGCAATACTTGAGCAGCTCTTGCTGCTGTGCTTTCAGCGACGCACTCTGCTGTTCGCCACGCGTCAGCTGCAGCAGTAAAGCATCTAGGCGTGCCTTGAGATGTGGCACACGTTTCAGATGAATATAACGCAGCTGCAACGCATTGCGTTCCGCCTCCCGTTGACGCAGCCAGTCCAGCAAAGCGGCCAATTGCTGACGATACGAGTTCCAGCCGCTGACACGATGTTCCAGCTCATCATTGCGCTGCATGATGCGGGAAAGCGTCTCATTGTGCAGATTGGTCAATGCCTTGTACTGCTCGGAGAGATTCGCTTCCAGTGGTGTTTCAGAGAGCACACTTTGCTGCGAAATGAGGAGATTTTGGTGTATGGCACATAGCTGTTGCTGTTCCCGCAGGCTGCTATAGTCCTCGGGTATGGCACAGGCAAGGAAAGACTGCACATGCTGCAAATACTGACGCCACAGACGCAATGCCTCAGAGCTGTTCTGGGTGCGTGCGAGTCGCGTGGACAAACGATGATATTCCTGGAACGTTTCTTGGAATATCTTTTGCCACATCGCTAGCACCTCCAGTATGCTATCATCGGCAGCGACAGCTGAAGCAGACGTGGGTGTCAGCTCATTGTTCTGCTGCTGGCGTTCACGCAGCTGACGCAGCTGCTCCTCGGTCCGTGCCAGCGTTTGAAGATGTGCACGCAGTGCGGCCAATTGCTCTTCGCTTTCCTTGGGCGTTTGCGGTTCACCACGTGCAATATCCTAAGCAAAAATATAAAAGATTTATTATTAGTATATTGTTATTATAACGTTATGTCTTGCAGGTGACAAGTGCAACTATGTTTTGTGCATGGCTAATTGGCCTGACCCTAATAAGCCACAATGCGATCTCTAGTTACTACAGTCGCGTACCACACCGCTGCACAACGGCTTCACGACGAGCAAAAAAATAAAAAAACAGAAACAGAAAAATATTTTTAAAAAACCACCTTGCAACGTCAACTCTTTCCGCTGGCAAACTGGCAATGACCTCATGGCAAACACACGCGTTCGCTGTTCAACTGTCTGGCCAACAATTGAGGGCTTGCCAGGGGAATGGCAATAAGGCATAAAAGGGGGTATTATGGTGGACGGGACGGACACTACGAGACGCGACTGGTTAGCATGTGAATTTCAAATGGGCGTGCACACTGAAGCAAGATTGTGTAGTAAGTGCAACAGTAAGAACTAAGCTGGAAGTTTAATTCATTTCAATTCTAATCTATAAGAATAAATATGTAACACCATAAATTTAGCCCAATTCATTACCATTGATCAGAAGTCAAGATAAAGGTACGATGGATTAAAATGACACTAGTTAAAATTATAAAAGACTTTCTGATACACTTTCTTTGTACGAATAATATAAGAGTTTGTGTTTTGAATAGTAATATAATCGAAAATCTATATTAGTTATATGCACAATTTTAACTTTGTAATATTTTTTGGCTTTAGTTTCTTTGTCACGACAAAATATAAAAAGGACAAAATAAATTAACTTTTCAAAATACAAACTCTTATATTATTAATGTGTTTAAAAATTCGGGATATATTCAAAAAAAAAAAACTTTGACAAGGACGGAATTTGATAGTACATACTCGTTTATACACCTTACAACGAATAACCATTTTAACAAAATTTTGTATTATTCAGTGACGACGACGACCTAACTGACTGATTGCTTATGAAATATTAATAGACTTGTAGCTGTCTGTTTAGTATGCTATTTGTCAATGAAAATTGAATATGCCTGCACTCAGAAGGACAACAATTTAATTTGACGCCTTTTATCAATCAATAATGAACACAAATGAAGCAATATACCACTGTGACGCTCTGGTCGAACACTCACACACAATACAAATAAGTATAGAGGAGTAAAAGTTTTTCAACTTTTAACCCACTTAAAATAGCATGTCCTTCGTATTGGATTAACATACAAACAACAACAGCAACAATTGCCGGCGCTGTTGTCCGCTTTTATTGTCTTGTTTGTTAACGCTGTGGGAATTTCCGCACGCCAATTTCTAACATATGCAAATCACCCAGAGTGTTCTAATCGATACCATATAGATGATTTTTTGCCTAACTTAATTTGAGTTGCATTTATTCGGTTTAGTTTGTGACTTGCACTCACCTGCTGCACATTGTTGAAATAAACCTTGGCCTGGGTCATTTCCTTGTCAAGATCCTTGCGCTCCTTATCCTGACTTTCGGCCACATTCGCCAATGTGGTAATGGCATCTTTACATTCAACCAAACGCTGACCCAGCGCATCCAATTCACCTTGCATTAACGAAGACGCATCCAGACCCACATCGGCAGCTATTTTGGCCACAATATCGCGCAGTTCCAATAGGCGGTCATTTTGTGTGTTCAGATTATCTTGACAGACCTGGTAAAGTAGAAAGAGAAATAACAAAGATGAGTCGATTTTTTAAATGTAATTTAAAAGATAATTAAGCATTAATGACTTCTTTTGATCTATGCTAATAGCTTTGCATCCAAAATAATGATCATTATTTCGATTTGTATTTAAAGAACTTAGTGAGAAGAAATAGCCCAACATAAGACTTTATAAATTGTATTGTTATTTGAATATATTATTTTATTTTTTAATTAAATTTTTGTTCATTTTCAATATATTTTTTTATTATTTATATTAAAAAAATCAACATACGCAAGCATATTGGCTATATCTGAGGGCTGATAAATCCAGTAAATTTATACATTTTTTGTATGAAAAATCATTTATTTAATGAACTGTAGCATTGAGATTATTTGAGCAAACATACTATATACATTTGTACATATGTATGTATATGCAAATGCAAATGTCACTTGTTTATATTTAGCTTGACAAAAACTAAATATTTAGCTTAAGCCGGTCGGGTCAGTCAGCCCTCATTCCCGTGTAGTATGGTATATAGACATACAAAAAAAAAAAATATATATATATACATCTGAATTGTATGTATGTATTTATGCTGCTTATCAATTGTGTCTTGTCTCTCGTAATTAGCTGTGACCAAGTGTCGAGTGCACTTTCATTTTCAATTTAGAAAAAACAGGTCGCCTGTAGAGCGCGTTTGCTGCATGCAACGCCAGGGAAACAAAATTCTATTTAAATAACGCACTCATTTTTCAATTTAAAGGGCAGCCCTAGCAAATGCCCTATGATATCATCCGTTAAATATTCGACAAAATTTTGCTTTATCACAACTAACAAACAAACGCTACGCACTGACATTGAAAATTTAACAGCCCAGAGAATTAAGAAATACATTTTTACATTTATCTTTAGCTCGGACTTGTGCTCAAGGCATTGTAGTATATGTACATACATATATTATGGTATACCATTTGCTGTTCCTACAATTTTCGTTATGTTGTCATTGTTTTTGTTTTGCGACTGCACAGATAAAGCAGCTATATAAACATAGGGAGCTTATATTTTGGGTTGATAAACTTCGCCATGTGAAGTGACAGTTGGGCCTACCTAATAAACCTATGACCAAAATATAATTACAACGATTCGCTGTTGGCCTCTATAATGACCCTAATGATCAATAAACATAAATAACAAAAGTATGTGTTAATTTTTAAAGCAAATATAACAAAAATCGAAATTGGAAGTTGAACCAACTTTTGTGTGTCTGGTTACGTTTGTCCATCTGTCAAATAAAAATAATTTATGAAACAAACAAACAACACATTAATGTATATGCATATGTAACATATGTACATAAAAGTTAACCCACATGTAGCCTATATTTTCCTGTACTTATAGCTTTAGCTATTACGAAGCGTTTACAGTAACTCGCCCAAAATTGATTGGGCCGAGCGTTACAGCTAAAAATCAATGTAATTATAGCTTGGTCCGGCGAACGTATAGTAATTAAACGTCCTGGTTTTTTTTCTTTTTTTTTTGTTGTTTTTCATTTTGCCGCCAAAATCAAAACGAAACCAAAGCCACCCACTAACTAAAGGGTGTTCCAAATTTCAAGCAGGTTTTAAGGTGAGGTAAATCAATACAAATTCACTACAAAACTTTAGTTTTGAATTAAAAGTACACATTTATATAGGAGCTCTTGTGTGAACTTTTAGAACACCCTTTATGTTTACAAGCGTGTCTCGGATTAAGTTACTTACCTTGGCATGTTGCATGGCATCCAAGGGCTGTTCCAACGACTTCACGCTATCCATTTGCTGGTCGATGCAGGTCTTGACCGCTGCGGAAGCGTCACGATATTTATTCCAGAGCTCAACGGCCCGCTGATAGCGTGTGCAGAGTTGTTGTAGATTCTCTGTGGTATCATTCCAGGCAACTACAGCATCCTGAACGGCCGATTCAATTTGTTCGACAATTTGTACATCACAGCTGTCGATTAACGGTTTCGCGGCGCCCTTAAGATCGTCCAACAGCTGCTCCCGATTATGCAGATCACCCGCCAGGCCCTGTTGTGAGTGAGAAGAGCGAAAGTGCCCCAAGGATTATTAAATTGTTTGACAGCGACAATTCTCGCTAGATACGCGCGCGCGTTTCGAAAGCTTAACAGCAACTGTGGCCGCAACCAAACGAATTGTAATGCAAAGCTAAGTACACTAAAGCTTTTTTCAAGAAAGCTTACACACAAGCTTTTCAGCTGTTATTTTTAATGAACTTAATTGACTCGTACAAAAAAACCGTTGTGGTATATTTGAATGTGCGCGTTTAACTGAAGGCAGGCAGAAAAACGCGCGAGGTTTTTATAGCGATTTTCACTAGACGATGAGCAAAGAGCAGATCCCATATAAGATAGGGCTCGCGAAAAATGTTTACAGTGAACTAAATAAATATTCGTACAGGTTTCTTAACAGAAAAACGTGAATTTTTTTTTACCGTATATAATATTTTGAATTAGCATAAAATTAGAACAAACGTACTCTTATTTTTTCTTTAGAAGTAAGAACCAATTAAAAATTAAAATTTTATTTAATATAAATTATATCAGAAAATTGGCGCGAAATATCAAATATATATCTGATCAGCTCTTGTATATTTCTAATAAATGTTTAAAAGTAGAATTTGCTCATAGATAAGAGAATATTTGGTAAACTTCAAATAATAGAAAAAAATATTATATATAGAAGGAAATTCTTTAGAAAACAAATATTGCCATTATTAATTAATTTTTACAAAAATAAACTGCGGGTACCTAAACTTTTTTTGCTAACTGTATGTGGGTTTGGCAGGTAGCCAGGCCAGTTGCTTATCTGCTCCTGACTCTGCCTGCCTGTTATTGACGCACCGTAATAAATCAAATGTCAAAACTTACCTCTAATCTCTCAGTAGCCTTACGCAGCCTCTCATAGTCCACCTGGCCGTGGACACGTATTAGTTCCATCATAAAGTCCGTTTCCTGCACTGAGCCATGAACCAGCTCCAATTGGCGTTCATAACGTAGCCAGAGTGCAAGACGATTGCGGAGAATGGCCATAATATTGGTACACTTGCTCTCGAGGAAGGCATGATCATCTTGCAGCTGGGAAATGTCACGTTCTAGTTTCACCGGCGACACGGACATCTTGAGACGCATAGGCAGGGTGTGAAGCATTTGGCGTATGCGCATAATCTCCTGCCAACTAGCAACGAGCTCCTCACCCGCTGCTTGGCAGTCAGCTACGGCCTTTTCTATAATGTCAGCACCATGACGTTCAGCGGATTCACATTCATCGAGTATGACCGAGATTTTGGCCTGATGTTTGCGCTGATTGCTGATGCCTTCATGTATAGCTTGGAGTTGATCACGCAGCACGGAAGCAAACTCCAACTCCTCGGCAATTTGTGTGGTTATCTTGTGTGAGAGTGCAAAAAGTTCGCCAATCTTTTCTGGCTCAATGGCGGGCTCCTGGAGACCAATGCGGCCCAGTTCGTTGCCAATAAAGCCAACGCGTGTGCGTAGTACTTGAACACGCTCGATATACAGGCAGAGCTCCTCTTCGTTTTTGATAACACCCTTCATGCTGGTCATGGTTAAATAGATTTCCTGGAGTTCTCGTTCTACTAGCTTCAGTTTCTCATCAGCAGGCATATCTTCTGAGGACAAGCACTCCACAATATTGCGCTGTATTAGCTCAATTGCCTGGGCAACGGCTTGCCAGCGATCCTCCAATTGGGCGTGGAACTGTCGTTGCAGCATCTCATCTGCAAGTGGTATAACCTGTAGAGATTTCTCTAGACTGTTACCAGCATCGTTGCGTATATTGTTGTGCACCTCAAAGCGTGCCTTGATCTCCCAGAATTGTCGCATATGGGGTATGGGCTGCTCTGTGGGTTGTGCGGGTATTTGGATTTGTCGCAATTCCTGTTCAGCTTCGCGTACAAACGCCTCCATTTTATCTGTCTGCTGTTCGTACTGCACCCAGATCTCCTTAAAGACGAGTAGGCGATGCAAATAGAGTGCCACTTCTTCTCGCAATTTGAGCAGCACAATCAAGGCCTCGTTGGTTTCTTCCACCAAATTGGGTGCCTGCACCAATTGCTGCAGCTTGTTGGATATGCCAGAGAGCTGTGTCATCTTGACATAATGATGAGAGATGTCATTGCTGAGAGATTGATAGAGCGTGGCGTACTGTTCATAATCGGCAGAGGTAACCGCTGATAGATCTGGAACACGCTGTTGTGCCACTTGTAGCCACTGCAACTCATCTCGCATACCCTTCTCTAGTACTGTCCAGCGGGATGCGGCTTGTACCAGCTTCGAAGATCGCTCAGACGCCCTCTCCAGCAGCTGGGTTGCTCGCTGGTAGAGCTCCTTATGCAGTTCCGAGTGCTTTTCGCGCGTTTCGCTGTCAATGTTCTCCTCGAGGGACTCCAGCATGGCGCGGCAGTGACTCAGGTTGACAAAGAATTTACGCTGCTTTTGCACTTCATTGTTTAGCTGCTCCAGCGAACTGGACACAATCGGACTCTCCATCATTTTATCCGCTAGCACTGTTATATTGGTAAATTCCTTGAGCGTTTGCTCGTACTCCTCGGCAAGCGATTGCAGCTGGAGTAGACGATCACGTTCGGCTTCAATGTTGTTGCCAATATTCTTGCTGGTCTCGAAGGCGATGTGTACATCCTGTGGTATTTTCTTGCCAGGAAAATCGCGTTGGATGAAGCGAGCACTCTGCATGAGGGCATCCAATTGCTGTTGAGTCCCAGAATGCTGCTGCTCCAGTTCATCGAGTAATGCAAGTTTCACAGAGAGCGGATGATCCTCGTTGTTGGCCTGATCGAGACGCCGTTGCAGTGTTTCTAGAGTTGTGGTAACTTCCTTATAAAATAGTTCAAAGCTGTGCCACTTGTCCAGATCCTTGCTGTCTTGAGCTTGATTCTGTTGTGTTATTTGCTCAACAGCATCGATATGCTCATTGAGTGTGTCTACACATTGCAATAGCTCCGGTGCTGTCGGACTGCCGGCCTGATGAAGCTGCTCCTCCAACTGGTTGACATTCTGCTTGATTGTATGCAACTCGTCGTTCAGCTGATTGTAGTTATCTAGCTTCTGTTCTGAGGGACCTTCGTTTGAGTTTTGTCTTATAAGATAGACACGGTACTCAATGGTTTCTAGCCAGGTTGAGACCTTCTCAATGACCGTTATAACAGTTGTGCGAATAATCGTTTGATCACCGCTACGTATACCCGCATCCAAAGCCTCAAGGCCGACCTCGACCTCCTGCAAGCGCCGTTCGGTTGGTACCTGTTTGATCTGCTCGGAAAGTGTGGCCAAGTGCAGCACATCACTCAGTGGAGTTTGCTGCTGTGGATTTGCCTGCTTTAAGTGCTTAATGCGATAACTAATAGCCTCCTTGGACTGTGTACAACTCCTTTCTGATAGACTTTGTATTATGCCAGGATACAACTGCAGGCTCTCGCTCATGATGAGTGATTGCGAAGGATCTATAGTCGTTTGTTGTAAGGTCTTTGATGTATGCCAAATATTTTGTTCAGGTATATAGTCTGGGGCTGGTGTAATGGGCACCATAAGCTCCTCGGTGGGGGAAGCAACTTCTTCAATTGTCACCGAGGAAGTGGGTCCAGTTCGTGACTTTCCACCGCTGCTCTGCTGCTGGGAGGCAATGCTCACCTTGTTTTGTTCGATTATATGCACTGGTAGATCGGGATATTCATCATAGACAGTTGTCTTTGTGATTTGCAACTCAACACGTTGTGGTTTCTGTGAATCGCCCTCACTGGACTCGGGCTCTACTGTGGGCGGAACATATGGTACCTCTTCGATTTGCTGATTGACCACGATCCCCGACTCGGACAGCAGTTCGGGTGCAATTTCAACTGTTACACTGATTTGCGAATCCGCCTGTGCCCCAGACATAGCCTTCTGTTTCTTTTTGTCCTTCTTGGACCTCTTTTCTGGCTTTGGCAGCTGCATTGTTTGCGTATATTCGTACAGCGTGGGCTCAACTACAGACGTATCTGAATCAGCTGGTATGGCCACTGTAGTTCTCACCTCTAATTCGTATGGCTCGGAAATGGATGTCATAGGCGTAAGGGAATTGTCCTCAAATGAAATTGGCTGTTGTTCCTCTCGTGGTGTAGTCTGCACATCTACATCGCTCACTTGTATTGGTAATGGACCACTAGCTATCAATTCTGTGGGCTCAGGTGTTATTGTTTGCATCTGAGTCTCCGTTGTGGAAGTCACATCGGTAAATGTGAACTGCTCCATTGTGGGCACTGGCAAGTCAGTAGTCATATCCTTAACCAAATCATGGACAAGTGTTTCCACTACAAGGCCAGAACTTGGCTCAGCATCGCGCGGTGAATCCTTTGGCGTTGTTTGTAGCTCTTTTTCGAGAGTTGTAGTCCCAGCGGTTTGGCTAGAAATCTCAACAGTTTCTCTAGGCCCACCAGTTACATCGGTTTGCATCTCACTAGTGGACATTTCGATTGGTTCTGGCTTCTCATCAGCTCGTGGCGTAGTCTGGGCCTCTGTTTCAGTTATCTCCACAATTAAGGTTTGCGACTCGTTTTCCTTATTATCGGGATGGACATCGAGGCTCGTTTGCACCGCAGTCTCATCAAGTTTAGGCTGATGTTGTGGAGACGTCTGCACTGACTTCATATCCTGTTCAATTTCAACGGCAGCTGTAGGCGTTGGCACACGGGGTGTTGTTTGCTGTTCCTCATCTTCGACAAGTGACAGTTCAACAACCTCTGTAGGTATGACCAGTTCCGTAAAGGGATTGCGTGACGACTCTGGAGGGGATGGTATTACTGCATCCTCTACCACCTTGACGGTTGTGTCTATTTCCATACTAGATAAGTCGCTCTCTGTGCTGATTTCGACAATCGATTCGTGGCGTACCATGCCAATTGATTCAACGTCAGTTCGTGGAGAATTATCGGATGAACTTGGCTCCTCTTTTTGAGCCTTTTGTTTTTGTTTTTTCTTCTTGTTGCCCTTGGAATCGGCTGAATCGGCCGATGACGAAGCGACAGATTTATCTTCTACTTCGAAACTAGTTTTAGACGCCGGTTCGATATCGGAAACGGGAGTTGGAGCAGACACTGGCTCAGGTTCTGGTGCAGTCTTTGTTAATTCTTCCTCAGCATCTCTTCTCTTCTTTTTCTTTCGACTTCGCTTTGTGTTACCATCGTCGTCGCGTGTAACGTGTGCGTGTGCAATCTCAACAATGCTCATTGCAACCTTGGCGGGCACTGTAGGTACAGTCTGACCAATAGTTTTTTCCATGGCCACTTTCAGCACACCAGCTCCAGGGGCTACTATAGATGGTGCCGTAATCTGATATGTTTTGCGTGGCGATTCCGCAGAAGCTGCCTCTTCGGAAATGAATAGTTGGGTGGCCACGCGTATATCATCTTGAAGTATCTCTGAGGGCTTATCAGCGATGTCTATAGGTGTGACTTTAGTGGCAGCTTGTTGATATTCGTCGGCTTGCGTTTGTTCTTGTGCATCGCTTGCGATTTCTGCTTGTGATGTTGGCGCAGCCTCTTCAGTTGAGGGTTCAGGCTGCTTCTTAGCGGGATGTGATACTGGCGCAGCCTCTTCAGTTGGGGGCTTAGGTTCTTCCTTAACGGGTTTAGATTGTGCTTGTTCAGCTTCTAGGAAAGTTTCCGTATCAGTCTTTGTCTGTGCAACAATTTGCGCTGTTGGTGATGGTATAATCTCTTCAATTACGTCAGTCTTGGAAGCTTGCTCAGTCTCAAATTTGATGCTGTCAACGGAAGGTGCTGTTGCTGGCTCAAATTCATATGATTCAAGGGAAACTGAGTTGCCAGTTTCAGGACTAGTAGGCCAAATAGTTTCTACAGGCATTGATGTATCTGAGGTGGTTGCAGCTGGTGGTGCCAACTCCTCTGCATGCTCGGAAAAATCAATGTTAGTTGGCTTTAGATGATGTTCCAGTGGCCAAATTTCATTGATATTTTCCACCGTTGGCTGAATCTCTGTGGTTGTTAGTTCGACTTGGCTGATAATGATTTCTTGAGATGTTGTACTTGGGGCTATAGGTTCAGTTACTTCCGCTTCTGTAACATTAACGGAACTGGTAGTAGCAACTTCTACAGGTTCTTCAATGTCTACTTGAGGTGCTTGCAATTCTACGGGTGCTTCTTTTGTCTTTTCTGTTATAATTGCAGTTGTTGGTGGTGTCTGTTTTTCAAATTCTTGTTTTTGTTGTTGTTGTTTTTCTTGTTCTGGTTGTGGTGTGGTTGTAGTGGTGGTGATAGACTCAATATCAAATACCTGTTGCTGCGGTTCTACTGTCATACCCGACAGTTCCGTTGCAACTTCTTCGATGACAACGCCAGGCTCTTGCATCATGCTCTGATATTCTTCATCGCTGACCTCCTTGCCATTTATCGTGCGCACAATATTGACATTCAAGTGCGGCATCGTCTCCTCCTCAGTTATTTCAATCTCTTCGGGCTCCTCCACTATCTCCTCAGTCACATGCTCCTTGCCATTTATGATGACCACATGCTTGATAATCTTGCGAGTCTTGCGTATTACCTTACGCGTGACCTGCTGCATTACAGTGCGTATGCTACCCTGTGTTGCCACATTGGACTGACCAGCTGCTGCGCGGAATGGCTGCACTTTGCCTTCTGCATCGGGACTTAGTAGCTGCTCGAATTGCTCGATCACGGGCTCTGTTTCAAACTCACTAACGGTCACTGCTTCTGGCTGGGAGCCATCCAACAGCGTGCCACGTGTTTGTTGCGTAACCACGGTGTGGAAAGTGCTCTGATTTGGATCAGCAGCGGTATCCGTAGTTTGAACATTTTCCAGATTGATTTGACCTGTTGATTTAACTTCAATATTGCCATCGGCATCGCTGATAGTCTCAATTGAGCTGATCTGTTGCTCCTGTACAATTTGTTGGCGAGTGCGAGTGACCTTCTTTAGCACGATATGCTTGGTGCCGTCGGCGCCCACAACTACTTCAGTTGTGGTCTCGTCGGGTTCAACAAAGGTGGTTTCAAACGCTTGCGGCACATTCTTTAATATCAGCTCGGTGGCACGATCTACATCACCTTTGGGCTGTTGATGGTAGCGTGCTTCGATTTGGATATCTTCTGGCTGCTCAGGAATATCCTTGTTGAGTGTGGTATCAATCTGAATTGTTGCCTGACCATGTTGCAGCGTTTGGGTGACCATTATATTTTCAGTTGGTGCACGCTCCTTAACTGTTTGCAGGGCAACTTCCGCAGTTTCTATGGCTACCAATGGCAACGGTTCTTCGAAACTTGTCTGCGCCTCCACATTGCTTGTTGTGATCTGAGGCTGGGGCTGCGACTGCGAGTCAGGCTGCTGTAAGCTAAACGAAGTCTGTGTCTCCACATAAATGCCAGTTGGTTTGATCTCCTCCTCAGGCATGGAGCTTGAGTCAATAGTGTTCTCATTGGACTCTATGGATTCAGGCGATTCAGGTAATTCAGATGCTGCGACTGCAATAACTGGTGGCTGTATTTTTGCATCTGCCAACACACGCTGTCGCTGGGCATCATCGGTCTTTGCCTTACGCAGATCCACAATTCGCTTCTCAATTGTGAAGATGCGTGTAGTCGCCACGGTGATCTGTTCACGCAATATTATGATGATGCTTTGTAGTTGCTCCATCAGCGTATCGGCCAATGGTGCCACATCGGGTTGAGCCTGCAGCTGACGTGTTTGCTCTACCAAATCATCCATGGATTGTTGTCGATCCTTTAGTGTGCGTAGCAATTGTTGACTGCGTTCTACCTGTGTCTTTAATACTTGTTCATCATTGCTGCTATCGGTCGTGGTCTCAAACGAGGCCAGCTCAGCGGATACATCATTGATCCACCGTTCCAGCTCCAACAAGTGTTGCTGGTATTCGTCGATCTCCTGTTCCCGCTTTTTCTGTCCATGCATAGCGTTCTGTAACAAATATTGTTTTAATAATACAAATTGGTAATAATTTGAACAACACTTACGGCTATCATGGTAATGCCTTGTTGTGTACGCCGGAGCAGAAGATCAACGCGATCTGCTGTTTCATTTAGCAAACGCTCTGTGGAAGGATCCGTGGGTAATACCTTGGCTTGATCCTTAAGCTGTTGCACTTCCTTCTCGTGTACTTCCAGATTGCTTTGGATTAGCTGCACATCACGCAGAAAAGAACTCATTTAACAAAGGTTTACCAATATGACAAAAACAAAACAAATTACTTCAATCTCTATACCCACAAAACAAATAGAGAGAATAAAAAAAAGACGTCAAAATATTCGACTACTACATAATGTACATCAGAGGTATTTATATTAAATTACTGGGCAACACTAACGCACAAAAATATTCTAATCAATTTTCTTCTATATATATATATATATAAATGTACGATTGTTTATGGAGTGATGCGATTGTGTTATTAATTTTGTGTGACACACGCCAGCATCCATAAATCGTTTCTTACTTGCGAATATATATATTACATATTTACAGTGTCAGTAATAACTATCTATCTACAATTGTTAAAAGGTTGCCAGTTGAGCGTGCTTGGTCAGGCATACAAAAGATGTATTGTTAGGGCTTATATAACTACTAATAATAATATATGAAATCATTACCTTTAATCCCTGTAACATGCCCTCCAAGCTGCCGTAGTTCATATTTCCAATGCCATCCTCGACAGTTGAGAGCGATTGTAGCAGTTCGTCGAGTTCTTGAGTTATTATATCCTATATATATTATTGCATTGAGTCGCATGTGTGCAATGTAGGTTTTTTTTTGTTTGGGAGGGAGTATTAATAAACACGTTAATAATAATGAACATTGTTGAATTTTGCGTCAACAGCTAAATAGCATTGTAAATATTTGTTGCCGGCTTCTATACACTTATTAAAACATATTAACATGAAACAAAGTGTATAATAGTTTTGTAAATGGATGCAATGCTAAGCCATACGTTAGGGTAGGCAATGCATTTTTGAATTTTAAATAACTTCATATACATATATATTTTTAGCTTAATTATAATTGCATTTAACGAAACGCATGCAAATTTATATATATATATATATGTAGATTAAAATCTTAGATATATATGGGCGGCATATTATGAGATTGGCGAAAAGACAGCAAATAGACAAAAGCACCAAATGCGAAAATTTCTTGCAAGAGATTGGAACTTCATTATAAAGTTAACTTTCATATAAAATCTAATATGAAAATAGAATAATGTATAGTATGAAAAGCATATATTATTCAGCTAAGTACATATAGATATTCTAATAATTTTATTCTAACATCACTAAATATAAATCTAAATCAAGTGAAATATTATAGTCGAGAGTGTGGTCGACCAGAAAAAACCCTGAACCAAGTCAAGTGTAGTCAAGTGAAATATTATATTATTTTATTTTTCAAACTGTAAAAACATCACCATTGGCAAAATAATCTTGAGAATGCATGTGCGTGTCCAATACAAAGGCTTTATGTTTAAAATATTTGGGAATACAGCACGAAAGCTGCAAAAATTAAAATACACTTGATTTTGTATACAAAATTTTTGTGTATCTAGGTTTATAGAGTCTGAAATCGAGAAACAAGGATAAACAGACAGACGACTTTTTCTGATCAAGCAAACTATATATATTTCGGTGAATTATATAGAGTTTAATTATATGGGCACAGGGTATTAAAAAGAAATATAATTATTAAATTGATGAATTTCTTGCCCGTTTTTTACGATAGTTCTCCTATGTAAGATAATTCTCCAACTTCTTTAATAAACTAAATCACATATTAAACACACACAAAGAATACACATGCAACTATATTTAATAAACTTTTTTTTTCCAGTTTTCCAATGCATTCATTAGAATTAAGTTGTTTTTTCTCGATTTTGCAATCTATTTAAATGCGTACATTGCGCATTGAACTCACGGTCTAGACTAAATAATGCAATTCAACACTAGGAATGACTGGCGCACTAAAGATATTTTTGAGTAAGTAAATCGGGCTGCATATGCATGGATCTCTACATACTGCTTATATACTCTAGCCGCTGAAATTTATTTATAGCAAAAACTAAGCACAGGAAAAATGCCGCAAAAAAAAGATTCTTAACATTTGGCGAGGGCTGCAGGGCGGCAGACAAGGACAATGAACTCATAAGTAGACGATACATAACTATGTGCTACAATAAAATGGGCATATTCTGCTTGAAAAAAAATACTGTGTTGGGTGCACACTTTTAAGCAGCACTGTGTGTGTAAGTGCAAGTGCGCTTGTGTGTGCAAATGCGTGTGTTCTGTGTGTGTGCGAATGTGTATAAATGCCTGCGTGTTGCCTATTCAGAAATAAAATTGTGCATATAGTAATTATATTTAAAATAGATTTCAATATTAAAACGTGCAAATTGGTTAATATCAATTTTATTATATTAAGATAGATACTACTATTAGTAGTTACTAGAGTTTTACAAAGGTTAAGATCAATTAGTAAGGAACATGTATAGGCAATGCAATCAAACTATCAAATATTAAGATTAAGTAAGTATAAACTCATAGTATTAATGGTTACACTTATTATTTATAGAAACGAATGCAACTAGCAAAAACAAAAAGATACAATATTAATTTAAAAGGAATATATATATATCTTAATAAAAACAAAATAAAATGAAAATCATAATTGAGACATAAGATACTTATATAAAATTGACAATCAGGTTAAGTTAGTATATTATTATAGTAATTGTGTTTTTATTGCTATTATTTTGGCGCTTGTCATAGGCCAACATACGAGCGAGCAGCAAGCAAAGCCTTGGGCGACCTTACTGTGGGCCATTGCCAGGGTATGTTGCTGCTGCTGATGTTGCTGCTGTTGGTGACAATGAGCAGCATGTGGCCGAAGCGCCGCAACAACAACAACAAGAAGAGCAATTGCCGTATAAAAGCCATGAACAAATACCAAAACCACACAAAAAAGCTGCAAATATTAATATTAGGAATAAACGAAGGCTCAATGTGATTTTCACCTTCTGGCGTTGTTGTTCTTGTTGTTGCAAATCGTTTGTTGTTGTTGTTGTCGTTATGCTGCCAGTTGTTGCTGTTGCTGGCGACGTTTCACTGGTGGTTGTTGTAGTTACTGTTGTAGTTGTAACTACAGTACGTTTTATAACATTTGTGTTATCAGTTTGAGGTGCAACCTCAAGGGGCAGCTCATCGGAGACGCTGCTTGATGTTGTCGTTGTTGTCGTTTCGCTAACTGTTGCTGCTGGGGTGGCAGCTGCAGTTAACGCTTGCGGCTGCGGCAGCGGCTCTGATGCTGGCTGGTCTGTTGTATCCACTGGTGTTGTCTTCACTGGTGTTGTTGGTGTTGTCGTTGTTTGCGCCGAAATCTTATCAATTACGGCTGTTGCAACTGGCAAAAGTGCGCTGGTTGCTGCCAGTGCTGTAGTTTGTGTTGCTGTTGCTGTCGCATTGGCAGCAGCAGACAGCGTGTGAGTTGTGGCGCTCGCCAATTGGATTAGTGCGTTTGCAACATTAGTTGAGGTTGTAGCAATGGGAATGGGGCTTGTTTCAGGATCAGGGGTAATGTTTGGGCTAACTGGCACAGAAGGTACCAGTTCAATGATTTTAGTTTCGGTTAGAACATCATCTCCACTCTCAAGTGTTGGTGCCAATTCTAGTTTAACCTGAGGTTCAGCTTCTAAAGCCAAATAAGTACTTTGGTCCCGCCAGTGGCCTACGCCACCTGGTAAATCGGTTGACATATACTGAGATGAGCAACTGCGATTTTGGTCGTACTGAGCTGTGTCGGATTCGGGTGTAGGTGTTGCATTGCCACTACTACCACTACCAGGATCGCGGTCGTTTGATTTATCATCATCGTCGTTTGGTTTGCGTATTTCAGGCACAGTCAGTTTATCTCCATCATCATCGTCATCGTCATCATCGTCGTCGTCGTCATCGTCATTGTCATTGTTATCGTTCTGGTTGTCTGGTTTTTTGATAACATCATCGGGTTTTTTGTCTTTGTCAAGTTTGGTTTCAGTGTCAACAACATCATCACGTTTCAGTCTGTCGATACTGTTTTCGAATAAATCTACATCGGTGCTGGAAGGTTGCCAGTCATCCAAGTACAAATTTAGGCGCAACTGATCGAGGTTGCTAAACGGTGAGGTCGGAGTCACTTCAACGGTAGGAATGTTTTCAATTGACGATGCTTCTGGTTCAGTCTTATTTACAACGTTATCAGTTATCAATTTGCTTGATTCTGTTATCGTAGTCGTCTTCACTACAGTTTCAGTAATGATGTCAGTCTTATGCTTATCGTCTTGCGTTTCCTGAGTTTTTTCCGTATCCGTAGTAGTCAAGTCTGTAGTATTCGTCGATATAAACAACGCGTAGGCGTCGCCTGCCGCTTGCTTATGGTGATTGATTAACTTCAAAAAGTTGTCTTGACTGAGATGCCAGAGTAGATCATTTGCTTGTTTCGGCTCTTGAGTCAACGGCAAGGGCAAGGGTGGCTGTTCTAAGGGTGTTACTTGGTCAACCGTTGGGTCTATTGATTTAATAGGTTCAATGTCAGTTTTACTTTCAATTTTGTGTTCAACTACTGTTTCTATTTCATCTGTAGATCGAATTAATGTATCTTTTAAAGCAATTGCCTCAACTTTAGTTAATGGCTCTACAACTGTTTTCTTCACTGTTAAAACTTCTTCAATTTTAGTTACTGGGTTTACAATGAGTTCATCCGGTGTTTCCACTGGAATAACCTCATCATCTTTAGTGTCTATTTCTACTATGGGTTCAATGGACTTTTCTATTTTGATTAAATGTAACTGACTAATATCATCATTAGGTAAGGGACGCAAGAAACTTTCTATGTCAAGATATAAATTGTAAGCAAGAATCTCTGAGTTAAGTTCGGGGACTGCGTCGGGTTCAATTATCACATAATCATCCATAAGTATTTCATCAATTGGTGCAACAGTAATTTCATCTGAAATATTTGGCTGCTCAATTTTTGTGTGAATTTCTGGTTTGGCTATAATGTCAGCAGCTTTGATTAATTGATATTGTGTTTCAAATATATTATATCTGGGATATCCTTGATTAAAGTCGAGTTGTAGATTTTCCACCAATATTTCCAAATTGTTTGGAGTAACTAAATTTTCCGTTTGAATAGCTTCAGGTTCAATTGCCAGCTCATTCGAATGAGATGTCACCACGGTTGATACGTATGAAGTTGGTTCATCCTGAACTATGGACTTTACGTCATCTGTAGTATTTACATCTTTGTGTGTAGTTACTGTTGTTGTTACGTAAGTTGTTGTGGTTGTTTTTGTTTTCTGATCCTCAAGATCTAACTGTTGTTTAGGCTCTTGAAAATCTGTTGTTTTGCTTACAATAACTGTGGACCATGCGGGCAAAGCTGTATCTTTCTCCTTGTCTACCGGAGATGGGAATACTTTTGTTTCAGTTTGAACTATAGCCGACCACGTTGTTGGTTGATCAGTTGGAGATTGTACCGAAACTTCTGGAACGCTTTTATGTATTGGGATATCAATAGTAATTGGAGTATCCTGTTTAGTTTCGAATTGAAGGGTCTCTTCGATTTCTGCATTAGTTGTCGTTGTTTTCTGTCCTGGTTTCAATGTTGCAGACCAGTAAGATGTCTCACATAGGAATGCATCTACATCAGATGTGGGCTGTTCAGGTTCACTAGGTGTTTTAAATGGAGCCAATGGCGTCTGTTCAACGTGTGATTCTACTGCGGGACTGGGCTCGTCAGGTGTTTTAACTGGAGTCGGAGGCGTTTGTTCGACTTTTGATTCAACTGTGTTTTGGGAATCGTCGACTGTCGTACTGGGTTCATCAGGTGTTTTAAATGGAGCTAATGGCGTCTGCTCAACATTTGTTTCTACTATGGTTTGGGTATCATCGATTTCGGTACTGGGTTCATCAGGTACTTTAACAAAAGCCGGAGGCGTCAGGTCAATGGTTTGCGAAACATCGACTGTAATACTGGGTTCATCAGGTGTTTGGTCGACAATTGATTTTGAGGTTTGGGAATCATCGACTGTGGTACTGGGTTCATCAGTTATTTCGAATGGAGCCAAAGGTGTCTTTGATTCTATTTCCCGAACTGAATGATCAATAATAATTTTTTGAACACCGATGGACTCATTTACAGATGTAATGATCGTTTGCTCAACGGGAACATGTTCTGCAACTGGTTCGATTGGCAATAAAGCAGTATTTTCATCAATTGACGGTACTGGTACAATCGAGACAAGTTTTACAGTATCGATAACCTTCATTTTTTCCACTTTTAAAGTCGGCTTATCTGATGTGGCTTGAATAGGTTGCTGAGTATGGTATGTTTCTGGTTTCTGTTCGGATTTTTTCGGTTTTTGAGAATTATCCTTTTCAGCATTTATAAAATCAGCTACGTCATTTAAAGGTTTTTTCTTAGATTTCTGTTTTGGTTTCTTTAATTTTGCTTCCGTTTCCAATGTAAGTTGAATATTTACCTTTTTGTCAATCGTTGGTTTTTTTACGTCTTCGAAAGCTGTTTGTCTGGATTCTATTTGAAGGTGTCGAATTTGTTGTGCTGGTTCTGGAACATTATGAGCAGCAATTGCAGCCCATGACATGCCAGAGATATTTGGTATTGGAGCGGATGTTGGTTGACTATTGTTATCCTTTGTGGCAGTAGATATATCAATATCGTTGATCGATTCCTTTACATTTTCAGTGTGAGACTTTGAAGGAATAGGGTGATTGGTTTCTTTTGGCTTCTTTGATTTTTTCTTCTGAGGTTTTTCTTCTATATTTGAACTCTGGGATTGTTGTGAACGGGATCGAGAACGACTTCTCTTCTTTGAAATGATTTCCAAAAAACCTTGATGGTCTTGCTGCTCTACCTGTTTGTTTACTGTAGTTACTTCAGTAACTTGTATAATCGGTCTTGCGATTATACGAGAAGGTCGATCAAGTGTAGATTCTGGTTCAATTTGTGCAACAGAAGACCATGTATCTGCCGTTGGATCTGCTTCCTCATCAATGAGTTCCTTCCAAGATAATGTGGAGGACATATCTGGATATTCGTACGTCTCAACTTGTTCAATATCTGAGCTAATGACAGTCGAAGGAATAATAGGATCTGGGAATTCCAAAACTTCGTACGATCTTTGAGGAAGTTCAATTACTATATTATCTGGGGAAATTGCTTTATTTTCAGTGTGAGCAATTTCACTTGTAATATCAGATTCCGTGTTCTGATATCGAATGTTGGTGTTATCGGCGTAACCAGATTTTCTGACGACTTCGGCATAAGTTTCAGAAAGGGACCATACTGAAGGCTTTGGTTTTGGCAACTGAATGTTAAAGTCAGTTAGGGTTGATTCCATTGGTTCTACTACCACTGTAGCCTCTGGTTTAATTTCTGGTTTAGTTTTATCAGCAAGAGCTTTGACACTTGGTTTTTGCACACGATCAATTTTAACAGATGTCCTATCATTTTTAGAATTTTGCCTTTTAGGTTTTTCATTCACAATCGTTGAGAAGTTTTGCTCAGTATGAATGAAATCTTGTATGTCACGAGACGATTGAAGTTTTTGAGTTTCTGTTTCTGTTAGAGTTTCAGATGGGCTTTCAAAAATAAGTTCGGGATGTTCTGTTTCATTACCTTCATTTTCTACCAGTACTTCTTCGGGCTTAGCAATCGGCATCGAAACATATTTTGTCTGGGGCGATTTGATTACTTTTTTGGGCTTTGTGTTCTTTTCGGGTATTTCCTTTTCATCTGTTAACAGTTGTTGTTCTTGGGAGATGAATAGCTGAGAATCTTTAACTGGTGATGGAACAGGAGCTATTTCAATAGTTTGTGAAACTATCGACGACCACGACTGCGTTTTGGGAACTTCTTCCAGTATTTCTGTAGAATCAGATTTTTTCTCTATTTTCATATCTTCTATTCTGTCAACTACATTAGAAATCAACTCTGGAACATGCTCAGGTTTGGGCAATTTTTTCTCCTTCTTTGACTTTTGCTTCTTAGGTATTGAAACGTTCTGTTCCTTTACGGCTGGAGTAGTGGAAATTATTTCTGTATGTGCTGTTTCGATGACTGTTGGAGAAACTTCTATTGTTTGGGAAACGATCGATGACCACGACTGTGTTTGAGAAGGCACATCCTCTATAACTTCAATTTCTTCCGGTGCATTCTGTTTTGGAAGTTCCTTGACAGGTGCAGAATCCAGAAAAACTGGTTCAGTATTATGCTCAGCCTTAGGCGATTTTTTATCTTTCATGGACTTTTGCTTTTTAGGTTTTTCACTTCCAATTGTAGAAAAGACCTGCTCATTCTCAATAAAGTCCTGTGTGCCATGCGAGGCATTAATTGCTTCGGTTTTATTATGTTTATTAGTCACACTACAAGATTGTGTGCCATTATCCAATACAGGAACTACAACTGTTACCTTCTCAGTATGACGAATTTCAGTAACCGTTGGCGTAACGTCAATAGTTTGAGAAACAATTGATGACCAAGTTTGAGAGACAGATGAAATATCTATAGTTTCAGTCGATATCGGTTCGATTATCTCCTTTGGTTGTTCAACAGCAGGTTTTTCAATAGCTGGTTCTGCTTCAATCTGCTGCAGTTTCTTTTCCTTCTTGGACTTTTGCTTCTTGGTTTTGTCGTTTACAGTGGTCGAGAAATTTTGTTCTTTTTGAATAAAGTCCTGTATGTCATGAGAGGGAGAAACCACATTAGTTGCCAATTCAGATGGATGAGTTTCCGCAATTACTGGAGTAACTTCAATAGTTTGAGAAACAATTGATGACCAGGATTGAGATGCAGATGGAATATCTATAGTTTCAGCAGATATGGGTTCCATTATCTGTTTCGGCTCTTCAACAACAGATTTTTCAACAACTAGCTCTGGATCAACTTGCTGCAATTTCTTTTCCTTCTTGGACATTTGCTTTTTGGGTTTGTCGTTTGCAATGGTTAAGAAATTCTCTTCTTTTTGAGTAAAGTCCTGTATTTTATGAGAGGGAGAAACCACATTAGTTGCCAATTCAGATGGATGACTTTCCGTAATTACTGGAGCAACTTCAATAGTTTGAGAAACAATTGATGACCAGGATTGAGATGCAGATGGAATATCTATAGTTTCAGCAGATATGGGTTCGATTATCTGTTTGGGCTCTTCAACAACATATTTTTCAATCACTGGCTCTGGATCAACCTGCTGCAATTTCTTTTCCTTCTTGGACTTTTGCTTCTTGGTTTTGTCGTTTACGGTGGTTGAGAAATTCTGTTCTTTTTGAATAAAGTCCTGTATGTCATGAGAGGGAGAAACCACATTGGTTGCCAATTCAGATGGATGACTTTCCGAAATTACTGGAGCAACTTCAATAGCTTGCGAAACAATTGATGACCAGGATTGAGATGAAGATGGTATATCTAGAATTTCGGCAGATATCGGTTCGATTATCTCCTTCTGCTCTTCAACAACTATCGATTTTTCAATAACTGGCTCTGGTTCAACCTGCTGCATTTTCTTTTCCTTTTTGGACTTTTGCTTCTTGGTTTTGTCGTTTACAGTGGTCGAGAAATTCTGTTCTTTTTGAATAAAGTCCTGTATGTCATGAGAGGAAGAAACCACATTGGTTGCCAACTCAGATGGATGACTTTCCGAAATTACTGGAGCAACTTCAATAGCTTGCGAAACAATTGATGACCAGGATTGAGATGAAGATGGTATATCTAGAATTTCGGCAGATATCGGATCGATTATCTCCTTCTGCTCTTCAACAACTGTCGATTTTTCAATAACTGGCTCTGGTTCAACCTGCTGCATTTTCTTTTCCTTTTTGGACTTTTGCTTCTTGGTTTTGTCGTTTACAGTGGTCGAGAAATTCTGTTCTTTTTGAATAAAGTCCTGTATGCCATGAGAGGGAGAAACCACATTGGTTGCCAATTCAGATGGATGACTTTCCGAAATTACTGGAGCAACTTCAATAGCTTGCGAAACAATTGATGACCAGGATTGAGATGAAGATGGTATATCTAGAATTTCGGCAGATATCGGATCGATTATCTCCTGCTCTTCAACAACCGTCGATTTTTCAATAACTGGCTCTTGGTCAACCTGCTGCAATTTCTTTTCCTTCTTGGACTTTTGCTTCTTTGGTTTGTCGTTTACAATGGTTGACGAACTCTGCTCTTTGTGAATAAAGTCCTGTATGTCATGAGAGGGAGAAACCACATTAGTTGCCAATTCAGATGGATGACTTTCCGTAACTACTGGAGCAACTTCAATAGTTTGAGAAACAATTGATGACCAGGATTGAGATGCAGATGGAATATCTATAGTTTCAGCAGATATGGGTTCGATTATCTGTTTGGGCTCTTCAACAACATATTTTTCAATCACTGGCTCTTGGTCAACCTGCTGCAATTTCTTTTCCTTCTTGGACTTTTGCTTCTTTGGTTTGTCGTTTACAATGGTTGAGGAACTCTGCTCTTTGTGAATAAAGTCCTGTATGTCATGAGAGGGAGAAACCACATTAGTTGCCAATTCAGATGGATGACTTTCCGTAACTACTGGAGCAACTTCAATAGTTTGCGAAACAATTGATGACCAGGATTGCGATGCAGATGGCATATCTATAGTATCAGCAGATATCGGTTTTATTAACTCCTTCGGCTCTTCAACAACTGTCGATTTTTCAGTAACTGGCTCTGGATCAACCTGCTGGAATTTCTTTTCCTTCTTGGATTTTTGATTCTTAGATTTGTCGCTTGCAGTGGTTAAGATAGTTTGGTCTTTTTGAATGAAGTCCTGTATGTCATGAGACGATGAAACTACGTTAGTTGACAAATCAGAAGAATGACTTTCCGTAATTACTGGGTTAACTTCAATAGTTTGCGAAACAATTGAAGTCCACGATTGAGATGCAGGTGGGATACCTGTGGTTTCAACAGATATCGGTTCGATTATCTCCTTCGGCTCTTCAACAACTGTCGATTTTTCAATAGCTGGGTCTAGTTCAACCTGCTGCAAATTTTTTTCCTTCTTGAACTTTTGCTTTTTGGGTTTATCGTTTACAATGGTTGAGGAACTCTGCTCTTTGTGAATAAAGTCCTGTATGTCATGGGAGGGGGGAACCACATTAGTTTCCACATGACTTTCGGCTACAATTGGTGCAGGTTTTGTTTTATTTGAAACAATTGATGACCATAACTGTGTTGGAGTTTGTATATCAATTATTTCAGCTTGCTTTTGTTCGGGAATACCTTTAGGCTCTTCAACAACTCCCGATTTTTCAACAACAGGCTCTGGTTCAACATGCTGCAATTTCTTTTCCTTCTTTGACTTTTGCTTCTTGAGTTTATCGTTTACAGTACTTGAGACATTCTGTTCTTTTTGATTAAACTCCTGTATGTCATAAGAGGCAGAAACCACATTAATTTCCAATGGATGACTTTTCGTAACAACTGGAGCAACTTCAATGGAGTGCGAAACAATTGAAGACCACGGTTGGGTTTCAAATTTAAAATCTGATATATCCGTCGACTTTAATGCTATTTGTTCTGTAGGTTCCTTGACAATATTGGCAACTTCAACCGATGGCTCCGTAACATGTTTAACGTTGGATTTCTTTTCCTTTTTAGATTGAGTTATTTTTGTGAAGGGTTCCTCGACTCCCTGTCGAACAATTGATGACCATGAAACGAGACCTGCCGGTTGGGTAACTTGTTGTGGTGTTTCAGCAATTTTTTGTACGTCGTCGTCCACCATTTTAGACCATTTTTGGACCTTTATTATTTGCGTAAGGTCATCCGCAACTGAGTCAACAACAGTTTTCACTTCTGAAACATTTGGTGTTATGCTATCTTGATCAAGTTTAACAATTACTTCAGTTTCAATTATATTTTCGACCTTCTTCCGTTTTTTGTCTTTCTTTGCTTTTGATTTTTTAGATACACTCTTAACATCTTCTGGGATTTCAATAGTTGATGTGACTGTGATAGTTTCAATTTTGCCTTCAGCGCTTTTCTTCTCACCATCAATAAAATTCGTTGTATGTTTTAGCACATCAGCATATGAAGAATTCTGTTCCCACACATTGGAGCTTGGTTCGGGAGACTGACCGAGAATTGGATTTATTGTTAGTTCAACTTGCTTTTTGGGTTCCTGGGCCGTTGTATTCTCTGCGGATAAAGCCTCGCTGATTTCAACTCGAGATTTCATCTCGGGTTCTACTACCGTTTGTTTTTCTTGGACGGCAGATTCGGCAACCGTTACAGTTTTTGTTGTTGTTAGCGTTGAAGTAGATTTGGTTTCACCAGCAACCGAAGATAAGATTAGTTTTTCAGACCCTTCAGGTTGAATGGGTTCCTTCTCAATGACAGTTTCGCTAATTGTTGTAGTAACTTCAGGAACTAGTGCCACTGCTACTGGTATTTCCTTCGTAAGTTTAATTGAAGGTTCCTCCTCATCAGAGAATGTCATTGGCTCATCCAAAACTTCCATCGAAGAGCTACTCGACTCATCTACGGGCAAGCCGGCGTAAGCTGGTTTCTTGGGCTCTTCAGGCTTCTTCTCGGGTTCTGCTACAATTTCTTTATCTGGAACAATAGCTTCGGTGACCGTTTCAGTTACAGTTGTTGTTGTTAATGTTGTAGTCGACCTAGACTCCTCTGCAACCGAAGATGATATTAGTTTTTCAGGCTCTACAGGTTGAACGGTTTCCTTTTCAATGACTATATCGGCAATTGTTGTAGCCACTTCAGGAACTAGTGCCACTGCTACTGGTGTTTTCTTTGTCAGTTCAATTGAAGGTTCCTCCTCATCAGAGAATGTCATTGGCTCATCCAAAACTTCCATCCAAGAGCTACTCGACTCATCTACGGGCAAGCCGGCGTAAGCTGGTTTCTTGGGCTCTTCAGGCTTCGTCTCGGGCTTTGCTACAATTGGTTTATCTGGAACTATAGCTTCGGTGACAGTTTCAGTTATGGTTGTTGTTGTTAATGTTGTAGTCGACCTAGACTCCTCTGCAATCGAAGATGATTTTAGTTTTTCAGGCTCTACAGGTTGAACGGTTTGCTTTTCAATGACTATATCGGCAATTGTTGTAGCCACTTCAGGAACTGGTGCCACTGCTACTGGTGTTTCCTTTGTCAGTTCAATTGAAGGTTCCTCCTCATCAGAGAATGTCATTGGCTCATCCAAAACATCCATCCAAGAGCTACTCGACCCATCTACGGGCAAGCCAGCGTAAGCTGGTTTCTTGGGCTCTTCAGGCTTCTTCTCGGGTTCTGCTACAATTGATTTATCTGGAACTATAGCTTCGGTGACCGTTTCAGTTACAGTTGTTGTTGTTAATATTGTAGTCGACCTAGACTCCTCTGCAATCGAAGATGATATTAGTTTTTCAGGCTCTACAGGTTGAACGGTTTCCTTTTCAATGACTATATCGGCAATTGTTGTAGCCACTTCAGGAACTAGTGCCACTGCTACTGGTGTTTCCTTTGTCAGTTCAATTGAAGGTTCCTCCTCATCAGAGAATGTCATTGGCTCATCCAAAACATCCATCCAAGAGCTACTAG